>JAPDSC010039171.1:352815-412686 GCA_026290005.1 Latrodectus geometricus
TATATATATATATATATATATATATATATATATATAAGGAAAAAAAGACTATTCTCATAGATCTGTAACACTGATAGAAACACATGTAATATACATTAACTGATATAACATCATAATTTTATTTTTAACTCAAGAAAATGTGAAGTTAATTGATGCAATGTTTGCTCACATATGCATCGCTGAATAGATTATTTTCTCAAAACAAATTAATTTTAAACTATGAAGAAGAGAGCATTATCAAGGAAGATACAATAAGAGATTCAATATTTCTAGGAGTTTTAATATTTCCTAGAGTTGATTTTAAAACATCAATATTATAATTTTAAATATATTTTTTTCTGAGAATTTCTGCATGTTAATCAATTTACTTTACCTAATCTAACTAAAATGTTTTGATAACATTTACCAGGAAAATAAATAATCTAGAACACATTTTATAATATAAATTTTCATCCCAATATTTGAGATAAGAATAGTAATTACTCCATTCGTTAGAATTGACATAAAAAAATGTTATCTAGAATGTCAAGTAGTTTTTAGCGTATTCACCAGGATTGGTATGCGTTGTCTAGATTCGCAAAATCATGATGACTCATCTCAATAACCGCCATTGAACCTAGAAATTGAGAAAATGATAAAGATTTAGAATACGTTTTCTTAAAAAATTTAAATGGTATTTAAGATTAAGAGATTCAGAATTAGTTTACATAAAAAAAATTACAATAATATTGTGAAAGTTCTCCATTAAAAGATCTTATTTTAATTATCAGTGAAAACTCCTATATCGGGAAATATATTCCATGAATAGCTTAATTTTATTTGTCTTTTAACCAGCATTAAATAGACCTGTAAACGAAATAGAGCTTGGAATATTTTATGTGTTACTATAAAGAATATAAACAATTTCCGATAAAGCATTTAAAAAGATTATCAGAAATGATCGTAAATAAATGCTTAGATGTGTGTATCAAATGTAAATGGCAAACGCGCAACGTGTAAACTGTGTTTAAAAAACAAAAAAATTGTGTTAATGTAGATTAGAATATAATATTTAATAATATCTCCTTTCTCTGATGAAAAAAAAAAAAAAGAAAAATATTGTCTGGAAAAATTATGTGCAGAGTATAATTAGTTAATATTGGTAAGGCTATAAAATAATGAAAGCCGCTATTGTCATACGATTCTTGTTATCGCCTCATTTCTAAAGCTTACGTGTTTTAGTTTTCTGATGAACACACTATTTTACTATTTTTGAACAATGTCATTACCGATTTTCTGCCAATTAAAATTGTATTTAGTAAACTGAAATGTGTCCAAACAGAAGAATATTTTTTGGTATTATAACATTTATTTTTTAAGAAACATAAGTGTAAACATAAAATATTCTTTCTAACTCAAAAACCATGAAATTCGAAAACTATTAATGTATACTAAGTTGAGATATAGTACGAGACTTCATATTTTTCGCAAAAAAATTCAGATTTGACACTTGATGTATTCTGTGCAAAAAGCAAAATATAGTGAAATAACATATTTATAAGTTAAATATCTCACAGAACAAAAGAGAAAAGGTTGGTAACTTGAGTTTAAACTCAAGTTATCAATACTTTGTTAACAATAAATGAATACTATATATGTGACTAACTTAACTGTACATTTATTTCAACAAAACTTTTAAATAGTAAAAAATCTCTACAGATACTCAAAATGGACATTAGTCATTTGATTTCATTGCAATGCTTGAGGTATTAAATAATAGTTTCAATTGTATTACGATAGTTTAATGTAATGAAAGCCTGGGAAATACTAAAAATTTGGGAACATTTTGGTGTGAAACATGAAAAACATTCCAAAGACAACATTAATTTCATCATTTTTTTCACTACTAGACAACAACTGATAAATCGGAATATTAAAGAAAAGCACAATTATGGATGTAAAGATAAAACTTTTACAAAAGTATCTATTAAACTTCATAATAAGCAGAATTAATCTGAACTATTACCTGGATCTTCAATTACTTTTAACTTCTTTTTCAGTTTAATCTTCTATATTTTATCCACAGCAACAAGAATTCGTGCAGTGATGAACTCGCCCTTGAGAAATCAATATAAATATGTCCATAGAAAAACATGTCTAATTCTTCCTTAGAAGTTAATAAATTTTTCATGCGAGTTTCAAAATAAAATAGAAAACACACAAGTCTCATGGGTGGTTGCAAAATCTTAAAAGGAAAACCAATTTCAGAAGTTGTGCTCTAGTTCTATAAACAATTTCAACCTTCTTCTATTTTTGATACTTGCTTCAATTTGTTCGTCTAATCTCATTTTCTTGCTCAGCAATGAACTACTATAAAATTTAGAGGATTGAACTTGGGTTGTACTATCATTGGTGCTGCCGTCAACTACTCTTGCAAATTCAAATACAATAATAACTCTAATGATAAGTAATGATCATTTTCATTACGTGCTCTAAATCCAGCTGAGCAATAAAATTTTAACTTTCAATTAAAAACTGCATCTGGAGAGACACTACTCTTCTCAGTGATTCCGGAAATACTAAAATTCTCTAAATTTCTGAATGTTTTTTCTTCTTTATTTTGAAATACTCTCCCTTCTAATACATAAATATGAAATTGATGAATTCTTAACCAAATAATATTTTTGGATTTGAGTTAAAATGTCAAAACCTCAATTATCATAGCTATTGAGAAAACTGTGGATATGATGTTAATTTCAATCATTTAGGACATTTTCTTTTCACTCCGTTTAAATAGTATGTTAAAGAAGCTTCAGTTTCAATGTTATGAGCTCAGTGAATTTTAAAACTTTATATACGATGACTATGTTGTATTTACAGATTATTTTTCATATTTATATTCACTGTCTTACAATCACAGTTTATTTTCTAGAAACTAATTCAAGTGTGTATAAGGAATAAAATTCGTAATTGTAATAACAGCTAAGCTTCTAGAGCTCCTACGCTCATATATATCCATTTACAAGTAGAACGAGATTAAGCATAATTAATCTAGCTAAACAAATAAGTTATCACTATCCAATTTTCATTTTCGTTAATTGAAATATGAATATTATTATTATTCGTTAAAACTTAGGTGAAACTGATTTCGTCCAACTTCAAGCTTTCAAAATAAATTTTTGGTGAATGTTTCAGATTAAAATCTAACTCAGTCTCCATTCATTATCAATAAAATTTTGTATCTTTAATACAGTCAAAAATTATTATATTTGACCTTAGAAAATCACAGGTCCAATTATGAAAATTTTTTGAGAAAACCCTGGCAACCTGACATATCCACTTCTATGATTCATTCTGGTAAAACTGATGGTACTAGATGAATAATCTTCAAAAGATCATGTTATACTTTTGTTCAACGAGACGACAAGGAAGAAATTTTTCTAAATAACAGTCACTCTGCAACATCTCACTTTTCTACTTAGATTACTAACAAATTAATGAAAGCAAAGACATAAGTTACTGAATGTTCATATGATTGATTAGATGAAATGTGCAGACACAAAAATAAATAAATCTCAATTAAGTAAAAATCGTATTATTAGGGTAAATGTTCGAATTACAGAAGTGTCACTAACTACTATTTAAAAACCTTTTTGCTTACACAGAGAAGCCAGTTCAAAAAATATCAGAGATGCTGAAAGAGATCTGAAGTATATAAGATGATTTTTTATATTTTTTAATAAAATAAAATCACAAAAGCTAAGAATCTTTTCCCCTTTTTTATTTAAATACAGGCACTTTTTTTTATTTATCCCTCATAGTATATTTTATTGGAATGTGAGGAAAAGTTTTTGTTTTGTTTCTAGAAGTTAAAAACCAAAATTGAAAATACTTTTATTTGTATACGATTTTTTAAGGATGATATCTTTCATTTTAATATAAGGAAATCCAAGCAGTTATTGAAAATGTTTAACAGTAGCACTTTTGTCTTTAAAAATTTGTATGTATTTATACGCTTTACGTCAAGGCTGAACAGTAGAGTATTTCTGACATAAACGGCTTATTGAAGCTTTCTGGTACGGCCCGCACACTTCAGAGTTGAAGATCCTGGGCTGAAAACGAAAATTTATGTAATGCCTTTTGCTGAAATTCCTTTTTTGCTTTCTGTATGCAGATTTGCGAAATTGGGGTTTTGAGAATTTTCCGAATTTTTCCCTTGTGATATTTGAATACGGCCCTTTCTCCATAAAAAGTCCCTTCGAAAAGTATTATACGGTGGATGTCTAAGTGTTTTACAACAATCTTGTTGTTCAGCTTTGCATGGCTGGGTCACTGATGTATTATGTATCCCAAGATACCCTAGGATACAATTTTGTATTTTTCTTATTTATCAATTCAAGTGAAATGGTCAGCATCTAAGCTCTTTTCTTTACCTTTCTTAACTTGTCCACGTTGTTTATCACTATCGAATCCTCTACCTTCCGGTGTCGAGAGTGATATTTTTACTTACCCGTCAGCATGGCCTTGAAAATGTGACGTGACAACCATTATCTAAGCTAAATTTTACGTCAAATTTTTTTATGGCTATTCTTTTTAATTTTCACTAAGCACAAATTTACAAAACTGAAGACGAAGTGTGAAGGAATGAATTCTAGTTTTGCCATCTAATCCAATTATTATGAAAATAGTAACTAAATTGATAATCCAGTTTTGCTTGATTTTTGTGAGCAAGAGTTCATTTAAACAAAATAAAAAAGACTAACAATTTTCCAGATAATGCCTTAAAATTATTATTTTCATATGTGTTTTTACTCCAATTTTTGGTTTTATTTTAAGCATTTTTACTCATAATACTTATGATTTTTTTGTGTGTGAATAAACCAAAATTATATTAAACTCCATCAAGCTGGATTTATGTGCAGAAATTATTTAGTTTTTCTTCCTCTTAGAAGAATGGGGTGAACATCTTGTAAACTTAGAAACATTTTATAAATTATACTGGATATGACAAATTTTTAAAAGGAATGTATCACTGTTATTATCCGCATTTAAATTTTATTGCTGGTAATTAAAACTGTTCATTTACTTAAAAAAAACCCAGTATTTTAATAAAAACACTTATATTAAATATATTTAAACTTGACCTTTATATAGTTTTTGTAAAATGAGTCATTATAATACACTAATGTTTTACACGCGTTTTCTCTGTATTCAGTGCTCTTAACAAATTCATAACTTGAATTTCGTATTTCCCTAAACGCTAAAAAGTCCTTTACAGTATTTGCTCTATGTTAGAGTTTTGAAAGAAATAAGACTCCAAAAAAATTGAAAGGCGTTTTACGAACGAAAAGAACGTCTCTTAATTTTCAAATAAAAAAAATCAAATAAACTGAACTAAACCAAGAAGCTTACTTTTCTTGCTATGTTTTTATAAATACATCTCCAGAAAAGAGGATTATTTTCTAAGAAACTGAATAGAACAATTTTAAAAATAAATTGCCATAAATTCCTAGAGTTCCATTATTTTATAACTCAGAATAAATTTCTGACAGAAAGTTATATGTAACATAGAGAAATGACCTGGGAACTATAAGCTTCCTGATCTCTATTTAATCACATGGGGAAAACACATTTCATTTCAAATCCCTGATTTAATCTTTTATTCCTAATTGAACTTTTTCCAATAATGGCTTTAGGAGTAAATATTCAAGTAAATGTATATTTTGCCTTCACTTACAATTTTTTATTTTGTTTTAAATTTAAAAATAATTAAAAAATGCACTTTACAAAACCAGTATATTTGTTACATTTCGTTATTATTTTTAAAAATTAATTGGCCCAGTTTAAAAACAAATCAATAAAAACTTAATATCCTCTAATAATTGAATTCTCTCACCAAACGCAATAATTCCATGTAAGCTTATTTATCAAGATGGTAGACTTGAAATACAAAACAATGTGAAAACACTAGAAAGATATGTATTCTAATAATTTTGATAAATGAAATTCCCTATATTATAAATAAACAAATTGGAGGTTACCGTAAAAATTTAATTAAAATCAAATTCCATTAAAAAATTAAAAAATTAACTTTCGACTATTTTTTTTTTTTTAAATTATTTCCACAGTAAATAATACTACTTTGAATGTAAATAAAATGACGAAAATGTGAAAAATATAATTAGTGTAGAACAACACAAAAAATATTATCCTGAAAATATTTATATCTTGCTTTTTTTTCCATGAAAAGCAAAATCTTCCATTCATTCAATATTTCTCTAGAAATGAAATCAATTAATTACAAATGTAAATCAACGCCAAAATGTACGCCAAAAATGTTGTTTCAAAAAAAAATTTTTTTTTCTTCCCTCTTTTACGATCGTTTTTGCACTTTTTGATGTTTTGTTTTCGGCTTGGAAGCAATGCGCTGAACAAAAAACTAATCAGCTGGCAGATGTCAAAACCTCTTGCAGATATGACTTGAAAATTGGACGGTTTCATTTAATGCTCGATAAACAACCATCCAGGAGCACTGAAAGTAATTGAATTGATCTTTTTACACACAAAGCTCCTTTTGTGGCATGACAGCCGAGACAACTGCCGGTGCGACCTCTCATCCCATGCCCCACATAAGAACCCCCCACAGCTCAGTTGCTCGTACTGTCGCGTGTCACGGTCGATTACGAGGCGACCAACGCGTCGTTTCCCGTGATCATTTAACGACCCGGCAGCGGTAGAGTTGACAAAGAACTTGCTCCGCCCCTTCTAACCCTAAATAATTCTCTAGAATCCTTTAAGATTTTACAGATGAAATGTTTGATTTCAAAGGATTTGCTTTGTGAAATTTCAATTTTTTAAAACATAGTTTGGATAAAATATGAAATGTAGAAAAAAAAATAAAAAAGAATTAAAATGAATTTAAAAAGGGTAAAATACTAGATTAATTAAGGAAAATTAGACTTTTTTCACTTAATGTCTTTTGTAAGCAATGTTAGAAAATAAGAGGAAAGAAATAGTTAAACTTTTCCTGCTTTTTCTTTTCAAAAAATTTGTACTGCATTTTAATTTACTAATAATAATTTTAAGCATTTTAGCTAATAAGATGCAATTATATTGATAGTTTATCTCTTTTTTATTTTTTTATTTTAGAGAGAGCATTATTGCAATAGACTTTGTTTTAAAAAGCAGTATTTGATTTTATCAGAAACAGAAATAACATTTGATAAAAAAAAAAATATGCACACCTCTATTTCAATTGCAATTATAGAGATAATTATATGCAATACATATAAATGAGTATAGAAGCAGTATCTATGCAAAGCAAAAAAGCCAGGGTCTTTAATTCGTATCAAAATTTTATAAAAATGTGTCATGTTTCACCAGCTGCTCAAGAATGACAGGGCTGAATCCAAAATTAGGGATATTGTTTGGAATTTTTCGATCTTTATATTTAATGAAAGTATTTTTCGTACTTTTAATTAATCATGGGATATCAAGATTTTAAAGTAAAAATTCTGATACTACATGACAAAAAACTTATGTTGATGTATAAACTAAAAATTCTTAATTATTCTTAAAATGTGTACTATTAGCAACGCGCATATTGGAAATGGTAAGAGGCAAATAAACAAACTTAAATTTTTTTACACTTCAAGTTACATCAGGTTGCTTTGTTTTAAAATAAATTAATAGAATTATAAGTTTTGAAAAAGATATCAATCTCAAGAATTTTACTATAAATTTAATTAAATTACTATGAGTTTCTATAAATTATATATATATATATGAATGAATGAATGAAAATCTACATTCTTTATGCAAAAATTGTTATATGAATTAATTAAAAAAAATATGAAAACTATCATAAATTTTTGATACCACATTATTAAAAATATTTATTATATAATTTTTAAAAATAATATATAATATTTCTCAGCAGAAAGTGAAAATAAATAAAATTGAAAGTATATAAATAATTACTACATCTTTACCCATAATATTTCATTGTTAATTACTTCCTAGATAAGTAACTGATATTTGCTTGGAAAGCAGTTACCTCCACTAGGAAGTAAAGGGGGAGGAGGTAACTCCCGTATTTAAGGCAGTGAAATGTTGCCGAAGTTAACAATTGATCGAGAAGTACCTTCACCCGGCCCTCTCCTCTTGTTTTAAAATAAATCTCCCCCCTCGACGACAGTTATTTTAAGACTCTTCCCTTACGGTATTTTCTATTTTGTCCTGGATGGAATCTTCATTGCTTATTGAAAAACTTTCCTAAAATATATCCATTAAAAAGCAATTTATTGTTGTTTCTTGATCGTAATACACAAAATAAGTGTTTCATCCCCCTATAAAAACTAACTAAAACAAATACATTATTTTGAACTTGAAGAAAATGAATGATATTTATTACTGTGTGTATTTTTACCATAACTTGACATCAATGATGTACAAAGAAAATATTGCTCACTTTATTTTAATTTTACCTTTAACATAATTTAATGCAATTTTACATTAGTTTTATAGTGATCGTTTGCGTTTGAACAAAATATGTTCATTTGGTTTAAAACTCTTAAAAAAATTAAAGTTCAGGAAATAAAGATTTTTTCCCTCCTAACGGAAATACACTTTAAAAGTTTCAGCTGAGAATAATTTCACATTATTATATGGAGCATATTCCAAATAAAATAGTGTTAACTTTCAAGCAATCAAATCAAGATTAATTTTCAGTAATCATTCTAATAGAATCATTATTTTAAATAGCAAGTTTAACGATTATGTGAAATATACTATTTAATTGAAACATAAAAAAGTCATCAGATAAAGAATTCATAAATCATTTTGGAAATTATAACTCAGAGAAGAATTAAAAAGAAAGAAACACTGGAAATAAGGAAAAAAAAAAAAAAAAAAAAAAAAACGTAACTTATTGTGCATATATTTCATTGTACACGTTACGATTCCATTTTTACAAATTTAATTTAAAAGTTAATTTCTTTCGTTTTCGAACTATAAAGTTTCTCATTTTCAGGTTACATTCTCATTTGGTTAAACTGTGGCAAATGCCCAAATCCACATGAAGTAGTTTTTAAATTTTAAAACAATAATATATTTAGAGTCACTTGTTTTCATTTTTTTTTTTTTTTACATCTAAAAAAAATGAAATTTTTTTTATCATCTTACAAGTAAATTAAAATACCTTTATTAATACAGTTGATATATAAATGCTAATATTATATCATTTAGAATTCTGGAAGAATGTTATAACATGTATGAATCAATGTCATAAATATAAATAAATTACCGTATTCAAATTCATAAGATAAATCGTGTAAATAACTTTATAAAAGTTACATTTATTTGCGTTTAATAAGTATTTATAGCACCGTTAGGATTAAAACCTGTTTGAAAAATTATGTTAAACTTACTAACACCCTTTTCACTTCAGCCATTAATAGAGAAGTCAGCGACTTCTGAAAACAGTAATTATTTACTGCTTACTTTTTTAATTAAAATAATAAGTTTATTGGAAACATGTCGAATATATTTATTAAAAAATATTGATTCTTACAACGCGACGAATTTTGAATGTTTTTAAAATGAAAGTAATAAATATAACGTATTATTTTCACTACTGTTGATAATTCCAAATATTGTTTCGTAATTTAAATGTTTCATTTTTTGTATTTCTGAAAATTTTCAGCTATTTCAGTATTCGTAAAACCATTGCGAGTGAAAAATAATAAAAATGTGAAACTATTTTTATTATTTTTTATTCTAAAAGCACGCACAAAAAATACCAGGATACCCAAACAATTTAAATAGTAATATTTTCATGATAAATTTTTATCGGCAGTAAAATAAGCAACCAAAGAAGTATACGTGTAATTCGCTCTTCCCAGTGGGAGATAAAAGTATGTATTGGTATAGAATATTAACACAAAAAACGTTTAAAAGTAAAAAAAGAGAAAAAAGAACTAGCAGATGAAAACTTGCAGCTGCAAAAGCAATAAAGGAGTTTGAATTCTGTGATGTGTACAACTGACAACAAATAATATTTTGAACATTCATTCTCAATACCTATAATGCCTGGTAGTGATTGCGTTATTTGACTCTAGGCTGCGGAAGTAACTGCAATGAATAGCGAAGAATAAATTATTTGCTGTTGGATGGGTGAAACTCTGTTGTTGATTTAAGTACAATGTCCCAGAAAATTAAATGTGTTTTATTGATTGACATTTGAATATTCGAGTTGACAGTATGGTGTGTTATAAAGATTCTTTTCATTATTAAAGTGTGAAGCGATCGTTATTCAAAATCTGAAAACTTTGTTCATTAGAATTTTACTCATTTTTAATGTTGCGACTTCCTAGATAAAAAGGACAAATTGATAACAAATCATATTAGAATCGCGAATAGACTTCACATTTTTCACTTCACAAATGCTGGGGAATTTTGGAATGCTTTTGGACGGATAAAATTTTAAATTGCGACATTATAAGAAATAAAATTCTTATCTTTAAATTAAAAAAATATTGAAAATTATGTTAAAAGAAAATGATTTATATTAGTTTAAAGAAAAATCTGTTTCTTAATTTACTTAAATGATGAATTTTAAAATAGTAGAACAATGCTGAAATTTAGCCATTTTCAATGAATTTAAAAGAAATTTAACTTCCAACATCAACTCTTGTTTTAAATGTTTCAATAAACATTAAAGAAATTACATTAAATAACATTAAAGAAAACAGAATTTCACTTAGAGAATTCAAAAACACTCGACAGCAAAATGGTAACAGAAATAAAAATTGGAAAATCTTATTTTGCCGTTTCACTGTGTGTGTCCCGTAAAATGGTAACATATTTCGAAAAATGATACTAAGTATCAAGAAAAAAAGTTGGCATAGAAAATTATATTGAAAACCACGTTACGGTGTTGATAAAAATCACATAAGTTGACTTCAAGAAGACAGGAAAAGTAGTTACCGCTTGATCGCAGATTAATTTCTCGACTTTCATGGTTGACTGCCTGACGTGGGAGAACAAATGCTCTTGTCGTGAAAAACAGAAGCCACGAGCAACATTTATTTTACCTCTACCATTTTGCATCAAAGCAAACACAGCGAACCGACACTCCCCTTTCTGCGCACGTACGGGGGTCTAGAAGAAACCCTTTTTATGCAAATTTCTATTGATATCGCGACAATAAAAAAGAGAGCAAAAGTTGATCAACCGAATTTTCAGGATTCACGAATGTTTGTAATTTATTCAGAAACTTTATATCTGATTAATGCAAACGGGGAGTATCTGAATATAAAACGGAATTACGGCCAGGAGTTTTTAATGGATACTTTATATAGCGGAACGAATATATGTACTACAGGCAAGGAGGCGTTTCCAGCATCATGTTAAACAGCCAGCTGAATTGTTATCTCTGTGGCCTTCATTACAGCATTTCGTTGGTTTGTCTCTTTTCGGGAATAAATATTTCCAGAAATTTAAAATCCACTTTAAGTTGCAATTCCTGATTGAACTAGCTCTTGTGCACAAAAAGTATTGCACAAATTAACAAACTATGCCAAATAACCATCACATACTATTCTTAAAAATAAATCGATGATTACAGAAGAATGGATATACCGAAACAGCAAAGTTTTATATAGGACAATAAATCAGTCTTTTCAAATCTGAAATATAAACAACTAGTATAATAATGAGTACCAATTTCTCATTGACAAATACAAGAATAGTTGGAGTTGAACATGAATATTGCTATTAAATGTTGTGTGATAAATTGCATCTCTTAAAAGTGCAGAAGGTGCAATCCTTTCCAAAGCTGATTACTTTCTATATCCTGGACGTTTAATGTCGCAGTTTAATTCATAAGTTTCTATCATTATTTAATTTTTCACTTAAGTTTCATGTGAAAAAGGTTGACCAATAGATAAAAAAGAATATAAATTATGTCAGAAAATTTTCATCCTATTATCGCGATGTCAAAAGTTTATCTTAAGTTTAATGTTAAAGCAAGTATATATGAAGCTAATTAAGTGAGACAATACCTTTTGTCTAACGAGTCATTGGTGCAAAATAACTTATTTATCAGCAACAGGCTTACCCGTAATTGTTTTAAGGTGAATTGATCCCACTGTGGGCAGAATATGAAGATTACACACTGTAATACATTAAAATCATTTTCCACGACTATACTTAAGTACATCCAACCTGCATGTGTAGTCGAAGATAAGTTCGTGATTGAACCCTATTCTTTGGAGTAAAAGATTCCAAATTCAACTCCAGATATTTTTGAATAAGTGGAGATAGATGCTGAACTTCAAATTTCTGATAGTTTCTTCGATAGACAGCACTTATAACAGTTTTCACTTGAAGGCTATCTTTTACTAGGTATCAAATATACTAGTAAACAGAATCTAAATATTTTTTTGATCTCCATGATATCCGCACTTCAATCCTGTAGACATTTCTGTTTCGATGAAGGCCTTAAATCGTTCATCTATGAAATCCTGTGGTAGTACTATAGAATATTGTAGCACAAATTTTCGTTACTACTGCAGACATCGCCAGAATTCTTTGTATACTTAAGCCCATGGGACAATCGTATTACATGACTGATTTTTGTGGTTAAAAATTCAATCAATTTAATTTACAGTTTTTCTTTTTCGACACGGAATTCAATCTGTTCTGTAGTTAAACTTTCAAATAAACGTATTTTTGTATTTATTGCTTTTACTTTTTCTTTGTTACTTTTTTCTTCGTTTGTCACTATCAGCTACACTATAATTAGGATGTTAAACAAATGTTTATTTTATTAAATGAATATTGCCTGTTATTGGACACTGTACCATTGACACATTTTCTAAGAGACTTGTAAGTGATGTTTTATGCATTTTTTTATTTTCGCCGGTTTTGCGACACTATTGTAAGAACAATTTAGATCGTCTTCATACTTAATATTACTTCTACTAAATCAAAGCCATCTAAATATTAAAAAAAAAAATTTAGTAAATAATAATTCTATCCTAAAACGCGCATATCCGTAATTTTTGTTATCGCTTGACTTGTAAATTTACTCCAAGTAAATTGGCATTAACTCAGTACTTTATTATCTTTCAGTTCTGTAAAAGCAAAACATTACTCACAGAAATAATCTACGATTAAGATTTTTAACTTTATATGAATAAATTGTCAGCAAAATCATGAAAGTAATCATAGTGAACAAACATTGTAAATAGAATAATATCATTAAAAATAACCTTTATGCTTGATATTATCTTAGTGGGAAAAGGAAAATAAAATATTCTCATTTTATTTTATTTAAATATTTCTATAATAATCAAATAATTTAAAATTAAATGTTATTTAACATTTCAATTTAATTTGATCATTGAATCTATAGGTTTGTCAGTAAATTACTACAAGGAAGCAATATCGGTTTCATAACATTATTAACCATTCTTTCTCCTGCTCGATCTCTCTTAAAATGAACTAATAACATAAAATAATAATTTAAATATTAAGGATAGAGTTTTGTAAATCTATTTTAAAACTCAATTATATAATAAATTTTGTTTGTGGGATATTTTCCTGCTAATACGAAAGTGAATTTTTCTAAATTTTCCTTTGAAAGAAAGAGACAAATGAACTAAAATGTATCTTTCTTTGGGAAGAAGAGACAGTCACTTTTGATGGATTTCCTTACAACTTTCTGATTACATCTAATTTTTAGAATTAATCAATAAATTTAATGTGTTTAAGGGAATTTAGTTCTATAATGTACACTACTGGCCATTAAAATTGCTACACCAGGAAGAAATACAAATAACAAAATGATATTTATTGGACAAATATATTATACTAGAAATAACAACTGATTAAATTTTCAAAAAATTTGGCTGGATAGATCCTGAGAAATCAGTACCCAGAACAACCACCTCTGACAGTAATAACAGCAGTTATACGCCTGGGCATTGATTCAAACAGAGATTGGATTGCATGTACAGGTACAGATGCCCATGCAGCTTCAACACGATGCCACAGTTCATCAACCGTAGTGACTGGCGTTTGGTGACGAGCCAGTCGCTCGGCAACCATTGACCAGACGTTTTCTATTGGTGAAAGATCTGGAGAACGTGCTGGCCAGGGCAACAGCCGAACATGTTCCGTATCAAGGAAGGTCCGTACAATACCGGCAACATGCGGTCGGGGATTATCCTGCTGAAACGTAGGGTTTCGCAGGGCTCGAATAAAGGGTAGAGCCACGGGTCGTAACACACCAGAAATGTAACGTGCACTGTTCAAAGAACCGTCAATGCGAACAAGTGGTGACCGAGACGTGTATCCAATGGCACCCTATACCATCACGCCAGGTGATGGGCCAGTATGACGATGACGAATGCACGCCGCCAGTGTGCGTTCACCACGATGCCGCCAAACACGGATGCGACCATCATGATGCTGTACACAGAACCTGGATTCATCTGAAAAGATGACGTCTCACCATTCGTGCGCCCATGTTCGTCGTTGATCACACCATTGAAGGCGCTCTTGTCTATGACGCAGCGTAAAGGGAAGCCGCAGGCATGGTCTCCGAGCTGAGAGTCTATGCTGCTGCAAACGTCGTCGAACTGTTCGTGCAGACACTTGTTGTCTTCCAAACGACCCCGTTTCTTGACTCACGGCTCTTGACGTGGTTGCACAATCCATTACGGCCATGCGGATAATATGCCTGTCTTCTCGACTGCTAGTGATAGGTGGCCGTTGTGATCCCGCATGGCGTTCCGTATTACCGTCCTGAACCCATAGATTCCATATTCTGCTAACAGTCATTGGATCTCGAACGACGCGAGCAGCAATATTGCGATAAGATAAACTGCAATCCCGGTACGCTACAATTTGACCTTTATCAACGTCAGAAACTTGCTGGTACGCATTTCTCCTTCTTACACGAGGCATCACAACAACTTTTCACCAGGCAACAACGTTCAAATGCTATTTGTGTATGAGGAACAAGCTGAACAATTTCCTCATTTAAACACAATGTAGATGTCGCTACTGGCGCCTGCTTTGTCTGAATGCGCTGAAAAGCTGATCATTTGCATATCACAGCACCTTCTTCCTTTCGTATAAATTTCACGTTTGTAGCATATCGCCTTCTTGGTGTAGCAATTTTAATGGCCAGTAGTGTACAATGATAAATTTCAATATGAATTGCAGTATATACTAAATAAAATATTCAGCATATACCATAACAAATATAAAATAAGTAAGTTTACATAATACGCTTGAAAAGTCCACTTGATAGCTAATTCAATTAATTTGTTTTTATAACTAAGGTTGAAAACATAATAGATAAATAAACGAGAAAGTCGAAAGCATAGTATGACAATAAAAGTGAAAAAAAGATAGATGATTTCTAATAAAGTTCACAGATAGTGTAGAACATTTCTTCCCTGTGTTTGACTATGTCCTTCTAGTATGAAACAACTGGCTTATTTTCATATATTTGATATACGAGATATTTTGCACATTGTTGAACTATGATTTTAGTACAAGTTGTTGAATGGTCAACAATGTGTTAAGCTTTCAGTAACTTGTATGTTCTGATTATGTATTTTCAGACCAGAGAAATATGTTTGAATGGTCAAAAAATTTCTTAAATATCAGTTCTGAAATGCATGTGGTTTCACTTATCATATTAAATGTGTATTTTTAATTACCTTAAAATTCCATGTAAGACCTCATTGAATCAATCCTTCTGTACAAAATTAGGTGACAAAGAGTGATCAATTAAACTAGTCGATGCATGTTTGTAAATATTTGACTTAGAAGGGAACACTTTTTAAGTATTTCCACTCCAACGTAAGCATTGGGTTCATAAACTTCATAGATTAATCTTGCAAAATCCTGTAACATAAAAGTTAAAAATAACTCTAAATTTAATTCGAATGTCAAGGATTTTTACGTTGCAATATTTAAACAGTGTGTTACATTAAACAGAGCATCACATGAATTCCATTCTGAATTAAATGAAATCTTATTCTTCATATATTTTACACCAAGAGCCATAAAAATAACAGGGATTATTCAGATGTAAAATGAATTTTCTGTCAACTTTCAATGCAAATTATTCATAGGATTTATTTTTGTAACAGAAATAAAATTGTTCATAAAATTATATATATGTTTATGTGTTTTTTTTTTAATAAAGGATAACTCAAATTATTCAAAACCTTAATCATTGACTAATACTTCTAGCTAATTATTCTTACAAAATTTGAAGGTGTAATAATTAGTATTATATATAAAGAAAATAGTATTGAAAAGAAGTATGTCAGATCGCGTATGATAGAAAGGTGTCCCTTCTCCCTATGGTTAGTAAATATCTGGATTCAAAGAAAAGCAAAATATTGGTGGTAAAACTTAAAAGAAAAGTTTTCTCCCATATTATGTTTCCTTTTAGCAAGAATGTCTGCTTTTGTATTTACCAGCAAATGCCTATGTGTAGAAAAAATGACTTTTCAACTTTAGACTTTGACTGTATTGATATAATTACATTATCTCATTAAATTTTGCCATTCTATTTATATTGAATAAAGAAGGGAATATAAACACAAAAATATAAATAATTTAAATTAATAAAACAAAAAAATATTACTTGGAAAATATGACTGATTTTAAACATTGTTATACAATTGAAAGAATAAGGAACTGACTTATTTCTAAAGTGTCTAATCTTTCCATGATAACAGTTGATCCTGATTTTTTATAATCCTTTATTAACTATTACTGTATAAAGAAAAAGATATAATAAACCATATAAAATCAAGAACTCAATTGTTGAGACACATGGAGAGAAACCGATGTACAAAAAAAAGTTTAAAGGTCAGTGTGATGGTCAGAGAAAACGAGGAAGATCAAGTACTAGATGGGTCAAATAGCTTGGAAAAGGTCTTAACAGCATGAAAATAACAAATTAGAAAATTGTGGCAACTTTGTAGTCGAATTGTTCGGGAGGCCATGGTCCAACATGTATTACAGTGAAGAGGAGTTGTTTTTATTATTATAATTTTAAAATTACTCGAAAGATTCATTAATATCATAAAAGAAATTTTTTATTCTTCATTTTAAAGTAATTCCTATGTGTACTGAAACGAAAATGTACTTGATTGCAATATGTGTAAATGTTAAATGAGTTAAATTATGTGTGTAAGTGTACTTATATAAATTGAAAATTATTGTAGATAAGTTCAGGAAAAGTACAGAAAAGTACGCGAAATTAAAATACAAGGCTTTCGCGAATAATCCACGAATCACTGTTAGTGAATAATAAAAAAGGAAACAAATCAACACAAATATATATTTGAACAATGTATGCACACAATATGTAGTTTAAATATACTTATTATCCTTGAGGAATAATAAAATTATAAGCTTCTTAGAAATTTACTTTTAATTGATTTTTAAGAAATTCACTTTTTAAAAATCGTTAAATTTGTTTCTTTGCAGTTACAATTTCTTTATTGGAAACTAATTAATTTTTTTTTAATTTATACACCTTGTGTAATCAGGAAGAGAGTTTTCTGTATATAAATTTCAAACTTTTTTTATTTTTTACATTATCTCTTCTTTCCTAGCAGACATTTTTAATTTAGAAACTTTGTTTTTCTTCCACAAAAGATAATTAGTTTCCACTTTAATATATTAATATAGGTGCACGTTTTTGCAAAATGTTTCAGGATTTTATTTTCAATTCTATCATGCATAATTGTTTTTGATGCAACTCAATATACCTTAAAATGTTGACATGCACTTCAATTAATATTTCGGGTAAGTCAATTACCAATGAGATTCTTTGAAAATGGAATTTTGTTTGCAGGGATATCAATTTTGATTTTCTCTTATAAACTCGAGGGATTTGTCATAAAAGTATTCCATTAAGATTAAATATTTTTTTCAATTTTCTTAGGGTTTTATTTAAATTTGATTTTGAAACTTTGATCTTGATCTATGATCCCAATTTCACTTAAGGTATATTCTACAAAAGTGCACAAGCAAATTTAAATTCATTTTGCAAATTTTATATTGATTGGATATTTGATCATTCTAATTATTATAAAAATATTTTTTATACAATGGTTTTCTTATATTCTAGTACAATGTGTGTTTTTTTTTTTTTTTTTTTTTTTTTTTTTTTTTTTTTTTTTTTTAAAAAAGAGTATCAGGATTTCTATTATATCGATAAAACTCCAAGGAGTAGGACGCGGGAGTGTTGCGCGAGTGTCAACTGTCAAGTGCACTTCTTTTATTAACCATAAAATTATTGATTTCCCGAAACATCTACTGTTCCGTGGTAGAGTTAAAATATTTTTTCCAGTAAAAATGCAAAGAAATGTATATTTTATGCTTCAGAATATAGATTACTAATACGAAACAAAGAATACTAATTAAAATTTCATGTAATAAAAGTAATCAATTAAAAAGTTTACGAAGAGTTGTGCACTATAAATACTGAGAAAATTTCGGATGTGATTAATGTGATGTATTACTTAAACTATTTATTTGTAAATTTGTCAAAATCATTTGTACTTAGCATATCAATATGAATTGAATAAGAGTTCGTTTCTGTAAATAAATTTATTTCGGTGATCTATAAGGGGTATTTTACATCACTGTATAATTTCTAAATGATAAGGACAATGTAAAGGAAGAAAAGTAAGTAGTGATTCTCGTTTTATATACTTTTATTCATAATAGGAGAGAGGTTAAAAAAATCAGATAATTATTTTGCTTAGAAAATTTTACCTTAACTTTAACTGTTAAATGTGGCATTTACTATATATATGTAGGAAAAAAAAAACCCAATGCAAAATATCAATATTTATGTCGGAAAAATTTTACAAACATAATTTTATGAAAATTAAGATACTTTAAACTGAAAATTTACTATCCTGATATATATATATATAAATTCAATTTTTTCGTAAAAATTACGGGTTCTTATTATCAATTTAATTATTATAATAGAATTCATAAGTTTAGTGTAATAATTTATGTGGTTAAATTCACCCGAATCTTTACTTTATAGTAGAATTTAATGTTTTCTTCGAATTTATTTTGACTTTGAATACTAAGCTTCTTATACACACAATTGAATAAAAGAAAATACTTGGTTACTTGGATTTTAATTGTTTCTTTGAATATAATAAGGAATATTTGAAAAATTCTTCTGGAAATTTAAAAGACAAAGAATATGTGTCCAATTTCATATATTTAATGGGTGGTGAGTACAATCAAAAAATAAATAAAAATTAAGTATAAAAATTTGTATGGTTACTATATTTCAAGAAAAGCCTCCAATAATTTGATGTTACAGCAAATAATTACATAAACTAAAAATTTAAGCTAGAACCGTATTCTTATATTAATGGAGTTATAAGAGCTAGTTTTAATGATTCAGATTAGTTCCTCGTGACTTTTGTCTACAGGATGCAACTATTTAGTCAAATTACTAAATACATTGCCACTTTCAGAAAATTAATCAATGAAGTAAAAATATTCTTAACAGAATTTTAAATTACACTGCTGACCACCCAAATTGCAACACCAAGAAAGATAAGAGGTATCACAACAAAATTTATATTGTAGATAATATGTAGACAAAGTATAGATTAATAAATTTATAGACTACTGTGAAGTGTGTGGTTCCTGCCAAAATCAGTAGCCATAGTAGCTGTCATTGTTGGAGATCACCGCTGCTACACACCTCAGCATTGATTCAAAGAGATTTTGGATGTGCTCTTGGGTAACAGCATACTCAGCAACTTCCACACTTTGTCAAAATTGATCTGGTGTGGCAGCTGGGGATATAATCTGGATCAGTCGTTGAGTAACCATGGACTACATGTTTTTTATTGGTGAAAAATCTGGAGAGGAAGCAATTCAATCTGGCGATTGACGAAGAACCCTTGGACAATGCGTGCCACGTGTAGTTCTGTTGAAATATAGCTGTTGGCAAGCCCTGAAGATAAGTAAGGACAACTGGCTCCAACACCACGGAGATGTAGCCCTGGCTGTTTAAAGTACCGGCAATGCGTACTAGAGGAGTGTGAGAATTGATATGAAATACTGCCCCATACCGTAATACCCTAACCAGGACCAGTGTCGCTGTACATAACGCAGCTGTTCATCATACTCTCTCCACGGTGGCTGTAGACTCGAATGTGACCATCGTGGTGTTGCAGACAAAAGCGGGGCTCGTCAGTAAAGTCAATTTCATTCCAATCTGCCATCCATCTTTCTTTCATCGCTCCATTAAAGGTGGAGACATCTGTGGTTCTAAGTCAAGGATAAAGGAAGCAATGGACGTCTTGCGGACCGACCACTCTGCTGTAAACGGTGTCGAATGGTACGCGCAGACACTGGATGATGCGTTACAGACTGAATGTGCTGTGATACGGTTCATGATGTGGCTGCGCGATCCATCACTATCATGCGCACAGTTTGCCTATCATCACGTGGAGTGGTGCACAATGTATCCAACGATCATTTATCCGCATTACAGTTGTTTGGTTACGTCCAACAGGACTACCGATTTCCCTGAAAGATAATCCACAACCTCAGTAGGCC
Source organism: Latrodectus geometricus (assembly GCA_026290005.1). Taxonomy (NCBI): domain Eukaryota; kingdom Metazoa; phylum Arthropoda; class Arachnida; order Araneae; family Theridiidae; genus Latrodectus; species Latrodectus geometricus. Next base: position 373,441 of record JAPDSC010039171.1, read on the forward strand.
ACTATCATTCCTCTGTCGAACTCGATCAAAAAATGATCGCTGTTTTCTACGAGGCATAAATGATCGTTTTTTTTAATGAATCATAAGAAAAAGACCATTGCCGAGCTTGAAATCGTAGAAATCTCCAAGCCTTAAATAGCGCTTTGAAGGGTGATGCGTGATGTCCGTCTGCGCTGAAATTCTGATCATTTGCATATCTTACCTCTGCTAATGTATGTAGTAAATTTCATGTTATTTGCAAGCTTCCTTTAGGGTGTTGCATTTACGGTTGGCCAGTAGTATATATATATATATATATATATAACATGTTATTCAGTTATATATCAGTTATAATAATGATATATAACTGAAAATTCTTAAAAATGACTTTTGCAATATACATATAAAAATGTAGGAACATTTTTTTTTATCAAAGTAAGAAACAACGTAGTTGAACTTATAAACTTATACGGACTTTATTGTAAGAAACATTTCCCTTATACTCGCCGAAATTAGTTGAATGGCAAGGGATTTTCCACGAAGTGAAATATACTGAATATCAATATTTTAGTTTAGAAACTTAATTTGTTCATATTTAGACAAATTTTATGCATAGTTCCGTAAAACGCGCTTCAAATTATTTTCTCTAGACATTGTAGAGATAAGTGTAAATTTAAAGTACTCGAAGCCTGTTAAAATGCTACCATTTCTGAATCATTTGCTTAATAATAATATCAATCAAAACTGATCTAATATTAAAATTTTTCAAAAGCATAAAATTTGAAACATTTGAAATAAAAAATTACAGTTAAATTCTGTTTTTGAAATTTTTCAGAAATTCATCAAAAACAATTGTAATTTAAACAGAAATTGGAGGATGCAGAAAAAAATTCTTTTCATTACGAAACAAACAAGCTTGGATTTTAGGAAAGTTTCTGACAGGCTTTTGTCCCTTGCAGAAAACTTGAAGATTTTGCAAAATGCGTTACAGAATGCATTAATTTCTTTCACACATATATTTAATTAAAAAAAAGGAAATATTTCAAACATATCTATCTGGTCAGAAATCACTGAAGAAAAGCTGTTTTTTATTTTGTAACATTTCTATTTTGTTTATTAGTTTATTATAAAAAAGTGCTGTTCTGAATAGCGGAAAATCACCACACACATACACACATGCTGATATCTGGATGAGGATATGGCATTTGAGTTTGTTATTTCTTAGCCCTACAGTCATATTTGTAAACAAGTTTTAATTTGATTGGACCTAGAGATTAAAGTGCATTCCCGACCGTCACAAATATGCACAACAGAGATGGGAAATTTTGAAATCAAACAAAGGAGCTAAAATCAAAAAAGGAAAGGAGAAGTTAGCAATTTCCATCTGTAAAGATTAAAGTAACCAAATCTTAATTATGTTTGATAAAAATTGGCGAAATTTTCACATTTACGTAAGAACGCAATCTGTTAATATACTTTAAACGGCAAGGAAGTAATTGCGCCTCTCAAGTCTAACTCCTTTTATTAACATGTAAGATGTTCTGTAAGCTAAAATCGCAGAGAAAATGACGAGGAAATATTTTGACAGAAGCTGCAGTCAAAAGGCCTGATGATAAGAGAGCTGAGAAGATACACCCTCCAACCCAGCTATAAAAAATCGCAGGAAGACATAATGTGCAAGGTCAATGAAAGGAAAAATGTTCTTTAAAGAAAGAATTACTCTCCCAATCTTCCCCAATGAAATCGTCATTAATTGAGGATGAAGTAAAAAGAGAATTTTTTCAGTTAGTTTACAAAGGTATCCGGAAACTTATTAAAATCTTCCTAACATCGTTCCAGAGGAATAATAAATTTTTACAGATGCTTTATTCTTATGTTTATAGTATTTTATATATCATATATAATTCTCTATAATTTTTGGGAGAAAATCTTTTACTGTCTATTTTCAAAAGGGCTAGAATAAACATTTTATATATTTATTTTTTTTTTTTTGACCAAATAAAATGGAACGCGGAGATAATTTGCTTCTAGAACTTAATAATAAACTGATTATATATCAAAAAATTACATTTTTTTGCGTGTACATAATTCATACACACAGAGTAACAAAAATTTAATGTAAGTCAAGAAATTATCATAATTTAACGGCAGAGTTTTCAGTTGAAGTGTATATTACAGGATATTTTATTAATAATCGTTTGAGAGTGATGATAATAGTTTTTATTTATGTCTATATTTCCCAGTTTTATAGTGACTCACCCAAACTAAAGTGTGTGTCTGTGTACAATATTTAACAAAAGATCATTTTCTTGATCTGATCATTTATGTTGTTAGGTAGTGGAGCATACAATTAACACGCATCATTTTCTACAATTTCTTCTTGCAGCATATTATATAATATTTTAACTCTATTAAAAGAATGGATTTCAAATGGGTTAATTCATGACCTAATTCAGGTCATGGATTTTAAATCTGGATTGTTGCCTGGTTAAGGTAGAAAAGAAATTCACAGTGACTCTTTTTATAATTTTACCCGGTGCCAAAATTATTAATACAGAGATGAATAAAAAAAAACTGTAGTAATAAATAACTATAAAGAAGCAATTGTGCTTATTATTTTGTGAAGGAAGCCTTACGTGTATCACTTTGGAAAATTATAAGTTACTTTCTTCATCTTATAAATTAACTCTCATATAGGGCATATACCGTAATAAATTTCGAAATGCGATTACAAATTAATATCTTTACTCTTGCTTAATTTCTTAATGATTTCCCTATTTCACCAAATGATAAAATTAACTTTTTCTGATATCCAGTAATTTGCTTTTGCCAAATCATATTAGATAAATATATTAAATTCTAAGCTTTTATTAAAACTATATTTTAACTAATATATTCAGTAACTTAAGACAGGAAATAGAAGAAAAATTCCGTTTCACACATTTCAAAAACTTTCCTAAGTTGCAATTAACTTCGTAAACATCAAATATAGTATTATTTTGTTCTGTGTTATACAAGACTCAAATATGAATTCAAAATTAAAATATTATTTATTTTGTGCATCTTTTGTGATTGGTAGGAAATATTGCCTGCAAAAGATGCTAATAATTTGGAGGATTCCATTAAAAAAAAACATTTACATTTTAAATCAAACCAAAATAAAATATTAGTAATGACAATTCGGAAATTTGGGAACATAATGCAATAATGTATTGTAACTGTAAAATATATAGTAAAATACTAAAATCTCTGCTATTGTTAGAAAAAATATCTTCAAAAATAAAACTAATCAAGATTTTTTTTTTTTTTACAAAATTTTGTTCAGTGAACTATTAGAAAATTTGTGAATGTTTAACTAATTAAAACTTTAAGAAATTTAGCTTAGTAACGTTTAGTAAAGATTGAAATTTCTGCAAAAGAAAAAATATATACAGAAGTAGAATATAATTCTTTACTAGAATTATTTCATATCTTTTTTGATGCAGTATAAGTCTAAAAAATGAACTTAATTTATTACATATTTATCCTCTGCAATGAATTTAATTTATAATGTACTCACCTTACACATTATGTTGTTAAACATATAATCAACTGATATTTAAGTATAATCAAAACATATTACGGAATTTTATAATTCCAGAAATTAACAAATTCTTATTACCAATTTTCAATCTCCAAAATTTAAGTTTATAAATTTGACGATCAACAAAATCGTAATATTTAATTTGAAAAAAAATAATAATAGTGCATTGCTTCCAATAAGAAGGAATGATTTTCTGTAGAATTCAACAAAAATATTTGCTTTCGATAAAGAAACTTTTTTCAAAAATCTAAAATATAAATTTGTAAACATAACGAAACCCACTTATAAGCAAAGTGAATTCAACTTAGGATTATTTGGAATTCATTTACTTAAGCCTATCTCCATTTTAATGAAGACAAATGAATTCATATATAATAATGGAATTACTGTCATCATTACATGCATTAAAAAAATCTTGTAGTGTTCTTGCCTGTGTACTTTATAAAGATATAACTTTAATTATAAGTATTTCGTCCATTAATTTACATGAATTTAATTATTAAAACTAATGAAAGATATTATTACAACTGTAAAGTATCCAGTGACAAGACGGAAAATTCAGCATAGAAATTTTCTAATAAAATCATAATTTGGTAAATAAAGGTATTTCAAAAATAATTTTTATTTATTATTGCTCAAATCATTTTAAAACTAATTATTTTTTCGTTTGTAAAACATTACTTTGTAAGCATACTATATAACGTTAAAAGAAATATAGCAAAAAAATATATTTTAAGGAAATTCATGGTTATATATATTCTAAAATAAAGCAGTAATGGTATGTATTAAATAACCAGAAAAGTGTTCTGTCACATATAGATAAAGCTTTATTTATATATTTTTTATAAGATTGCAAACTAATCAATAAAAACCAAATTAGTACTGAGTTTCACGATACAGAATCTTCATCCAGAGTTTGAGCTTATAATCTTTGGTAATTGGAAAAGTCCCACTGCAAGGGAAATTACATCATCCTGGAAAATGTGCATCATAGGATGTATCTGGTTAGTTAAGATTTTTCTGTACTTCTCCACAGTGATCTTTCTTTCCAGGATTACGATGGTCCATCAGAAAACCACGACACGTCCCGCCCATATTATGGCAGTCCCATCTCCATGCTTGATAGTTGGAAGAAGACAATCAGGATCATACATTTGTTCAAGGGCCCTGCAAACGAACACTTATTTTGTTGAAGGGAAAAATGTGAAAGACTATTCCTCAGACAATATTACTTTCTTCCACTTAACAATTGACCAGATCATGTAAATGCGACACCATTATAAAAGACGATTAGAATCAACATTTTTTAACAAATGGCTTGGGAATTCCTGTAGAGCCGTAAATGTTCGCTTTACTAAGAACACTTCAAACTGTCATTATAAAACTGGAGAATCCAGATGCTGATGGAGCTTTGCGTTGCGTTAACTTTTGCTGCAGTAATTTGCTTTTTAGACATTACAATCCGTTTCAATACCCGTCAGTCTCTTTCACTTCTCTTTCCATCCACCATTTTACTTTGCCGAACTTTTTATATAGCTGCGCTGTATAGCTGCGCTCTTTGTATACCGTCATAACTTCAGACACTATACCTCTAGAAACACTTAAATGTTGGGATGTTATTCGATCACACTTGTTCCGGCTGCTACAAATGTGAGTGGTCTAAGATTTTACATTTTCCAAAAAAATCCAACACTAACAGAACTACACTATAGCTACTACAAAACACCAGAATATTTAATATTCTATTTATAAAAAAAGCTGTTAGCTATTTTTAGATTTTAATGCTTACGAAGCGTATTAAGAAATGTCACTTTTTCACGCAGGTATTTCCATTATTTTGAAAACCATCAGTATTTTTATCAATGTTTTTAGTGAACACAAAGAATACAAGTGTAAAAACAATTTAATCAACATTTTTATCTAAAATTGCACGTGGGTCTCACTGCATCATCTAGTTTGTGAAAAAATTCTCGGAGATTCACAGACTATAAATTAGTAAAAAATTACGTAAAATAAAGTAGTATGTGCTAAATTAGTATTTAAAATAATATAATACACAAAACTTTACAGAAATTTAGAATTTTTTTTTAACATAGAGTTAATTTTGGATTCTACGTGATGGTACACTGAAATATTTTCATATTGACTAAAATGTTTCCCTTATTTTATTTACATAATCTTTTAATCACTTGCATCAATGTAATAAATATATATGAGATTTAAAAAAGTTCAAGAGTTCGTAATATGTTTTTTTTAGTCAAGGGAAAGAGAAAAATGTTTATTGAAGAAGAAGGAAGAAAAAATGTGATAAATAAAAGCAAGTAATTCGTGATGCATATGGCAAAATTAACGAAATTTAAAGGTGAAAAAATTAAATATAATTACATATTAAGGCTTCCCACTAATTCTACAGTATATAAGACACATTACTATGTAAACAAATTTAAAAATCAATCTTCATTTTCTTCATCAGAGAGTCATTTATAGTACCCAATACTTTTTGTGCCATTCATAGTATCAAATAATTAAATATGAACCACACCACTACCAAAGTTCATCATAATATTAAAGAGGAATTTTAAAAACAAAAAATCGATATTACTCATTAATGAAAAGGATTGAACTTTGGTGGCTGCAGCTGTTTGAATGACCTTCGAAAAGAAACTATTTTATCCATACGACAAAAAGACTTGAATTCTATGAGTAATGATGAGAGTATTGATTTTCATTGTAAATTTGTTTCAAATAAATATAAATCTTCATTATTTTAGGTAATCTGGGAACAGAATAAGTAATTAAAAATTATAATGAAATAGATATTTTAATTATTTTTTCAAAAAATATTAATTAAATGTTACGGCTCGCCAACGTGAAATGTAATTAAACAAGTTTTTCCAGACGTACATTCTTAATATCAGAGTTTTATAATGTAAATTTAGAAAATTTAATTTAATTTAATTTCTTTTTATGTTAACTCCAAAATGTTTACACACTTTATTTTTCTAGAGTAAAATGGATTATAATCAACTGATTTTTAAAATTAAAAATATATAAAAAAAATTTATTTTTCTACTTTGTATATGTGTATGTAGTATACATATTATACACACACATTATATATATATATATATATATATATATATATATATATATATATATTCATAAAAACGTTATCCCTTTGGTTCGTCAAGTAATTTTAAATATTAATATATAAATAACATGATTTATAAAGACTACATTTTGAAAATTTTTTTTACATATGATATTCTTTCAGTTTGTTTTCTTAATTTTATTTTCTTCTCAACAATTCATGTTCATGTAAAATATTATAATTTGCAATTCAATTAGTAATTTTCCTTTTTATTTATCTTTTTAATTTTTTGTTCTTATCTTAATAATTTTTCTGGTTATATTCATTCCGGTTCAATATACATTTTATTACACCATATCATGACATTTTGACATATTATAATATGACTATACTAATTGGCATTTAATATGATTATTGTTAATATTTTGAAAGTAATATTTTTATTTTTCACAAAGAAAATTGAAAAACAAAATTAAAATTCCTGCAGTCAGTAGCGGCAATGAGTTTGTGGAGTCCCTGACAAAGTCGAATAATTAAATAAAAAAAATCAATCAATTTTTATTCCTTGAAAAATCACATTAGGAACCTAATTACCCAATTAGTTAACTCACCACTACACTTCCTTTGACTGCAAGTTGTACAACAAATGTAATGACCAGCAGAATAATGAGATGATTAAAACATGAAAAAAAGCACAATTTGACAAGCACTTTAAAATTATTTTGACCAGTTAGGCCATTTCAAACAGTATAATTTTTTTAAAATTACTGGACATCTGTTAGGGGAATTTTATTAGTATCACATAAGTATCTTTAGAGGAGGTTAAATGATTTGCTTTTCTTTTCTGGCGAAGGGGTGGAAGTTCCAGAAAACGCCATTGAAAAGCCCTCATTTATATCTGTTATTGCAAAAGAAGTCAAGTTTTCCCACAAATCATTGTCAATATATCAATTGTAGAACTAAAAATGAAGTAATCATTTCCTCGAATATCCTTGGTTCGAAAAATTTTTCCTCTTAAAAAATGCATTTAAATTAGTTTTTTGACATTTTAGAGATTTTCGTAGTTTTCCAACAAAAGTTATACAATATTCAGGATCTTTCTTTTGTTCAAATAATAATAATCTGGATGTTTCTCATATTACTTAAGATTTTTAAATTTTTCGAAGTAGAATCTTGTTCACTAAGTTTTAATTTGTACTATTTCTTTGATATAAGTTGTAAAAATGTGATTTACTTTTCTGGAATTGATACTGTTAAATAAGCATTAAATTTTTTAAAATATTTAACAGTGTAATCACTTTTTAATTTCCCTAAAACTCAACAATCATTGAAGTATTATATATCGGTTATAATGGCATCTTCAACTCTGAAAAAATATGAATTATTCTATTATTGATTAAAAAAATATGAATCATGTTTCAATTTTGATTTTGTTTTATGTATGGATGGAATCAATATTTTCTATGAATTAAGATTATCCCGATTGTTCTGGATAACAACTCTTGCACTTAATATTAAGAAGTTTTAAATGAGCATTAACAATTATTTCTAATTGCTTAATATTTAATTGAGAAGCGCTATATAAAAATGTTTGTAATTTTTTTTAAAAAAAATACTTCTGTTAGTAAAATTTGTTGTAAATTTATGAAAATATCTGTTTTATGTTTTTAAATAATTACTTACTTGTTAATTTGAATCTTTAATTGATGTATTAAATATGAAAGAGGGTAATTGAAATTCTTATGTTGTTATAAATATGGATCTATTTCGTTCAAACGTGGAGGGAAGGGGTAAAAAAATGAACAGAAATCTGCTTACGTAATACTTGAAGGGCCACTCTATCATAGCTCAGCATTGTAAGAGGATCAAATCGTCATTGGTGTTCTAACTGCTTATTATGCAGTAAAATATAACGGAAAAAATAATCGCTTACATTTTATTTTAGATGACTGAATGAAGTGCGACAACAAATATTACGTGATTGCAATCCGAAACACACTTCCGTGAAGGGGAAATGAATGCAAATGATGACAGAAATAATTATCTTCTCATGACGACGCACTTTGTCTTATTTAGAAGAACAGGTTTGCGTTATTGAATACGTCTAAACAACACTTAGTATCAGGTTATAGCATTTGAATGTTCTAAAACTATACTGTTCATCGCTTATTTATAGTTGACAGAATTGGAATTGTTAAGTCTATGCTTGATTGGGCAGAGCGGGGAAATTTAATTCTCTTAATTAAAAAAATAATTATCCAATTTTACGTATTTAATTATTTCTCCTGTTGGGGAAAATTCTCAAAGGATAAAAATAAAGTTTTAATGCATATCGCATCCATAAAAAAATTCATTATAGATAAAAAGTACATTGAAATATAGTTCAGTGGATAAATATAAGTTGCTTTAAATTATAAATGTGAAGATATAAATATTTGCGTTAAAATGATAGACTTTAGTTTAATTAATTATTCTAAGTCACACACAAATAGTAAATTTAATGAATCTCATACATGAAATTTAGTTAATTGATTTTTGTCCAGATTAAATTCAAAGTTTTTATTAGAATAAAGTGAAGAATTTAACGAGTTAATTTTGATATTTGTTACCTTCAAATAGCGCCGATCATAACCATATGCAAAACTATATTTAAATGTAAACATTTAAACAGAAAATTATCATTCATCTTTATTAGCAGACACTTCTTTTTCTGTTGTGCCTTGCCAATCTGAAAACACAGGAGTTAATACTCCAGCCTTTCATCCGTTCATTTGTTCGATTTACACTTCAGGTTAGTAATGGTTACTTTATTACTTTAAGGTCATTTTTTCGGTAATAGTTTGGATTCCATTTTAAACTTTAATTCTTGGACTCTTTTGAGTAAAGAAATAATCTTAACAGGGTAACCAAATCAAAGTCTTACAGCAATCGCAGACTTTTTTTTAAATGAAATGTGACAGTTTTCTTTGTTTAGATTTATTCACAAACACTGTTAAAAAAAAGATATTATGTAATAATTTAAAACTCTGGATAAGAGTTTTAGATATATGAAGCATATGCATTTTAATAAATTTATTTATCTAATAAATTTATCAAAGTCTAAAGCTTATGCATACAATAGAGATCAATTGAATTAAGGGAAGCTTACGTTAAAAAACTCAATCATGGATCTCAAAGTGAAAATTCACATGAAATATGCAATAGCTTAAAAAAACAAGAAATAAAGCAGATAATACTATTCTTAATCAGATGCAATCTAAAGAATAATAAACACCTAAAAGCATTTTGTAGCACTTTACACGATGGCCACACTATTCTGCAAGAAGTGAAAATTCTAGAGTTTCACCAATTACTGTTATAAAGAGGAAACCGAGAGAGTGTTGATTTGATAAAACGATCTCTAAGATCATCCACACATTGATTTCAATTGCAGTGGACATCAGTGTGTGGATGATTGAGTTGCAGATGTAACGAATAGATTAGCCACAATCTTTACACACACACAAGTTAATCAACCCAACAGCTAAATGTTGGTGAGCAGAAAATTATAAATAGAAAATTATGTTTTATAAAACGGTAGTCATGAAAAAAGACGCTTACAATTATTTCTTTTTTGAGTAAACAAAATAAGCTTAACGTGTGAATGGAATGAGAATGGAATGTTACCAACGTATCATCGAGAAGTGCTTATGTCATTTCTGGCTACCATGGAGGATTCCTTAGGAGCTACAGTTTAAGTTAACTCCAAACCACTATAAACAATCCTAACTAGGGTGATAATCAAGCTCACAAACTATTGAACGGAAAGTTATATCTCTAGCCATTTAATAGTCAGCCCTGTCTTAGAAATATGGAAAAATAAAAGCTACAGAGATAAGAAATATTCATTTTACTACAAACTAAAGCTTATGCCCGTGTTTGACATAAACTGCATAAAGAGATAAATCCTGCTCACCGTAGCTCTTTATGCTGATGGAGCATTCTAGTCAGGAGATTGACTACTCATATGGATTGAAATGTAACGTTGTTTAGTGTGTGATCATTTTTCACAAGTACACATCACCATTGATGACCGTCTGTTCATGTAACAGCTCACATGAATCATTTTATTTAATATGACAGTGTTCGAGGCCACCTTTTTGGATAATTGCTTATCAGTTATATAGATGCTTCATAGCGACATGGATGTTTTCTTAATCTCTAAGTCATCCGAATTTCAGCACCATATATTAGGTCCTCGATGCCACCCATAAAAAAATAAAGTGGTTTGCAAGACAATGTCTGTATTAACATTTCAATGAAGTTTGAAGCAATATAGAATGGCAGCTTGGCGATCATGGCTTCGACTATTCTTGATGCAACATCATAGATCAAAGTGTTGTCAGTGGTGTGACTTTCGATGAACCTGGAGTCAATAATGGCGTATCATAGTGTTTTCAGACAAATCTTTGTTCTGCTTACACTTCCATGATTGTCACAACATGTTTGGCGTCATCAGGGAAACCACATATTACTAAAAAGCATTCAATATCGTCATTCAAGAAAATCACCTGGAGTGATGTTATTGGGTGGTATTCACTGAAACATCGTTTTCGCATTCACAGCACTTTGAAAAGTGTCCGTTATATTTCAATTATGTTAAAGCTTGTGGCTCTCTTTTTATTTGAGTTCTACGATAATCTACGTTTAGGCAGGAATTTGCAGGAGCTGTTTTGTACGAACTTCTTTCAACGGTATTATGCGGATCTTCTTTAAAATCAAAAATATTAGTTTATTTTCTTAATTAGAACGATTTCTCCAGAACGAAAAAATTCTGGACTAATTTAGCTGTGACTGACTCATTGATTTATGTCGGTCACGTCAATCAATTAATTGCTACATTTTGTTGAAGCTATATTAGCAGCTGTACCAATACATGTCATTCAACCTCTATCTGATTAAATGACCATGCACATGAATACCATTATTACTGCCAGAAGCAGTTGTTCTGAGCACTGTTATTCAAGTTATATTTTACAGTTGTTCAAGTTATATTTTAAATTTCTTGAAAAAATTCAATCACTTGTTATTTTCAGCATAATATGTTTTTGCAACTAATATCAGTATGTTATTTATTTGTCTTGCTAATACAGGAAATTTAATGGCCAGTAGTGTATAAATTCTGTTTTATAAAATTCAAATGTATCATTCGAGTCTGCTTCTGCAGCTTCCACAAAAGGCATCATACTTATATTATAAATTAGTTGCATATTTTTAGATACATAAAATAAATTTATAATTCTAAAAATATGATAAACTAAATCAGGATCAAAAGCAATTATTAAAATGCAAAACATGTTGACAAATAGAAATTGAATTATTTTGATAATTTTTGTTTTCTTTATTTTTTGAGTTCTGTGATATTATCATTATGGTGTTAAATTTGTTTGAAAAATCCATTCAAGTATTTCCTAAGCACATATTTGGCTATATTTTACTCTTTCCTTCTCCTTGTAAGCAAGAAATAAACAAAAGCTAGACTCTTTCCGATTATAATTACGTAAGATTTTCCTTTGCCCATCCCCATCACACTTTTCTTATGGCTTTAAAAAAACGCGCGTTTAAATTATAAACAATAAACTTTTTAAAGTTAAAAATATGCACCATGCCAAATTTATTTTCAAGAAAAAGTAAAAAAAAATTCCTACAGAATAGTTTTTTAAAAAACTATAAATTCTAAAGTTTAACATTCTGCTAAACACACATGACCTATCATATCTACTCATAAAAATTTCGGATCTGTATTTTTATCACTTGCTGTTGGGTCTAATATGATCCTTTCGTTATTTTTTGAATCTCACTTAATAATGGTTAAAATAAACCCCCTTACAGCAAAAATAAGTAAATCAGATATCACCTTTAACCTCTGTGGTTCTTACGTAATATTTAAATGATGTCCTATAATAACTTGTCTGAGAGAACCAATATAAATCTAATCGTGAACCAAAACTAACCATAAAGCAGATTATTATTCGAGTTTAATTTAGATAACATAAGCGATCAAACATACATATACTCAAAATATGGTTAAATACAAAATGATGACGCAGTAGATTAGGAAAGGAAAGCATCATAGCTTTTATTCAGACAACTCATTACAAGAACTCGTTTTGACAAATTATCACACCTGATTGGTATCTTCAAAATAGAGATACGAAGTTTTCATTTGCTTAAAACAGAATCCCAATTTTAATGGTACAACTACTGTGAATTTCCACTGATGTTTTATATAAAGGTATGCACCCTGCTCAATATTTAGATATGATTAGATAAAGCATACCATTAATCAATACCTGTAGTTCAAACAGAGATTAATTGTATGCTAACATCAAAAACAAAAAATTATTTCCACATCCCACATGAAAAATATATTTATGTTCTTACGTATGTTGTAAATATCTTTAAAAAACTCCTGCCTAGATTAAAGATTATATTGCGGTGAATAATTCCAACACATTTAATTATATGGGAGTCTGAAAATCTTTCGAATAGTTTGAATAATTTATTCACAAATCCATTCCTTTTAATTGTTGATGTAATTCTTTGAACATACACAAAATTGAGGTCATTCAATACAAAGTAGCATCTGAGACTTGAAAAAAAGAAATCAAAAACTAAATTTGATTGGTGAGCTGACACAGTCTGGTACTCCATTGGGCATCGAAACAACGATTATAAATGAATATATAAACAAATAGTTTTTATTTTTAGACATGATGATTGAATTAATTGTTTAATTTATGACAATATTTTTATATAAAGTGACGTATGTTTTGTGCCGCCTAGGAATGATATATTTCCACATTATAGTAAGACAGATTTTTGTTTAATTTAAAAATTATCATTTTTTGCTTTGTGATTTAAAGTGAATCCATAAAGTATTCACATTTTATGCCTCTGAACAATTTCTTTGTTTCGATTTTAAATTTATACACTTTTTGCAAATTCACAGGTATGACATGAAGTATTATATGTTGTTGCGTTTTATCAAGTTCATTCATCAATGATGACATTAATAAGCTGTGGCAATTCTTATTATAAACTAAAAACAATTTAAGGGATGCAATGAATGCAAAAAGCTACATGAAATTCTAGCTTTAGATAATACAGAAATCACCTAAAACGTTTTTCAAACTTATCTAGCAGATACATCCGTATATTTTTATGAACTCTAAAAAATCCTAAAATTCATTTGCATTTTCTGGATTTAATGCCTAACTGAAAAGATTTAATTCAGTTAAATAAGAATGGATAGTTCAAACATCAAAAGCTATTTTACTAAAGGAAAGAATGACATCAGGTCGTCTATAAATGGACCAATATCTATGTTGTAGGCCACACTTTGCTATATCGGATAATGTATGAATTTTCACTAAGATAGTTTTGAGTTCGAATTGCAGCACAAATAATTGCTCTTCCTGTGATACCGAAGCGTTTTCAGAAGAATTATTTTAAAATTGCGTTTTCATCATAGGCTAAAAACTAAATGTATAGCTCCAACACGATAAAATACATAGTACAAAAATATGAATTGGTTATATTGATTTCAATTTCAAGGGAGGAAACAGTTACAGAGAAGTTTTAATTCAATTCGACATTTTTTAGAATTAATGTATAAATATATTTTTGATTTTCATTGTAAATTTTGTTTGTATTTAAAGTCAAGTGGAATTATTATAAAAAAATAGCTTCGAGTGATCTGTTGGTTTTTATTAAAATTTATCAAATGGAATTAAACTACGGGATGAAAGTTGGTGGAGCGGAGTCAGATTTTGTTTTTTAAATAATGTTAATTGGATCTAAGTAAAATATGATATTTAACAAGATTCCAAATTTTATTGCATACTTTTCGATAAAAATTCATTTCTTTAAAAGGTAATAAATTAGTTATAGGACTAGTTCCTCACTTAAATAATAAGCATTGTTTTTCATCATTTCAAATATATATGATGATTACCATGCCCTGATTTATATTTCTTTAAAATGTTGAAAAAACCATTGAAGTTTTATCGATTGCGTATTACATATTTATAACTCTTATGCTACTTGATATTACATTTATTATAGTTCACATAAAGAAAATAGATTTGTATACAAAATGCTTAAAATATATGGAGAATAAATGTGTTTTGTATGAAAAGGTTAAATATTTAATCTCGAAAAAAAAATCCTTCTTCTATTTTCAACAAAACTGACAAATGGTAAAAGGATAAGTACTTTTTACTAAGTTAAAGATAGTTTAATTTTTTCCACATAGTTTTTCTCTCTTTTTAAAGGGTTTTTTTTTTTTTTTTTTTTTTTTTTTTTTTTTTTTTTTTTTTTTTTTATAAATATATAAATCTTTCATGATCTTAGAGAAAGCAGTTTTTGTGTTTTTTATTTTCAAAATACTTAATTTATAATTTCAGCTACATTTTTCCAAGTTTTAAACATTATTTTTAAATTAAATTTATTATATTTCTCATATTTTTTAGTTTCTTTCATTGTGATAAATTGGAAACCGGAACTGAAAATAGTTTTTAACCATAATCCAGTGAAGTGGAAAATATTAAAATTTAAAATTATGGATTCTAAATAGAATATAATGGTTTTAGGCAAATTTTTTAGGCTTGTATGTTCTTGAGAAGCATTTTGAGAATGATCACAAAATTCTAGGATAATTAAAAACAGACTTTGATGAATTTAAATCAATTGCTGGTACTTTTATTGTATCACTTTCTGAATAAACATTAGAGTTAAAAAAAAAAACAAGTTTTTATTTAAATTATCAATTTCAAGCATATTTATATTATTTATATTTGCAATTATTTTCATCAGATAATTAAAGATTACTTTGATACTCTGAATCGAATAAAATCGATATACAATACAAGTATATTTAATAGCAGTTTAAATCCAAATTTAAATAGAATGTCCAAAAATATTGTTATATAAAAACATTTTCCTTGTAAACCAGTAATAAATTTCAATGTCAAAGAGAAAGAGAGAGAGAGTATTGTGTATATTTCTTTTCATGTAAATGAAATTAAATTTAATCTTGACTATTCTGGAAAAATGTTCCTGTGTTTATTCTGAAGAGTGTTCTTCCTTTTAAAAAAAATATATGAATGAACATATAAGAGTATTGTCAATGAAATATCCACTTGGTTACTTTTTTTACTCAGCAGAAACATATTTAAACATAATGAGAGATAGTTTATAAAGTACTAGTTTTAAGGTGCTTTTTACGAAGTAAACTTTCAACGTAGAGTTCAAAGTCACTTATGTTGATAAAAAAATACTGATTTAGCAACTTCTCTGATTAATATCTAAGAATAGTGTGATGACATACAAAATCAAAGCTCAAAAGGGCAAGAGATTGTTGAAATATTTTTTGACAGAAGCTTTGAATGAATATCTTTCCTAACAGATTATTATATTTTGAATTGAAATTATGAGAGAAATTAAACTTCAAAACTCTTACTTTTCTTATGTTAAACGTTGAATCTGTCTCTCAAAAAATATAATTCAGTCTATAATAATCATTAATTATAACTAATTTTTCAATTCACTTATATTTTCACAGTAGTATGATTAAACAAGTGGAAATCCGAATTCGTTAGAAGGTAAGATTCTGTACAGAGTAAACTAAATATAGCAAATCAAAACACTCGATGAAAAATGAAAACAATTTGCATAAGAAGTTTTTAACATACAAAATATTGATTTTCTAGCAGGAAATGTTATTAAAAAATAATTACATTAACTGTCGTTAATAATTATTTCATAAAAGTATGTGTCTAACACGCTGTTTTTGAAATAGAAAAATATTCTTTTTGAGTGCATTCATTACGATTGATGTCAGAAGATATATAAAATTTTTCTTTCAATATTCACATTTAAACATTCTTCATTTAACATATAACTTAATTTAATACTAATTTAATTTAATATAAATTAAAACCTTAATTGAATATAAATTTATTTATAAATGAAGTTATTTTATTAAATGAATCAAATTAGTATCAAAGAGTTTGAATTCCTGAAAAGAAAATGGATGGAATATTAATTTAAATCTTTCTCCAACAAGTACACAAGGGAATTTTACCAAGTTTTCCTAATTACTCATAGTTAAGAGGGTGAAATGAAATATTAATCGTTGCTTTTAATTATACTTTTCTACCTTTCAAATAATTTGTAATTATTATGTAATTAATTAGCAAGAGATTATAAAAGATATCAGTGTGTCATCAGTACTGCAGACAAGTTACACATTAAAAAAATGACCATTCTTATGACTATAAAGTATATTAAATAATAGTTATAAAATAATGAGATTTTTTATTGTTTAAAACTTGAGCCATTTACATATTAGTCTGACATTATTTAGAAAATATGTTATCTTCTCAAGTAATTATGGACTCTTGACTTTTTTTATTTATTTCATCATTTTAAAAAATGCATTACATTTTTACAAAAAATTAAAAGTCCATAATTATTTGAAAAGATAACATGTTTTCCAAATGTCAAACTAATATGTAAATGGCTCAAGTTTTAAACTCTTACAAATCTCATTGTTTTATAACTATTATTTAATATACTTTATAGTCATAAGAATGGTCATTTTTTTAATGTGTAACTTGTCTGGAGTACTAATGGCATACTAATATATTTTCTAATGTGTAAACTTGATACGATACCTAATTATTAGTGATGGTAGTTTGAAATAATTTCTTCAGCAATTGCTCCAGCAATAAATAATAATTTTTTCAACACTCATCCATCAATGCCAACTTTCCTAAAATACGTTTTAAAATTACACATCAGTTCGAACGCAAATGTATTGCAATGCTATTTCTTCAGTCTATTCTTTGAAACCTGTTTTTTATTATATCAGAAACTAGTTTTTTAAACAAAATTAAAAGAGTTATGGTTGATACATTTTCTTTACATACACAGACAAAAAAGGTATAAATCGAAATATAAGTGGTCATCTTCCTAGGTCTTTCGTTGTATTTTCCTCAGTTATTTTCTCTTTTCTCTCTTTTACTTTTCTTTCTCTCTCCTTTTATTTTGCATTACTTTGTGAGGTTATGCTCAGTGAAAGGAAGCAAAATTTACATTAACTTGAAAAAGATTAATCTTCGTTATCATTTATCTCGGTCATTTAATGCATCGAATGCAAAAATTCCAAACGGAATTTATATTCCGGTTTATATTTAAATAAATCCGAATCCGATTAATTATTTGTTAAATAGCAGGCAGTTACTGTTTTGTATATGGCGTTTTTCATAACGTGTTACTGCAAATATATTCTTGTTTCTTAATATATTGTACATCATTTTTTTATTTTAAAATAAAAAAGTATAGAGAACTATGCCACATGCCTAATGTATAGAATCAGTGTGTTTTATTGATGATAAGTTAAAGAAGAAAATTCGTTCTATAAACATCGATGTCCAAATGCTTTGTATATCAGTAAGATATTCTATAGACAGTTGAAGCTTATAAATATTTTTGGAAACTTGGAAATTCGGTTGTGCCAAATGTCCTAATTTTTAATGTTGAAAACTTAAGGTGAGTGTATTTATATATATATTTTTTTAAAGAATTCAAATAAAAGACAGATCATATTATAGGAAATTATTTATAATTCTATACCGAAAAATTATGCTTTAAAAATAAAATGAATGAAATTTCAAGGAATTTACAATATGTAAATAAAGAGCACCAGCCTTTGAAAATCTGTAAGACAACAAATAAAAAAAAATGTTTTGTTTGACAATATATTACTCAAAAAATTTGTGTACCGTGTGCAGTTGTACTTACATAAAATCAAAAGGGCTTTGGGTTAAGAAGCTATTTCAGAATTCTTTAGCAACGAATTCTCTTAAGAAAATACTCAACTTTTCTTCGATACTAACTATATTAAAATATAAAAATACTTTAAATTTCATAGTAATAATCGGAGAACTTCAAGATATAAATAAGATTAGCATTAAGCTTTGGATATCATTAAAACTTCATAATATATGATATCGATAAAACTTCTTAATTAACCAATCATAACTGAACAATAGTTATTTAGATACAAAAATACTAAAACACGTAAATTGAAAAAAAACCATATTAAAAGGATGTATTCTCTTGTTATTACTGTGGTTATACTTTTTGAAACAGTTGCTCTCATATTTTTAATATGAGTTTCATATTTAATTATGAGCACTTTTACTATTCTAATAATCAATTGGAGGAATTTTTTTCCTAATTTCAAGTAGAATGTTTCTAATCCTTTTTTTTCCCTTAAATGTCACAATTTTTTTTTTCGTATTTGTTTAAACATTGTTTTTTTCTTTTTTTTTTTTTAAAGTTTCCTTTCAAATATATAGAATACATAACTAATGACTGTAGAAATGAATACACAGTCGTGCAATTACTAAATGTAACTTTATTTAAGAATTTTAGCTGTAGACAGAAAGTTCAGTCATCTTTAAAATTTATATTTTCAGATTTGTTATGAATTTTTATTCACTCATATAAGACTTCTTTATAAATGAAAATATTATCAATTTTTCTGGTTAACTGAAATTTCTGACTTGAATCCAAAAGAAATTGCTTGGTAACACATTGTCGATTGAAGCACTAAAAATTAACAATATCATTCCGCATAAAGTGGGATAATTTGAACCAATATGTTCATAATGATCTGTTTATAATTATGTTTACCCATAAACAAAATTCTAAATGTATTTTATCATTATGAATTATGTGTATCTTGATCTAATTCTTCTAATTTTTCACAATGAGTGAAAATGTACACCTCTCGGCACATTGCCATTAGTTTTTATTCATATCGTTCAATACTTGTACATTATTATATATCTGAGCATGAAATTCTACACATGATTATTTTATCTTTTTTTTGTCGAAATAATTAATTATACTTTAATTTTATATACATATATTTCATGCTTAGTTTTTTTCTAATTAAATAAAAAAATTACTTATTTTTTAAAATTTTTATTTTTTTTTCTCTTCTGTATTATACATTGAAAAACTATTTTGTTAAACTCTGATTTTTCTAGTAATACTTGGAATTGGTTGTTTTCTATCAGTTTGTGAATTGCTAATTGTGTATTAGATAAATTTGGTTGTTTGGTGGAAAAAGGGAGACAATACAGGCATTTATAATAAAGCAAAAATTATTCTGGATTAATTTCTTATATTCTAAATGATTTTTGAAATTTTATATGGTACTCTAAACTAGCAATATAAGCTATATTTTATCTTGCAAGTCTTATGAATTACAGAACATGTAAGCTTCGTTTTTCTTTGTTTATCCTACCACGTAATTTGAAAAAAAAAAATATGTGATAGTATAAAAAACTAAAAAACACTGAAAAGGGTTAGTTTTTCTCTGTAACAATTATGTAAATTAGCTTTAAAATAGTTTTTAATTAAAAATAGTCACGATGAAAAATTTAGTCACATATTTCGAAAGTAAAATATTTTTACTCTAGACGGATCATGCATCGCGATGTGATGAAAAAATGTCTTTAGAATTACAAATAACTTAGCATTAAATGTCCTGAAACTTATAAATAAATGAAATTAGACATACGACATACATTCTTTATAATCCAATTGTGGAATCCTAATCACAGAAGTTAGAAACTTTTTGATAGCAAAATTATCTGCAATCTCAAGTATACTTTCCTGGACATGAAAGGATTAAAATGATTAGATTTTTACTACGAATGAGTTAATTAATTCTTGCTAGGAAGCATAAGACAATAGATGTTCACTCTTAAAGGTAAAATAGATACTTTTTAAAGAAAACCTTATTGTTGTCAAATACTATTTTGGTTGTGATACCTTTCATTTATACATGAACCAAATAACAAAGAGTGATTAAAAAATGTTAAATTTTTAAATTTCCACAATCCTTATCAAAACTTAATTTTTATCTACCCATTAAAGAGTACTCAAGTTAGGTTGGTGCAATGAAAATTTGGTTTAATTTTAGTAGAATATTCGCTTAAAAATAGAATTATGACATTAATAAAATTCAATACTTTCTGAAATTTAAAATACTCTTATAGTGACACAATTAAAGGCAAAAATATGTATATTTATAAGCAAGCAGAAGCAAATGTCACACTTAGAAAATATATACTATACAAGTATAAATTTCAATTATTCAGTGATAGTTAAATTATTTTAAATAAATTTTTTCGCAATTATTCAGTTAAATATGTTTTTATTAATATACCATTTATATAATAGTATTTCAATTAAATAAGCGTTCCTAATTTTGTATTATAACATAGATATATCACATTATATAACAAATTAAGGAATATTCTTAGTAAGAAATGTATTTTAGATATTAAAAAGTCACTTTAGTGGTCAATGGGCGGGATTTTTATAAATTTCGTAGACCTGGAGATTTGAAAGGTTGTCAGCTTCAGTTATAAATAACTTCAGTTTCCTTATAAATGAATCGTTTTATTATTCATTTGACGGAGAGGCTTGCCTTAGTATTATTGACAGTTAGGGGATTAGTTTTTCTATTGTAATTGAGTTTACTTTTTGTTACTGGGTTAACTGATTGTATTGCTTAGTAGCTCCAGTCAAGACTAACCCAGATTTTATATACTTGACAAGAATTATAATTGCTAACATGCAGATTTCAATATTACTATTTGCAAGTACCCAGGCTTCTTTGAAAGTAATTTTCAATTCACGCATTAAGGATATTGCTTTAAGAAATAACTACATAAACTAATTTTAAATGTAGTGATTTTATTTTGTTAATACAGATTTATTAAAAAAAATTAATAATTTTCTTAGAAATTTCTTTTTACAACTAAGTACCGTTCATCATTTTGTACTTTTATTTTTCATTTTTAATATTGATAACATTTTAGAGTTTGTAAAAAAATTTCCAAATGCAAACTTTTTTGACAAAAGTGTGTAGTATGTGATGTAAATTAATGAATGATAATTTTTTTAAATAAATTTAGTCATATTTACAGATGAGATTTTTGAAATCATATGTATTCATATTTATACCCTATTTTTCAATGAGTTTTAAATTATATCTCTACAAATTAAAGTATTTAGCAGTAGCAGTTTTTCAAGCATTAGAAGACATTCCTACCATTAAAGTCTATCATTTCTTGTTTTCTGTAAGGAACTGCAAATATCTAGATGTCAACATAATAAAAAAAGAATCAACTGCTCCAAATAGTTAATCTTCTTGTTTCTGACATTAAGGAAAATTAGTTGGAAGCCTGTAATAAATACTTGGATCTATTTAAATATCATTCGAAATAAATACTGCGATTAACTTTATAATTAACTCTGTAGCAACCTATATAATAATGCACATCTAATAAATCTAATAAATAAAGATATATATCTTTACCTATTGTGAAAATCTCCTTTAATCCAAAAAAAAACGACTAATACAGAAAAGGATTTTTCTTTCTCATTTATTAACTTTTTCGTTTTGTAACAACAAAATAAAATGTATGGGTATAAATCTCCAGTTAATGATATCCAAGAAAACTCGCTGTTTCTAAAATTCAGTGTCAAGCATTATAATTTGAATATAAAGAAGTTAAATTAAAGCAAATTTTCCATTTGGAGAAGGTATTATATGTTAAGATAACACAGACACAGTATGGTGAGATTAGAAGTTTGTCGTACAGAGAATGATTAATTTATCATAAAATATTGCAGTATAATCAGAAAACAAGATAATTTTATCCATGTGTTTACAAGTGATTAAGCGTTCACTAAGAGAAAAGTTTTTTTACATGTTATATTTGAATTATATAATCTGGTTTGCATATAAGTTTCATACTTGTATCTAGATTTTTTTAAATGATGGAAAAGTTACAGCGTATGTTAGAATTCTTAAATTGATCTTTATAATTCTTAATTTCCTTTTAATTATAAACTGGAAATATGTGTTTGTTGGGAGGGTAAATTATTTTATGTTTAAGTTTCATTTTTTTATAATTATTTCCTACATCATTCATCTTTTATTGTGATATGTTTGTAAGGTAATCACACAACGATAACAAAATATTAATAAATTTAAATAAGCGTCTTTTTAATTGATAGCGCAGCTTGTCATTTTTGGACCTTGCGCCATAAAACCCAACCAACCAACAAATTTTAATTTATATTAATTTAATATTATAATCATTTCAAATCTATACAATTTTTGATCAAATATCATTGAAAAACAGAAAATATCAATAAAAAGATTATATAATAATTCTTTAAAGCTATACTCTTAAAAAAAAGTGCCATTATTTAAATATATTTTAATTTTAAGTAAAACTAAACTACGAAACAATGTTTGAACTTAAAGAGTGTCAATAGCACATTTTGATATGCTGGATTCAAATCTAGTTTAAATATATTTTTAGGATAGAGTTTTAGGTACTTCACTATATTGAAAACTTACAAAAGTAGGATTTTAGTTGTCATTTTAGAAACATGGATATATATGAAAACACCTAAGAATCTCACCCCGGCAACTGTGTAAAGGAATCCCTATTTTACTCAAAAATTCTTATATGTTTTGAAACTTGAGATACACAAGTGAAACAGCTCAAAGTTTTAATTTAAAAACAAATAAAAATACACTTCAGAACAAAAATATATTACAATATGTATTAGGAATCCACTTAGATATATTGAGTTAAAATTCTAACAAATTTCCAAAACAAATAACAAAAATTTTAAAAGAACATAAAAATAATGTACGTTATACAAAACAATCAACAATTAAAAATGATCCTTAAATTTTTTATAATCTATAATTATATCTGATAAAATGATAAAAGTAGCTTCATAAGAAAGTCTATAGAAATATAGTTCATAAAACTGAGATCTTGAACAATGTTCCACTCAAATATTTTTGTAGTGCAGATACATGCAGTAGTTTCAAAGACTGCTGTGCATAATTTTTAAACGGAAAAATGACTAACTTAGTGGATTGCTTACAATAGCGTTATATTTTTGTTCCAAAAACAAGCGTATCAAACTTCTGAAGAATCTTCACAAAAGCATTAATCTCATGTTCAATCTGCGACCGCGATTATTGACTCTTAATTTCTAAGATTCTCTTTATTTTCATATTGGTGAGATATATAGACAGACATTCCAAATTTAGAAGCATCTGTTTGGATGATGAAAGCTTCACTCAACACACGGGCAACAAAATATTTCTCCAAAATTGGTTTGATCAGATAGTCCTCTATTATGGACTATTAACTACAATAAAAAATGAAAAACCTTTCCCATCGTGAATTTTATGAGTAGATAGTAGCGTCTGTGAAAATAATTATGTGCCATCTGTAAGAGATGAACCTAAAATGCTTTGCGATTTCATTTTCTATTTATGCACTATTTTTATAAAATTTTAACATGATACATAAACTTCAAAACTTAAGCTCGCAGAGAATAATGTATGTTTTCGAAAATCAGCCTGCAATGGAGATGGTGCAAATCACTGCAGAGGAATATTAAAAATTGCAAGTATTTTATGCAACAGCCAATCACGATTTTGTATTGGGGAATATGATAAAAATAACCTGTCTTATAAGAACAAGCATTGTTCAACGTTTCAAGTGTTGTATATAAATTTTGGATAAAAAGTGCTGAATTGGTTAAAAGTTAATGTGATTTGCTTACAAAACAGATGTACTTCTGTAACTTCCAAAGGATGAATCAAAAACTGAATGCTATCTTGCTGTCTGAAGCATTGAAACAGCAAAATGCGCTACATATGTTGCTCAATTCTTAAACGTTCATCAGTTCGTCATTTAAAAATTACAGATCAAATTCCAAACTATCTAACAGTTTTCAAAACAACTGTATTCAGCAGTTTTATTCATATGGTCGACGCCGTAAATGGATATGTTACTGCTCTAGGCAACCCAAATTGAATACCAATCTCTATATATGTAATATCTATGGCTACATGTGGCATTGGTAAGACATTATTTGCACTATTCTGCTCAGAACAGTAATGGAATATAAACTAGGGAATGACATATTTATTTCCTACTATCAATTCAGTCCAAAGAGGTATCATTAATTCGTGTTACCAACATTTCAATTCAACAATGTTTAATTGAAACGTAAAATTAACTATGTTTAATTGAAGGAATTGTGCGTATGGAAGTGGTAGTATACTTAACCAAACCTAATTCTCATATAAAATTTTTTGAATTACCTCGGTTGTGATGTATGTATACGGTTTTCTTTTCTAACTAGTCTCAAAAGCTTGAAAACTTCTGTAAATAAGGAACGACTTTTTCTTGACACAATGGTTGGTGGTTGATCAACACATAAGGAGCATAGTCAGATGGGAAAATGTTATATATATTGAGGTATACTTGTATGATTTATTATTGCTTCTTTTGACTTTAATATTAATTTTGTTAAGAAGATTAGAGCATTATATCCAAAAATGAAAATATGGTTTTCAAATATGGATGTAACTATTTGTTTTGTTTTCGAATGAACATATTTTCTACTTTTTTGTCGTATTTTGGGTCAAATATTCGTTTATTTTTTTTCACATTTTACTGCTATGCGCTTATTTTATGGGAGTTTATTTAACTGGAACACATACACAGTAACTTACCGAAATTATTTTTTCAGAGATGTTAATTGATTAAATTTTCTTTACATAAAATATCTCAAAAAATATCTCTAAATCTCTGTTGAACACATCTTCTGAAAATAAGAGCAGTATCACTAATATATTTGGCGAGAAGTCTTTTTACATACGCAACAACATTTTTACGCACGTGGCTCCGTATATTTTATTATGAAATGTGATAGCAACATTAAAACCTAATTTTTTGATTCTGAAATTATATTAATATTATTCTCGATAAATAATATGGGACATTTAGGATTCGTTTCCCGTTTTCACTGGAAAGAAATAACCATTATCCTTCATAAAATGAAAACTTTTGCCAGTTATTGCTTTGAAAATGAAAGTAATTAACTGTACGGAATCCTATATAGCAAAATCATGTGTAGCAATTGTACCATTTAGTGAATAAAAGTACCAAGATATTTTTCCATACATACTGTTGAATCAGCAATTTTTTTCAGAACTTAGTTGATAAATCTTAGACATGAAAACCCCTCAATTTGTTCATGTAAGGTTTGATATTCTTGGGACACATTTATATGCATTCCCTCTAATTCATCAATGGCATAAGCCTTTCTATTAAAAAGAGCTTTTTTGAACAAATAAACGATAAACTTAATTTAGTTGAATTTACTTAAATACTCAAAATATTAATTGAAACGAGTCTTGATGATACTTTCCGTACAGTTTTTATGATGGAGTGAATTTCTCAAAATTTCCTCACCTTCTGAAATTACTTTAATAGCATTCACTATGTGATAATGCTTGTGAATTTAGCTAGCGTGAGCTTTTCTATTATTAATTTGTCGTAGTTTTTGTTTCGAAAAAATGTGGCTGGCCATATTGGACAATTTCCTAAAAATTTATTTTCGAATGCAATTGGACTTCTCAAAGAGAAGGAATTTTTTCTATTCAAGTCTAAAATATATAAAGGAACCATCCGCTCTTAACAATACTTGCTTCGCTGATTTTTCCAATTTAATTTTCAAATTTAGTAAATAATTATGGTTCAAATATTCATGTTGAATGGAAGAGGAATTTCATAGATTCTGGTAGATTTCAATTCCGCAGGAAATCCATGTACTCACTTCTATACATAAGAGGAAAAAGTGAAACTCAAGGTTGGTACTTCAAGATCTCTTTGCTATCAAAAAGTTAGATGGGGTATTGTTATCTGAATTTCGGGGATCTTTTTTAATAGTGCGAAATGACATGGTTTCTAAAACTCTTTTTCTTCTTTCAATCTACCGATAAATAGTTGTCCATTCGTGATAACTAAGTCCAAGTGAAGAGCTTATATGCTTCAAAACTTCTTGTGTAAAACATGAAACAAAATGTTGTCACTAACAACACTCACACCACACATACCAGTCTTGGAAAAGATTTGTAACAAAATTTTGCTGCCTGATTCATCGCTGGAAGACCTCTTAGGTTCTGCATATTGCTAGCAGATACGTTGATCCATGAGAGAGAGTATATGTTTTTGTTCCATTCTTAAAAGTGAGTCTCTATATATAGGTTTGATAACAATGATACTTACATCTTTTCAAATGGAAATTTAAACAACACAGTAGGAGTTATTGATGGTCTATCATTTATTTAATTGGATCCCATCACCAAAATATTAAAAAAAAATTATGAATATTTTCGGATATTAAATGCTAATAAAAATTACATTTTAAAGTCTATTTTCCTTACTACTAAATCAAAAACCAAAACAGATTCTGTGATATTTTCAAAACCTTTTCACTTACCTTTATATATAACTGTTTGAAAATATTATTTTTCCAAAACTTTATTCTCTTATGACGCATCAATTTATCATTTTGAAATTCCTTTTTTCTTATGATGTATAATTTCATCAATTTATTTCAAATTCGCTTCAAATAAAAAAAGTGTTTTAAATAGACTTCTAAAAGTTTTACAGTTGATTTTGTTTTAATTTTTACCCACTGTACTTAATTAATGACATAATCTTTAATAATTATAATTACAATTCCATAATTAATATTTGTTCCATTATTTTAATTAAAAATTTAAATTGTGGATAAATCTTTGGCTTCCTGTATTGGCTATGAAGCAAGAGAATTTTTTTCTAAAATTATCTTTAAAAGGGATAAATATTTTATAATTTTTTAAATTTTTTTATCAACCACTCTTTCTAATTCCACTTCCGCTTCTTTAAATAGTTTATATTCCTCTTGTAACATTTCATGCGTTTCTAGTGCTATTTGATGAAAAAAACCTTGCAATTAATCAGTTAATATCATCATTATTTCTACTGGCATTAATAAATTTCTATTAAGATCTTCTTTGATGGACATCTCGCAATTTTAACCAATTTTGCTTTAGTTTCTTCTACGAATGCAGGACTAAGAATTATCTTCTCACAATCTTCTCAATTAGAATTTATCACATTTTTCTGACGTAAAATAGTAATTTTCCCATCTCATTTCAAAATTATATCAACTGCCAGATAATTTATGCGAATAGTAATTTTACATATTCAAAACATTAAACACATACACTATTCCTTTAACAAAATATTTTGATTAGTTCAAAATCAAATTATTAACATGTCTCAAATTACAGTTGTAATCTTTTTAGATAATTAACCTTGAAATAAATTATATGATTTTCATTCTTATGAAGCTGAGCTTTTATATAATTTTCTAAACAAATTTGAATTCTTGCACACAACATAATTTTTCTCTCTCTCCTTACACTTTTAACATTATACTTTCACACAGAATGTTTTATATAACTTATTCCTAGTTACATAAATTAGCATATATGTTATGTAACTGGGATAATAGAATATACGCCCAAAATATTCTCCTATATTTCTGTTTGTTCTGTTTTCTTATAATAAGTTCTCTAAAAATATCATAAAAACAAATTCCCTCTTTCAAATTTATTCAATATCATTAAAAAATTTTTAAGTTTAATTAAATTTATTTCAAACTAAAGATATTTTCATTTAAATTAGAAATTCAATTTCTTGTTCTGGATTATTTATTGACGTTAAAGCATGCTGCTTGAAATTTATGTGTATAATCCCTTTCTCTTTTCCTGACTCTAATTTTGCATTTGCTAGTTACCCATGCATATTCATTTTTGTTCCTTTTGATTTATCCTGTTTATTATTTTCCTAATATCAGTTATCATTGAAACTTCCTTAAATAAACCAACAAATGGCTGATTTTTAATTTTTTTGAATCAACAATTAGCTTAGTTCTACAGCAACACATTTTATAATTTCCAACTGGTTTCGCTCTATATGTAAAGACTTTTCCCACAAAGAATTTTTCGTTCTAAGGGTAAAAAAAATGACTTACATTTATTGAGATGCAATGACTACTTTATCTGTTGCTCCCATGTGTATCATCCAAAATGCTAACTAACACCAATGCAATAAATATTCCTTTTTCCCCTGATGCAATATTAGAGATTAACATCATTCACACAGAATTTGTTAACTAAATAAAAGACAAAATGCTCATAATATATGCATGTGTGTGTGTGTGTGTGTGTTTGTTAAACGGCAAAAAGATTCGTAACATTTAAATTTTTTATAAGTTCAATATTTTCTCCTCCTTTAAGAAATTATACATCATAATTTTTTTTTTTTTTAAATAACACACAATTTTTCTTAAGCTTCCTTTCCTCTTATTTTAACTATTTAATAGCATATAATACACCATATTATTCCTTAATAATTATCAATGTATTTATTTAAGCAACTATTCAGTGTATGTGATAGAAGTTTGATATAAATTATACATACACAATATTTTACATACACAACAATATGTAAAATCTACATCTGTATGATTTTCACTACATATCTTTATGCTAATTAAACAAGTGATACATATTCTGAATTGCATCTTTTTTTATCTGAACTGCATGCTATTACTTCAGTATATTTCTGACGTCACTCTATATAAATTCAATCCGTAAATCATGTAGTTATGTAAAAACATTAATCAGTTATTTTTACTTGAATAAAATGGAATTATTCTGAAATATATTATTCTAGTTATGTCAATTTAAATTCGTCATTGTAAAAAGATATTTGAATTTCAAATATAAACAAAAAAAATTAAAATAATTAATTTCGAATATATATACAAAAATCACTATTATATTTTTAAGAACGATCCTACTTGTAAAAAATGTATTCAAAGTGATACTTTTAAAATTTATTGATAATTTCGTAATATATTACCCCAATTATACAAACATCTTTAATGATATATTAAATAACTTGCTATTATTACACAATTTTGGAATTCAATTTGTGTACATTCCCTAAAATATTGAATGTTAAAATCATAATCAATTTATGGCAGACGAATCCTTTTTTAATGAAGCGAGATCATAATCTTTATTATTGTGGACGCCTAAGAGATACCTAATGTAAACATACATATATATACATATACATAGCTAATATTTTCTTTTGCTACTGCAATTTTATAATTAGTGTTTTAGTATAAGTTGCATTTACAAAACTGGTTCAATAATTAAAGATTTTCTACAAACTTTTATCGAAGTATTGTCTTAGAATAATTAGTTAATCTATGAACACCATGTCAAATTTAAATAAAAAAAATATTAAAATTTACTCATACGAATCTCCTTTTTCATTCAGCTGATAATAAAAAATAGTATTCATTTAGAATTTATTTAGGATAAGAAGACAGTATTCCATTATGACATAAATATCATATATGACTGCTGCAGTATAAGAAAAAAATCATGTACTTTATTTCTTCCTCTTAGTTCTATTTTTTGCGTGTGTCACAGTTGAATTTTTACATTTTCTTTTGCTACCGTTGCTATAGAAACATAACAATAAGGGAAAGTTTATTTTTTCATTTCTGCTTTAAGGAGACAGTTGATCTCTAAGTATGGTTCACTTTTGTGTATGTTCCGCCATCCTTGTCGTACGGGAAATAAAAACAAACACGCGAGTTTAAATTCAAGTAAGAAAACTGTTACTTAAGTAAAAATAGCTAATGATATCTTACAAGTTTTAATTCATGTTTATTTATCAAAACTTCGAATGATATATAAACAATGAATTATTAAATACTAGAAATATTAACAACAAAATTAACAAAGAATAAGGTTTACGAGAATATATGGTTGTCAAAAATGGTAGAATATATACTTATCTTATCTCCTTTGATTTCAGTGAATTTTAAAACGAAAACAACCATAGATTTGTAAAAACATTAGTTTGAACAACGTCATTAAATATGTAAATTTTAAGTAACGAATGTGAATGATAGAATCGATTACCGCATGCTGGATGAAAAATTCATTTTTACTAGAGTATCATTCTAAAAGAAACGTTTTCTTATTTATTTCCTCTCTTTTTTTATAACACTCTCAGATCTTAAAAATAATCAGTTACCAGAAAAGAAAGACTGAATGATAACATTTTTTAGTTTATACATAATTGTTATATCAGAAAATATAATAGAATACATATGTCGTTAAAATCCCACACAACCATTGATACCTGTTAGATATCCAAAACACGTCTAATTCAGATCCAGATATCTCTTAGATTTAAAACACATCCATTGGATGTCTACAAGTTGGATATCTATGATCTAGATATCCATAAGATATCGCAGAGGTAACCTTTTTTAGATATTACCATGGAGATATACCAGGGATATCTCATAGATATCCACAATTTTTGCTATGTGGATATCTCAAAATCGCTTCACATGGATGTTGACTAGATATTTAAAATTAGATATTTCTGGATATACTTGTTATAGATGTTGTTTAGATATCCAAGTTTGGATATCTCCTAGACATCTAAAGAAAGATATAATGTAAACATAAGCGAAAACAATGAATTTTTTATAAAATTTCCATTGTATTTAAATGTGTAATATTTTTAATAGAGCTATTTTTGTAACATAAAAAAACATTTAAGACGTTATGTATCTTAACTCATAAAGTGAAGATAAGTTAAAATTGGCAATTCATTTAAATTGTAAATTCACAAATACACAGTTCTTATCTCTTGTAATTTGACTTGCGCATTTCGATTATTTTGAAGTGAGATTTCTTATTTCAGAAGTTATTTTTTCAATTATTTTAATTTCAAATTTTTTAGAGACTTTTGAGTTGGCTCGTCACCACTTAAAAAAGCTGAATATTGGTCTGATCTTACATCAGACCAGGACTGCGGGAAAGGGAACAGAAAAATTTTTCCTTCCCATCTATTAGAGTTTGACGATGACACAATGGGGTTAACATTTACAGAAACAACAGGCATTGTTGTCCATCCTATAAGTCCAGCTTCAAGTTCTTTATCCAGACAAGAAGGTATTGACAATGCACACTCCTCTATGCCTATAGCAAATCCATCTGAAACTGCTTGTAGTAAATCTTTTGAAACTCTGGATATTGCATAAGGTCAGCATTGCTAAAAATTTTTATTTGAAACCTGTTCATTTTGAATATAAATTCTTGGTTAATAATAAATGAAACAATATTTGCTTATATCTGACATGTTCTACATTGCCATCATTAAAATATGATTAATTTTATGTATTTTTTATATTTTAGATATTTACTTTTATATATTTCATTACTTCTATGGTTTCGTAAATGACTGTTTATATATTGCAAAATTATAAAACAAAAAAGTGCAGGAATAAAATTTTAAAAAAATTGTAGTTGTATTAAAATAAGATAAAATGTGTACATTTCTTTCTCGGTGTATTTAATAACACTCAATTTAAAGTATTGGTGAACATAAAATATATATATATTCAATAAAAAAATAGACTGAAAAATAGTTTGAATCGACTTAGATTAAGTTGATGTTTCTTATTTTGACTATAAATGATTACTAACGCTTTCAAGACATGCAATGCTAATATGAACTGTGTATTGAACGTAATTTTAGAATCTTTTTTATTTTCATTTATCATCTGAGTAGGTGGAGAATCATGGTATCAAAAAGAGAGATCAATTCACTTATTTGATAAATATACTTTGTTTAGAATTTATCATTGTTACTATTAATTTTTTACCATATCAGATTTTTTAAAATTTAAATTGTACTTTACTTGAAATTTGCTATACTTTTTATTACTTTGATGGTTATTTATAAACACCTTTGAGCAAAATTATCATTGGAAAAAGTAATTAACCAATGAATATGTTTGATTAATTTATGCAATTCATTTTAGGGAGTTTTCTGTAATAGTAATTCTGATATATAACCCAGGAAAAAGTTTTCTGTATGCTCCAAGATTATCCATATCAATCTTATTTGTTAATTTTATTTGCTCTACTATTCATCTCTTATTAGTTATTCATTTCATATTTTAATTATTTCCTTAATTAGGCTTAGTGATGCAAAACTCCAGTGTCAGATGCATACCATGAATGCATCTGATATAGTGGACCTGAATTCTAAAAATTTTGTCCATATTTTTAATTATTTTTGAATTAATAAATATTTTTTCTCTTTCACAGCTGCTGCCAAAAAAAATTCTTGTGTGAGTGGAACATCACTGATGCAGATATAGAGATGGCAATTAAAAACTGGCTCAGACATGCCAAAGCAAGATGCAGCTAACATATTTTTATTGATCAGAATTCTCAATCCCTTATTTAAAATTTGTAAAAATAAACATTGCTGTTTCACTACACTCTTTCTTGTTCATTGATTCTAATATAACATTAATATGGTTTTGTTTTTATGTAAACTGCTTAGTATTTGGTCGAAAATTAATGAAACATAATTTTTAAGTATTCAAAATTTGTACAGGTGAATTGTTCTATTAAAAGTATTTGATATTCTTATTCTTCATATAGAGCTGGCTCAGCTTGTCCTTTTTTGAGAACTTGCGTCTGAAAACTCAACCAAGCAATCTTCATTATGGAGCTTAAATCCTTATTAATTTATCATCTTTAGACTACAATTGTACGTACTTAGCTTTATCTGGCAGAATAAAAATTACATCATTTAATAGGTAGAAATAAATAATAAGTAAAAATGAAAGGGAAAAGAAGCCAACAGATTGTAACATTCCTACATGATTTGCATTAAGTTTTTTTTTTTTTTTTTTTTTTTTTATTAAAGTGAAGACAAAAATTTGTCAAATAATATGTACATGGAAAAATAGATAAGCATAAAGTTTTTTTTATAGTAATAAAGCATTTTTGTATGAACTTATTCTGATAATATAAAATTTTTAAATCTAAAAATTGCAATAAGGAAGTCAATGTTTTTAAAACTAGAGATTCACGAGTCAAGAGTCTTGAAACTAATATTAATTGTTTAGATATAAATGTAAAATTTAAGTGTCTGAGTTTGAAATACTTAAATGTTTCGTAGCAGCTTTCATAAAATTTTGGTAATAAAGGCAAAACAAACCACACATTTTGAAACCCAGGTTTTCTACACTTTTAAAATAAGTATTACACAAAAATATCAAGTCATATTAAACCTAGCTGTAATTTTTTAATTTGAAAGTTTAAATTCATTTATGATTACTTAGATTTGTATGTTGATATCATACAGGTCAATTGTCATTAAAACATTCAAAAATAAATAAATATGTACATTATTTCAATTGGATAGATCACATTTGTTTTTTCCTAAAATATTTTAGCACTGGGTCTATTAAAAGACAATTTTCTGTTCTTTAATAGAACTATAATACTGATGTTTATATAGTTATGATTTCGGGTTCAATCATTTCTGCAATTTTTTAAAATCTATTTTAAGAAAATTCAAACATGTGATGCTGTTTTGATATTAGATGCAAGATTATTACCAAACATAAGCTATAAACATAAGCTATGGTGTGCAAAAAATGACCATTGAGCGACAAACCAAACTTTGGGTAAGCAAAATTATCTTTACATTCAAAAATAAAAATTTCCTTTTGTAGATATCAAAAGTATTTCCATTATGAATAGAAAAAGAACGGAGAACTAGCAGTAAGTAAATAATGTTATAAAAACTATTCTTGAATTATAAGCAATATTTTCTAGAAATTTAATTTTGCTTATTTCATGATTTCAATAAAGTGTCAGAGAAAAAACTTATATATAATTTTAAAAAATGGGCAATATAATAAAATTTTAATTTTGAAAGTTTTTTTGCAAAATATTCAATTTTTAGAAAACACAATCATTTACTTAAAAAAGAAAAAATTTTATAAGTATTACAATACTATTTCACTTTTGAAGATTTTGGAAAATTTAAAGGTTCTAAAGAATAAAAAGATATCCAAACAACATCCAGTCAGATCTTATTTAGATATCTCCGAGACATCGTATTTAATTGCATATGGATATCAAAACCTCTCTGAGATATCTTAATGAATGTCTAACATATATCCAAAGGTTATCCAAGCTAAATCCCACACAAACATTGATATCTGTTAGATATCCAAAACACGTCTAATTCAGATCCAGATATCTCTTAGATTTAAAACACATCCATTGGATGTCTACAATTTGGATATCTATGATCTAGATATCCATAAGATATCGCAGAGGTAACCTTTTTTAGATATTACCATGGAGATATACCAGGGATATCTCATAGATATCCACAATTTTTGCTATGTGGATTAAAACGAAACGAATTTTTCTAACAGATTAAAACGAAATATAAGAAAGCTATATTTTTTAATTTCATATCAATTGCTTTTCCATTGCTTCAGGTGAGTATCTAACTTTGCCAGATAGCCATTTTTATTAATAAAAGCTGTAAATTAATATTAATTGTTTTTAAATTTAACATTACTTAATAAAAAAAGTTGGTATCGCATATAATAAATTTTATATGTATATAGTTCAAGTATATTTAAATTTGTAATAAATTTTCCATTTCTATGAAAAGACGTTTCTAATTTTTTAATTGAGTAAATGTTTTTTATTGGAAGGAATTGTTAAGTTTAAATAATTATAATAATTTTACATGTTAAAAGATAAGTTTTCTAAAAATTGAAGCATTTTTCGGTTCTAGAACATTAAAATTGTATAATGAATTTTTTTTCTTTTTTAATATATTTAATATTCCTTAAATAAATAAAATTCTTGACTTATTCGTAATGCTGTAACATATCTATAATGGACATCAAAGAATAATTTATTGAGTAAAATATAAATGCGAGAGATAATTTTAAACAAAATTCCGATGGTAGAAAGAAGGGATTTAATTGAATTCATCAATGTATAGAATGAATATCTTAGATTTACATTTGTCTTCGGATGCATATGTTGTCCATTGAACTATTGAAAAGTTTTATGCCACTTTCTATATATATATATATATATATATATATATATATAGCTTAAGAACTGGTTGAGGTGTTATATGTATTCATAGATACTAGCTCAGTAATATTCAAATCAATCCAAATATCTTGAATTCAGGGTGTAATTTTCCTCTGGGTCATGTAATACACTTTGTTAAAGACAGTTTGGTAGTTTGCCCATTAATTTTAAGATTATTTCAAGCTCCTTTCAGGCTCAAGTAATGTTATAATTTTGAGCAATATATTTACTGAATCCATTTGCAATCATTTCTTATAGAATTTATCTCTCACTATACCATGCCTCATCATGCAATTAATCTTTATATTAGTTGTCTTTGGTACTTCAGCTGTTCTTTGGATATTTTACTGCGAAAATAAACAATTGATCAATCTTATGGTGGGAAAAGCAGACATGAAGAGAATAATAACAATACAAACCACTTTTATGTGATGTAATATTTACATTTGATATTACTTTCCGTTAATGACTACAACTGATGGTAACTACATATCTGCTCTCTTCTGTGATCACTGGTATGTAGAATCACTACAGTAGATATACTGTAGATATACTACAGACAATGGTGTTTAGAGTTATTGTCATGATATGCTATATAATTAATAATGTACAGAATCATTTTTCTAATACGTTGAAACGTAATTGATTAAAAAAATATGCTTCTGATGCTCGGCTGCTAATTAAAGGCAATATACTCATTATTGTTCCTTAATTTCTCTCAAACCGAATATCTTCATAATGCAGATGTTCATTCTAAAAAATACTGTTAAATGAATAATCTAAAAAATACTGTTAAAGTCTATAAAATACTGTTAAATGAATATAATCAGAATCTAGTAGCTCAATGCACTATTTTAAATTTATGAGTATATAAATCGACTCCACACTACTGGTCATTAAAATTGCTACACCTGGAAGAAATGCAGATAACAAAATGATATCTATTTGACAAATATATTATACTGGAAATAACAAGTGATTAAATTTTCAAAACATTTGGCTGGATAGATCCTGAGAAATCAGTACCCAGAACAACCACCTCTGGCAGTAATAACAGCAGTTATACACCTGGGCATTGAGTCAAACAGAGATTGGATTGCATGTACGGGTACAGATGCCCATGCAGCTTCAACACGATGCCACAGTTCATCAACCGTAGTGACTTACGTTTGGTGACGAGCCAGTCACTCGGCAACCATTGACCAGACGTTTTCTATTGGTGAAAGATCTGGAGAACGTGCTGGCGAGGGCAACAGCCGAACATGTTCCGTATCAAGGAAGGTCCGTACAATACCGGCAACATGTAGTCGGGCATTATCCTGCTGAAACATAGGGTTTCTCAGGGCTCGAATAAAGTGTAGAGCCACGGGTCGTAACACACCATAAATGTAACGTGCACTGTTCAAAGCACCGTCAATGCGAACAAGAGGTGACCGAAACATGTATCCAATGGCACCCTATACCATCACGCCAGGTGATGGGCCAGTATGACGATGACGAATGCACGCTGCCAGTGTGCGTTCACCACGATGCCGCCAAACACGGATGCGACCATCATGATGCTGTACACAGAACCTAGATTCATATGAAAAGATGACTTCTCGCCATTCGTGCGCCCAGGTTCGTAGTTGATCACACCATTGAAGGCGCTCTTGTCTATGACGCAGCGTCAAGGGAAGCCGCAGCCATGGTCTCCGAGCTGAGAGTCCATGCTGCTGCAAACGTCGTCGAACTGTTCGTGCAGACACTTGTTGTCTTCCAAACGACCCCGCTTCTTGACTCACTGCTCGTGACGTGGTTGCACGATCCATTACGGCCATGCGGATAATATGCCTGTCTTTTCGGCTGCTAGTGATAGGTGGCCGTTGAGATTCCGCATGGCTTCCGTATTACCATCCTGAACCCATCGATTCTATGTTCTGCTAACAGTCATTGGATCTCAACCGACGCGAGCAGCAATACTGCGATAAGATAAACCGCAATCCCGGTACGCTACAATTCGACCTTTATCAAAGTCAGAAACGTGCTGGTACACATTTCTACTTCTTACATGAGGCATCACAACAACTTTTCACCAAGCAACAACGTTCAAATGCAATTTGTGTATGAGGAACCGGCTGAACAATTTCCTCATTTAAACACAATGTAGGTGTCGCTACTGGCGTCTGCTTTGTCTGAATGCGCTGAAAAGTTAATATCACAGCACCTTCTTCCTTTCGTATAAATTTCTCGTCTGTAGCATGTCGCCTTCTTGGTGTAGCAATTTTAATGGCCAGTAGTGTAGTTAATCTCTAAAAATATTTTTCATACAAGTATTTGTAACAGTAGCACTAGCCTGGTCAACGACTATTTAGCCTTAGGTAATATTTTTTCATCTTCTGTTCACCTGGCTGATCTATCAATTTGTCTGAAATTCATCAATCCATTATCTGCACTATGGTTTCGAAAAATTTCTAGATTTAGATTCATTCTGATTATTGGAACATATTCTTTCGGTCTACCATTGCGACATGAGATAGTTTAAGTAACTTTCTGCATTTACTTTTCTGTAATATTTACTTTGATTACATTAAGGGTGGAATGTCACAAAACAGGAAACCTGTAAATTCCAAAGCATTATCTTCCATTGAAGCGCAAGTAAAAAAAGGAAGCGTAATACATCTATAGTTGTTCAACAATGATTGGGTTTGAACCAAAAACTTTCCATTTCCAAGCACGTGGTATAACCACTTGGCTATGGAGGGCCTTAAGTATTTGTTTCGATAATGCGTAACGGATAGATTAAAACCTGAAAACCATTATAAGACATTTTAACCTCCACCACGTTTACACTTCTGAGAAGAATTTTATTAAATAGTGGGTCTTATTTACACACCCCATAGGAGAAAACCCTGAAAACGTGTCTTTTAAACATTTGCATTTGAGTTGTGGCCACCTTGACCTTTATATGTCTAAGGTAAGTGTGCTGAAACATACTTGTAATATGGGATTTTAAAACTTTCAAAACATAGCTAAGAAATAAATATAAAAATTGCAAATTCTATCTGTTTTTTACTTAAAAAAGATCACCAAATTAAAATGAAATCTATTTTTTTATCCATACAAGCTTATAATAAATAAATATGGAGGGATCCAAAACAGTTAATTTTGTACAAAAAATATTTGGCAATTGTTTTTCGAGAGAAATATTTCATACCGATCTGTGATGAAATGATACAGCTCCCAGGTTTGCAATGAATCAGTTTGTGGTTTTCCGAATCATGTAATTTTCCTGTAAAGACATTTTGGGATTTTCCACATAAAATTCCTTTTCTTATCTATTGAGAACTAATTTTTTCTGCAAAACTGATGCTTCAAATATTTAGTTCCTCATTCGAGAAATAATTAAAATAATATGCAGCATGTGCTCATAATTAAAATGTGCTGTCCTTCATTTCAGAATGCACGGTGTTCATATATCTTCCATTTTGCGTATTTGACAGTCACTTAAAAAATCAAGAAATAATAATTTTATATATATATATATATATATATATATATATATAT
>JAPDSC010039171.1:412786-429235 GCA_026290005.1 Latrodectus geometricus
ATATATATATATATATATATATATATATATATATATATATATATACTTCTCAAGTTTTTCCTTAGATGTAAGATAGCTATTTCACATACATGCATCAGTGCAATGTGATTATGAATAACAATTGTAAGACAAGATGCATGTTTTAGAAGTTTATTTTTAATACATTCGATGAACTTTGACATTTTAAAATAGATCCAATATTATAATAATAATTAATTTTATATTTATAACAAAATTGTGTAAAAAAAAACAATTCATACATTTTCTAATATAAGGGAAAAAAAAACCAAGAACATAGGGGTTTTTAAACACTATCAAATAACATTATATCTTATATCCAATGCAATTATGCAGATTCTTCAAAAATTTTTCAGGCGAATTCTTCAGCGTAATTACACTGAAAATCACACCTGGTATTTTTGAGAAAATGAAAAATAGGAATGTCTGATTTGATTGAGCCGTAATTATAGCTTTTTTCTCTCTTTTTCGAAAAGAAATTCAGTAACATAAGAATTAATCTATTTCCATAGAAATATTCTTTCGGCTCCATGCTTATTTCTTTTAATACTTTTATTTAACATTTATTTCACGCTCTGTTAATTAAAGGATAGTGAAAAATGATTTACATCTGAAACTGTTACGACTGAATACATTACTTTAACTTTTAAACTCGCTTAAAAAAAATTGTTTGAAAATATCCATTAAAATTTTCAACCAGAATCTTCAAACATAATAAAAAGAATGAAAATAACAATATATTGTCCCCGATAAAATTCTTAAAAAATTTAACAAAAAAAAGGGTGAAACTGAGTATTAAAAATTGTGTTTCTGTGGCAATCAAGAATCGTTTGTTTTAAATTTAGATTAAAAAGAAAGGGAGGCAATTAGACATCAGACACATAACAGTAATCAGAATTGTATTTAAAGCAGCACAAAAATTCATAAAGACTATATTCTAAAGAATAAAACGTTCAGAATAGGGCAGAAAACTTTCAGTTGATTACGCTTTTTGTGTGTGTGATACTTTCACAAAATAAAAAAAAATTCTCAATTTAGAATGATTCTCATACAAAAAATTTGTTTCTATATACTTAAATAAATTATCTTTTAGCGATTAACTATTAATAACTGAATATTTTTAATATAATTTATAAATAAGAATCAAGTTATCAATGATTTCATTAGTCCTACTTTTGTAATTATTATTTATGCTTCAGATAAGTGTTAAATGAAACTTATGGGTTTATTTCGTGATTTGGATATTCCGTAAATGTCGTGAATGTCTGCTGAGCATATAGATTTTTAGTCTGGCATTAGTAGACATTTACAATTTTTTTTCTCCGTTAAGTATAAAAATATCTTCCGATTGTACTTAAATACGTAGCTGCGACAAAGCTATAATAACTTTTGTTATGAAACGAATAGATGTTTCTTTTTCTACAAAATCTAATACTTTCGAAACTTTTGTTGTAGATATTGGGGAGTAAGTAGCAGGTAAATATGTATGGAAAATAATCTTTTTTTTTTTTTGTAATAAAAATGATAAATTGCTAACCATCTTAAAATCATATCTTTAAATCGCGTCATTTTTCGATTACTATTAGTTAATTTTGTTTTCTAAATTATTAACTGCATTAACTAGGCACTATATTCAATGACATTTGCTGTGAGATTTAATTCTCATTATAACTATACAAAATCAACTTGATTTTTTCCCGCTCTCTTAGAGTTATGAGAGTCAAATAGAATATAATCTTCAAGTATCATTGAATATGAGTTGAAAAATTAAAACAAAAACTGTAAAAATATTAGAACTATATCTCATTATTATGAAAATATACGTAATGGAAAAACTTACATGAAAAAATTAATTATAAAAAAGTATTAATTTATTTTGATTTAGATATGTATAAACCACAAAATTTTACATTGAACATGAAAATTTGAACAGTAGCAATGTGTAATACGCGAAATATTACGAATGAAAAAATTTGATGTTTTAAGATGTTGTTATTTTTTTAATTTTCAATGGAAATAAGTTATCATTTTTCGGAAACTTTTTCTCAGTGCGTGTTTTATAAGTCTTTAACTTGCACAATAATAAATTGATATATGCCATTTGTAACTAATACTATACTAATAACAGCATCTGTATTATTAATTTACATGATTTTTAAAAACTTTTGCTTAAATAAGTTTCAGTGCTTTTAACAAAAAGTAATAATTTATTATACAAATTGTATTATATTTAAGTGAATTTTATGTCTTTCTCAGTAATTAGATACAATTACAAAGTTTAGTAGTTTGATTTGCTGCAAAAAAACTCATTAAGGAATTAATTATTCGTTATAATATTCCATTAACCCCGAAATACAACGTGAGTTGTTTCCTTTCAATTTTTTTTCCATTCGCGCATAATTATACATAAGCACACAAGTTTTCTATCTTATAAAATATATTTATCTCCTTTAATAAATGATAAATCCTAATTATCCATTAGAGAAAACAATAATAAGACATAACATTTTGAAAATAATATTCAAACAGCCATTATATGTAATATAATTCAACTTGATATTTTTGTTCAATCTCAAGAATAAAAAGATCATCTAATTTTATTTTACCAAATTTATTTAAAGATATATCCAATTATATTAAAAACAGCAAAGCGAGTTTTCTAATTTTCCCTCTTGTGGTAAACGAAGAGGAAATGAGTTTTTTTTTTTTCCCCCCTGAAATACCCCACGAGTCTCCTTTTTTTCTTTGAAGTGTAAACGGAAGAAACGCTCGTGTAAGTTTTCATAACTCGCTTAAATGAGCACTGCAAATTTGTCAATATTATTGCATTTTGCTGTTGTAATTACAGAGATAATTTTCATATCTGAAACGCTTAGTTGTGCATGCTGACTGGACCCATACTCGAGACTAATATTCAAATTATAAACATTGAAGAATTAAATTAAAGAGTGAGTTAAATAAGAGTGCACATCATACATTTTTAGAGATAAAGAAATTGGTGGCTATAAATATAGATAGAAATTCGTGAAATGATTTTTTAAAGTATTTAAATAAGTGTTTTCTAGAAGAAGAAAACTTAAATTTTATGTTCCATTTCTTTTTAATTCATGATTTTTGATTTCTCAATTGATTAAACTGAATTTCGGTCGCTGTGCTATTGAATTGAAATTATTAACAAAAATAGTTTTCTTTTTGGTATCTAAGAAATCTTTTAAACATAACCTAGTGCTTTTAATTAACATTATATTCTTTAAAAATAGCAATTATAAAAAATAAAATAAACTTTACAGTGCAGTGATATCCGATGTACATAGGCATAAGAGGTACCACATAAATTACTATCTGTTGTAGTATCCCTATGTGCCGCAGTATTTGTGAGAAAATGCAATAAATTCTTTCACAAAAAATCCTAAAAAATTTTCCAGTTTGGCACCATTTGTATTCACACTTTTTTGATTTTTTATTTAATAATGAAAGCTGTATTAATGATCTTAATATTATTTTAATTCATATTTAAAATAACAGTGTAAGATATTTAATTTTTTTCACCTGCAATAAAATTTCAAATCAAATTTTAATTTATATACTACTAGGCATTATAATTGCTATATTAGAAAGAAGTACAAGTGACAAAATACTTTTTATTTAATAAATATGTAATATTAACAAGAGATCAATTTTTCAATAAAATCGTAAGTAATCCTGAAACAATCAGTGTCTGTAGAACAATCATTTATGGCTGCAATATCAATATTTATATGCCTGAGCATTGAGTCAGACTGGAATCCATACGCAGACATCTATACCCATGCAGCTTCAACTATATACCTTAGCTCACCGACCGCTGACTGACTATTGTAACGAATTAGTCAACTCGGGATCCATTGGCATGACGTTTTCTATTAGTGAGAATGTGAAGGCCAACGCAGTAGCAGAGCATTTTATGTATCAAGAAAGGTTCGTCTAATACAAACCACAGGTAGACGTGCATTATCTTGCTGAAGAATAGCACTTGGAAGACTTAAATAAAGGGTAAATATACAACAGAAATATAACTATCATTATTCATAAACATCATTATCATACTGTCAATGCACAAACAAAAGATGCTCGTAAAGTGTATCCATAGCATTACTCTAGGTAATGGACCAGAATGACGATGTCAAATGCATGCTGACTATGTGAAAACATGGAGGAGACTTTCTCGGTTCTGT
This sequence comes from Latrodectus geometricus, assembly GCA_026290005.1. Classification (NCBI taxonomy): domain Eukaryota; kingdom Metazoa; phylum Arthropoda; class Arachnida; order Araneae; family Theridiidae; genus Latrodectus; species Latrodectus geometricus. The sequence continues at coordinate 417,019 of JAPDSC010039171.1, forward strand.
AAACAGAACCACGATTCTCCAAAAAATACTACATCACGCCGTTCTAGCGTCCAGGTTCATCATTGATCACATCATTGAAAGCAGATTTGGTTAAATTCGACTAAATTTAGTTGTATTGTTGTATCAACTAAAGTCGAAGCCGTGGTTGCTGATATGACAGTCTATATTCAAATGTAACTGGATATACACTTAAAGAAATATTGAAAAAAGCATAAAAGGAAAGTTGTATAAAAAAAGTGACCTCCTAATATTTTATCAAAACTTTCGAAACGATTTATGTAAAACCACAGCTTAAACAACTGCCAAATATTATACTTGGTAGGTTGATTGATAGCTCTATCTCTCTACGATCAAATTTAGCTTACGAAAGCTAAACGAGCCAGGATCTACAGTTAAAAGTGTGGATTCTGAATCATAAACATCTGCGTCTTTTCTCAAAAAGCCTGTCGATTCTCAGCATTGGAAAATTTATAGGCTCACCGCTCTCTCGATAGACAGCGATGTAAAAGAGTCTCGTCTTTACCAATTAGTTATCGAATTTAACTCCTTTAATATCAGTGAAGTAATAAATGCTTTCTAACGTGGTGTCATGTACATTGGCTGAGAACCATTTCCAGGTTTGTATTCTTCTAGCAGGCTTTGTATATGTTTAAATATTATATAAATGTGAAGAAATGAGATAAGATTTATAGCAAAAATTACACTGAAATACTTCTTTTATTTTGTCAGATATTTCTTGAAAGATAAAAAAGAACTGCTTTGAAGTTTTCAATTGCGTATCTGCATAATATTAAATCATAAATCCATCTTAATAAACAGAATTTAAACTAAAATTATAGAGAGAATTCCATTTTGTATTAATTACAAGAGAATTTATGTTGAACGTATGCAATAGAATTTGTTTGAAATTTAATTGTGAGGAATATATTTTTGTAGACGAGTAGTCACCAAACTTATGGAGTTTCTGAGCTGCAGTATCATATTTAAATCCTGTTGTGATTTACCAGCTAAAAGAATTCTATCTACTTTTTAAAAAAGAAGGGTTCTTTTAGAGTAGATGTATTTGTTTACTATCTAAATTTACATTTTTAGTAAATATGAAATCAATTTTAACTAACAAATTGAAAATGAAATTAAATTATTCATTAGGAAGAAATTGAGAGAGAAGCGTAATTAGTAATATATGAAATGTGTAATAATGGATTTTTTTATCAAGTTTAGTAAAAAAGAAATCTGACACAGATGTGGAGAGCAGAACATTAACTTCACTTTAATACAAACCTGGACCAAAATTGGATATTTTTCGTGAAGAACAACAAGGGGCTGAATATTTTCAAGACTTTAAGAAAATGATTTTATAGTTAAATTACTTTGAAAAATCAATCAGCTCTAAATCCACAGACCCATTATTTCGAACATCAAAATTCTCTATTACGTTTCTCGAGAGCTCTTCAGTATCAATCTCTATAAAAAAAGCAATCTAGCAAACTTTGCGACAACTGAAGTCCTTTTTTGAAATTTTCCAAGCCTTGTTGAATTAATTGGTCTCCCAAATCTGGAATAATTTAAAGGTATTGTTTGCTATAGCAATGCATTGTTGAAATATAGTTTCAACGTAATGAGGAATCGAAGATTAATCAATCGGAACATCTTCACTATCTATCAAAAATGTCCTCACAAGCTACTAATGGCTATCTGTTGATTGTTTGGTAATTTCCTAACATTCATCAAAATTTAGAAGTAGATGATTATTACTATTCTTTTATTATTTTTGTTGGCATCTAAAATACATATATACATACAGATATATATATATATATATATATATATATATATATATATATATATATATATATATATATATATATATATATATATTGTTAAAATAAAATAAGATTTTAAGTGTTCATTCTCTTATAAGCGGCACAAATTAAATCAGCACTATAGAATTTAACACAAAATATTTCATTTCTTTAATTTCTCCAAAATACTCCCTTCAAATATAACTTCATAATACTAGGATAACTGAAAATGATAAAATATTCATTTTTCATGTGTCATGAATATATTTTCGTTAATTTTAAGTTGTGAAAACTATGAAAATAAAAAAAAAAGAAATAAATAAAGAAAAATTAAAAAGTCTAGTTTCGTTAGTCATTCATAATTTTTCTTTTTCAATTTTTCGTAAATTTTAAATTCTCATTGGCATTAGTGCTCACAACTTTTTTTAATATCACTGAAAATGTACTACATCTTTTGTTTGTTTCATTATGTAGTCAAAATAACTTATTCGGTACAGTATTATTTAGGTAAAGTTAAAATAAATGCACCAAGATAAATAATAATCGTCTAAAATGGGGTCTTATTAAAGAAAGTTTAGATGAACTTAATTTACTTTAACGTACAATACGTAACTTGATTTAGTTTTTGAGTTAAATTAATTTTATAGAACGAGGCTTTTTTTGGATTTTCTTGGGATTTTTTTTTTCTTAAATTAAATTGAAAATGTTAATTTTTGAAAAATTATTTCTTAGTAAATTTTATCAGCAGAAAATTTAAAATGTACTAAATTGTATTCTGTCAGAACAAAATTAGAAATTACAAAATAAATACTTCACAATATTGTATTCTGAGACATAACTTTAAATTTATCAATAATAGGTACATATGACATGTACATAATTATTGTTCAAATGGAATTATTTCAATCTACTATCTCACTATCGAGCTGTCATTCATCACTAGAAAGAGCTCTTAAATTGTTAAAAATCTTAAAATATTTTTATATCTTAACTCACACATAAAAATATGTCTGCTCGATTTATTGCAAGTAAAGCTCTTTTGATCAGAATTAAAGAGAAAGAGATAACTTTATATTTACTTTATGTGTCTTTAAGTAAACAAAACATAATAGAAATTTCTCCATCTGTGTCTACTGAGGCAGATATATTAACTACCCCAATTTCGTACCCTAACAAATAAGGTCAAATTATATTTACTGGAAATGATGAGGACTTACTGTCATTTCCTGGTTTAATGAAGAAAGTAAATGATAAAAAATAGCAGTAAATGCATTTTTAGCAATTTTATATACTTGAAGAATTACTCAGCAATCAATTTGTTGTTTTCTTACAACTATACGGATTACAGTAACAAATTTTTATTTCAAGAAAGGTTCAAGAAAATAAAGTTATATCTCAAGATTTATAGATATGTTTGATTAAAAGTGTTTGTGTTTGATTAAAAGTGCCTAAGTATAACTTTTCTCTAAGAGTTTAACTTATATGCAGTAAATTATTTCACAGTTTAGGCAATGTACTTGTTAAAAAATTATCAACAAATGTATGATAGAGTTATTATTTTTTAACTTCAAATAAAAGTGACAAAAATAATTTTAAAAACTGCATGAATGAGATTGGAATGAATTAATCCTCATTATTTTAATGTTAGTTGAGATACTAAGTAATTTTCAAAAGATTAAAAAGAAATATAAGAAAGCTATATTTTTTAATTTCATATAAATTGCTTTTCCATTGCTTCAGGTAAGTATCCAACTTTGCCAGATAGCAATTTTTATTAATAACAATTGTAAATTAATATTAATAGTTTTTTAAAGTCAACATTACTTAATAAAAAAAAGTTGGTATCACTTATAATAAATTTTATATGTATATAGTTCGAATATATTTCAATTTGTAATAAATTTTCCATTTCTATGAAAAGACGTTTCTAATTTTTTAATTGAGTAAATGTTTTTTATTGGAGGGAATTGTTAAGTTTAAATAATTATAATAATTTTACATGTAAAAAGATAAGTTTTCTAATAATTTAAACATTTTTCAGTTCTAGAATATTAAAATTGTAAAATGAATGTTTTTTTTTTTCACAATAAATTCTTCATAAAAATATTGAATGAAATTATTGATAGGGTTATTGTATTCATGCTTTAAAAATATTATTACAAAATCCATTATAAATTTAAAACAAGTACACAGAGTTACAGAAATTCAATTCAAAAACTAGAAAGAGTAAAATGTTAACAAAATTACATTTTATTTCAAATGCTTAAAAATTTACTATATATTTATTAATTATATAAATTAAAGATTTCCATGAATAATTGTTATATAAAATTTTGAATTATTATATAAAATATATAAGTATTTTTGGCTTATTCATAAGCCAAAACTACTTATCTTATACAGAATAAAGAATATTTATTGGCTTATAAAATGAAATTGCCATTGATTATTTTCAGTATTAAATAATTCTTATCCAAAAATATTATAAATAATAACTGAAATTGTAATCAAAATTTTAAGTAATAATTATTAATTAAAATTTTGATTAATCAAAATTTTGATTTTGATTAAAAAATTAATAAAATATTGCATAAATCAATGACTTTCGTAAATTTTTAATCATTTAAAATGTAAATTTGTTAACATTTTACTCTTTTTAGTTGTTGAATTGTCTATGATTAAAGTGTAAATTATTTTCAAATCTGTGGTTGACTACTTTAGAATTGATAACTAGGAATATTAGAATAATAAAAAGTGTCCATTTAATATTCTAAAAGCTATTTTGGTAGCATGGTAATAGGTCAACTGCTCCTACGTTTGTTTGGATCAAAACTTGAACATTGCACTCAGTCTTGTTTTTAGTTATAGTCAAGGAAGCTAACTAAAGTAGGACGATGAATTATCATACAATATAGATTAATTTTGATCTACATTTATATTTTTTCATTCCTAAAAATACGTGACAGCAACTTTTTATTTAGTTAAGGTTTTAACACTTGATGCAAAAAAAAAAAAATGAATTAATTTCGGTTAGTAAAAATATTTTTTATTTTTAACAACTGATCAGATTCAATTTTCAAAAATGAATTTTTACCGTCTGAAATATAACAACTGGGAAGAGAGAATGATGGGGCTTTTTAAAAAAATTATTTTAATTATTGGCGTTTAATTAAATTATTTTAATATCATTTATTAAAACAATAATAAAAATATGTTTTCCTCAACTTACCAAAGAACCACTGAAATGTGATTTTATTTCCTTCTTGAAAGTATTTTTAGAGCTAATTAAGATGTATTTAAAGTCAATCCATTATGGTAAACATTTGAAAAAAAGTGAAAGAAAAATTATCTCGATTTTTAAAATGTAGACAATTTCCTTTTCGTTTGCGATTTTATTTTTTGCTATTTGCTATTTTATAATTTAGTTTTAGATATTCTTTTAATATCTTTAGCTACTTAGCTAATTAGAACTCAGCTTTCAATGCTTAAACGCAAAGAACTTGATGTGAACTAAGCATCTTAATATTTCAATTCCAATTTAATTCTATTAGGTTCCACATGCTATAGCCCTCATTGCCCAGACGAAAATATAAAATATTATGAGCAAAGTTTAATTGAATTATTAATACCAGGTTTGCAATCTATATATGAAAATAATTATATATATATATAATTTGACAGTTGCTCACAGATTATCTTGAAATGCATGTAAGTAACTTGAATGTTATTATGAAATAGCATGAATATACTGGATTTTAATAAATGATTTGAAAAATTGTACTGATAAAGTAAGATCAAAGGATTGAATTTCAATCTTATAAGACAGTGAGTAATGCATATTGCTTTAAAACAAACTTTAAGATTATTGATTCAGAACGTATAATGTTTTGAATCAATAATCTTGAAATTCTACCACAATTTCAAATTTTAAACTTCATTGAAAATTTATGAAAAATTTTCTAAAAAAGAAAAAGTATTATGCGTTTAATATGTATTTGTTATGTGTATATAAAAGGAATGCAACAAAATATTAATAATTTTGATCTGTTTTTCCATTACATTTCTCTGGAAAATGACAATACTTTCTTTATTTTTTTTGTAATTTAAATATTAATTTAAAAAAAGTAATGTTGAACTTATGAAAACTATGAAATTTGTTTTATCAAATATTTAATTGAAAGTGCATTTTTGAATATTCGTATCTTTGATTTTTAGAACAATATCATTATACTTTCAAACTGACGATTTTAAAGATAGGATTTGTATATCTTCTTACAGTTTGCATGTATTCATAATAGCTCTAACATTCGTTTCTTTTACTCATTTATTACTAGCAATAAAAACATTCATAAGCTTATTAAGACCTTTTGTAATAAAATTGTTTTATCAATGGTAATAAATGTATCTGAGTTATTATCAAATTAAGAGTTATCTTTGAAAGTTCAGTTCAAGTAATGTGCTCACTTAAAAAGACAAGAAATCAAGATCTAAAGTATAATCTAAAGAGTACAAGTCAGCCAGGCTATATATATATTGAGAGAGAGAATTTCTTCTTACTTTACTTATTGTTCATATGAGAATATAATTTCAGCATCCTTGAATCCACACAATTTTGACAATTGACAATAATTTTCATTCCTTCCTCCCATTTTGCAAGTCACAGAAACAAATTTCTGAGTGCATGTAAGCGCCATTCAAAAAATTTAAATTTTAAACGCAAATGCATTTTGGAAATCACTCTTCCTTCATTACATATATTATATATTAATTTTGAGAGTGCACATTACTTATTTTTTATAATTTTCTACAATCCCATAGACTTCCTAACAAAAATTAATTCTTAAGAGCTATTATTGTACACATTGCTACAAAAATGATATTTTAATACCTTTCTTTTATAAATTAATTTCGTATTCTAAATAAACTTAACTACAAAAAGTATCATTTTCTAGGATAAATTTATTAAGAATCAGAGTTTTTCAATTAAGTTTGTTTAATTTAAAAGTATCTCATCGGTCTTAATGTTAAATTTAGTTGTAAATGTTTAAACCGATAACTGAAAAAAAAAATTACGAATCACCAACTGAGTAAGCCATATTATTCACCATAGTTATAAGCCCTTTTATAAAGCAATGTGTTATATTTGGCAAATAAACTTTGAGAAATTAGAAGAGATAGTTCATAAATATTTTTTCTTTCAACTGAATAAATGTTATTAAAAAATTTTCAAAACAGAAAAAATCCAATAAAATTATTTATTCATATTTGATCATTGAATTAGATTAAATAAACACATGTTTAAAGATAATTGCTGGAGTTAAAAATATTAAATTAAATTTTTAACAAAATGTTTTGCTCGATAATATTAAAGCTTTTTCTTTTCAACTTCTTTGCATTTGAGAATTTGGTAAATTTGAATACAGAAAAAAAAATTGAGGATTCTATTTTTTCCTATCTTCTAAAAAATTTACTGGATACATTTATTTGAATATCCCTTCAATATGATAATAAAAGGCTTTGCATTGGTTCTAATATTGTGTTATATTTGGCAAACTTTCAAATATTAAAAATAAAAACAAGAATGAATAAAAACAAGAACAAGAATGGTAACGCACAGTCCAAAAAGAAAATATCTTCTCTAAAATATTAGTTTAATATCCTTAGTACTCTAATGTTGATTTTTTAAAAAGCACGTTAGATATATAAGAAAGTATTAAAAAAAAACTCCTTCCTTATGAATTATATAAAATAGTTTTACTGGTGAAACTAAGAAAAATAAAATTTAATACATCAAAAGATGAAAGACGTGCAATTTTTTTTTTTATTTTTTTGAATTTTGATTCAAATAACGTTAAGTAGGAATGGTAATATAAAAACCGAATGAGAATGTCAGAAAAATTCTGGAAAGCTTTACTGATTTTTCAAAGAGGGGTATAAAACTGGCTGAGCTTTAGAAAAGAAAAGAAATTTCTTAGATATGAAAAGTTGAAAAGCCAGTCGGCATTATAATAGAAACTGTACTGCTCTTTATCTGATAACGATAATAACCATTTAAAATATATGAATTCTAATGCATTACTGCTCTTGTTTCAGATCTTTTAAACCATGATAATTCAGCAACAAAACAGCTAAACTTAGCCGCCAAATTTAATTTGAAAATTTATTGTGAAAAAAAAGTTAAATATCAAAAATTCTTTGACGCTGCAAATAGTAGCTGAGGTCATCGTACTTTGCTATTTTTGTTTGATGATTGGAAGCTCTAAGAAAATGAATTTCTACTGCGAAACCCCCTACCAACTCATAATATTTGTAATGCTTGCATAAACTACACAGAAAAGACATTATGTGCAGGTAAATATTTTTGTTAATATCATAAAAGACCTACCAAATTTGTATAACAATACCAAGTTAGGACATTCGTATTTGCTCGGCAGAATATTGATTCCATAAATCAGTCATTCACATGAGAGAGGGGAATTCACTTTAAGTTAATTAGATCGAAATAACAAATAGAAAGTAATGCAATACTTATAATTGATCTTTTTCAGAAAAAAGGACAAAAAAAAAAAAGATGGTTTATGACTATGTAACATTAAAATTGAAAATAATTGAATGTTTTGGCAAGATAACCAAATGATTAAATTTCTAAAGTATCGTTTCTATACATTTTAAGAAGTGAATGAGGAACTACATTTAAATTTGACTCTGATATTCAAAACTTAGATATTGGAGAGTATAAACAAAATCAAACAGATTAAATTTGATACAAAATTAACTGTTAGAAACGTTCAAAAGTCACACGAATAGAAAGTAATTATTTTAAACTTGAAACTAAAAATTTTACAAGATTTTTAGAAGCTTTGAACTAATTAAAATTTCTGAAATTTTACGTGATAAAATAATAACGCACAGCTATTATTTAATATCAATATAAATATTTAGTTCATTTATCAGACTATAATTATAAATATTTAACATATATTTTATCACAATATAAATATTTAAAAAGTGGGTGGTTGGAATTCATTTATTCTGGTCTTTACAAATGATAACCATAACCGTGATTGCTATTAAAATAATGTTACAGAAGAATGATTCTTTTGATAGTGTCTTGTTAGCGGTAGCGCGTATGTATAGTTATAAATTTCGATTCACAACCTTGACATTAGATGTTTTATTTTTAGATTATAGGGAAACATTTTTTTTCCAATGACAGGCACTTGGTGACTAACCCTTCGACATAACAAGGCCGAAAACTGCTACTCATTTAACGTTACCCGGTGGGCACCTGTGTTCCAAGTCAGAGGCAAGTAGCCTTATCCACGTCACACCACCACAAACCCGTTTATTAGGTGGACCATATTCATCCATCATCTTAGAAAAAAGGAAGTGTCCATGCCCAAACCGATATTCGAACCTGGAACCAATAGCCTAGGAGTCAGGACCTCTAACCACTCAGCCATCCGCCGGCGTATAGGGAAACATGAAAAGCATTTCATTAATCTTTATATTAAATGCTATATCACCAGCTTTTCTAACGAAATAGCTTTGAAGTCTACTTTTTTGATATTAGAATGATATTTTGAATGGTCGTAAATCTGAAAATGTATCTTAGAATCATTATTTTGTCTGTAGAATCAAACTTATCAAAAGCTTTTCCCCTCTGTGATAGAGTATTGTTACGCAATGCATAAAAATCTGTCTTTTCCTGAACATATTAAAATAAATTAGTGAAACAAGTAATTAGTTTCGAGTATGAGTTATGTAAAATTACAGAGGTAGCTCATACGGCAAAACTAGCCAAGCAGAATTTTAGGTAATGTAAATTGATTCCAAGCGCATTGTGTTTGTATTGCAACTGAAGGAAGCCTCAATATTTACGGAAATGGTGTAGTTTTCATATTGAAATAGCTTTTGAAATAAATAGTATTTTTCTACATTTTATATCTATTACATGATTTTTGTGTAGGAAATTTCAAAATAATTAAATAATATTTAATAGTACAAATTTTTTTATTTGTAAATTGTGAATGTTTAATAGAGCATATATATATTTTCATTTTATTTTTAATTAATATATTTCGAAATATTTTTCATTTCATTTATAAAATAGAATTGAAAAGTAAATTATTCATTCATTATTTACTGTTATGGATACATAGTTAAACTTATTTAGAGACAGAGTATATAATTTAATTTAATGCTAAAGAGAAAGAGAAATTTTTGTTCCTTTCGTGCTTGCATCATAAGCAAGTGGTTCGTAATATAACCTATCCTCTGAAAACTTGCATTATAAGTTAATAGTTTATGAGAGAGGTTGACTTAAAAATTAACATACAATTATTCCAAGTAAAAATACACTAATGGCTATTAAAATTGCTACACCAGGAAGAAATGCAGATAACAAAATGATATTTATTAGACAAATATATTATACTAGAAATAACAAGTGATTAAATTTTCAAAAAATTTGGCTGGATAGATCCTGAGAAATTAGTACCCAGAACAACCACTTCTGGCTGTAATAACAGCAGTTATACGCCTGGGCATTGAGTAAAACAGAGATTGGATTGCATGTACAGGTACAGATGCCCATGCATCTTCAACACGATGCCACAGTCAACCGTAGTGACTGGCGTTTGGTGACGAGCCAGTCGCTCGACAACCATTGACCAGACGTTTTCTATTGGTGAAAGTTTTGGAGAACGTGCTGGCCAGGGCAATAGCTGAACATGTTCCGTATCAAGGAAGGTCCGTACAATACCGGCAACATGTGGTCGGGCATTATCCTGCCGAAACGTAGGGTTTGGCTGGGCTCGAATAAAGGGTAGAGCCACGGGTCGTAACACACCAGAAATGTAACATGCACTGTTCAAAGCACCGTCAATGCGAACAAGAGGTGACCGAGACGTGTATCCAATGGCACCCCATACCATCACGCCAGGTGATGGGCCAGTATGATGACGACGAATGCACGCTGCCAGTGTGCGTTCACCACAATGCCGCCAAACACGGATGCGACCATCATGATGCTGTACACAGAACCTGGATTCTTCTGAAAAGATGACTTCTCGCCATTCATGCGCCCAGGTTCGTCGTTGATCACACCATTGAAGGTGCTCTTGTCTATGACGCAGCGTCAAGGGAAGCCGCAGCCATGGTCTCCGAGCTGAGAGTCCATGCTGCTGCAAACGTCGTCGAACTGTTCGTGCAGACACTTGTTGTCTTCCAAACGACCCCGTTTCTTGACTCACGGCTCGTGACGTGGTTGCACGATCCATTACGGCCATGCAGATAATATGCCTGTCTTCTCGGCTGCTAGTGATAGGTGGCCATTGAGATCCCGCATGGCGTTCCGTATGACCGTTTTGAACCCATCGATTCCATATTCTGCTAACAGTCATTGGATCTCGAACGACGCGAGTAGCAATACTACGATAAGATAAACCGCAATCCCGGTATGCTACAATTCGACCTTTATCAAAGTCAGAAACGTGCTGGTACGCATTTCTCCTTCTTACACGAGGCATCACAACAACTTTTCACTAGGCGATCAAATGCAATTTGTGTATGAGGAACCTGCTGAACAATTTCCTCATTTAAACACAACGTAGGTGTCGCTACTGGTGCCTGCTTTGTCTGAATGCGCTGAAAAGCTAATCATTTGCATTTCACAACACCTTCTTCCTTTCGTATAAATTTCACGTCTGTAGCATGTCGCCTTCTTGGTGTAGCAATTTTAATGGCCAGTAGTGTAGTTAGATTTAGTGGATTCAGAAAAATAATTGTAGCTACATGTATTTAATTGATAAAGGAGATCGTGATCATTTTATAAAATGAGCTATGTCACCGTGATTGCTATTTCTGCAAGCAATCAATATATAGACATTTTTTGTAATAATAGTATTATCTAGACAAAAGTGTCAAATTTTACAAAAATATATATTGACTTAATTGGAAACTACAGAAAGGAAAAGTGTAGAATGCAAACTGTGGTGTGCAGTACGAATTTCATTTAATCACTTATAATACACTTTATCAGGTTTTCAATAGGTTTAAAGGTTAAATGATGATTAATTTTCATGCTATAAATGAGATGAGAGACAAAAAAAATTAAAATGCGTAGCAAAAAAAAAACAAAATATTATCAAAAACTGGAGTTTTTTTAAGGTCTATTAAGAAAATGATTAAAAATTCTGCATCACACAATATTATATACAAATAATTTGTGGTATTACTTAATCAAGATATAAAATAAGAAAGATATATTATTTATCAATGAGAAACAATGGTCCAAAAACTATTTGGGTATTTATTTCACATATTATCGTTTGGTTCATTGGTACCAAATAAGTACATTCATGAGAAATATATATATATATATATATATATATATATATATATATATATATATA
>JAPDSC010039171.1:429245-450048 GCA_026290005.1 Latrodectus geometricus
ATATATATATATATATATATATATATATATATATATATATATATATATATATATATGCACTTAAATAAATGCGATATAATAATTAGTACAAATCATACCATTTTCTTCGTTATTAACTCAGATTTCCTTTTAACCCGAAAAAATATCGTAATTTAGATTGATTTTTCCCTATAACATGAAACAAAATGATCCCCATTTTCTGAATTGTGCTATTGCTCCCTATTTCAGACTCAGATTTTTAGCAAATATTGCACTGACCTTATACATATTTTTCCCTAGAATTCACAAGGGCTCAGTGATAAGAAACACCCTCTTTTGAATGGAATGGTTCCATGCTGAATCCTAATAAATAATAACAGAAAATAGATATAACATTTTTGATCATTTCTCATTGTTGGTTTGGATCCTTGTAAATTTGTAAGGCATTCTTTTTTATCCCTTTTGGATACAGTCCACTGTCTCAATGAAATCCTCCTATAAAGACAGTCCAAAATAAATAATCAACTAAGGTCTGAAATAGTTTTTAACAATGAGGATTATCTGCTATGTAGATTAAATTTATCTAAACTGAAAAAAATGGTATAATTTTATTTAAATTATTAAAAAAAAAATTCAGCTTAAATTTATCGTACTAATATTTCTACATCTTGATATGCAAGCATAATACATCATAATGTGCATTTTTAAAAATATCTTCACTCTCACATTTTTTTAAACGGGAGAACTATTTTATTTTATTTTGAATTTAATTTTATTCTATTTCTCAACTTCACCTTTCATGTCCACCCATTTTTCAACCCATTAGTTCAACCCACCTGGATGTCATTAATATAACTTTTTTTCATCAAATTTGGAATTTACTGGTGAAACTGAAATAAATATAATAAGTTGTACTTTCACAAAAACTAAACCTTAAAAAATCTCGTTTCAATTCATTAAATATAAAAGAATTCTATAAAAACAAAATTAAGTGTAATGTCAATGCTCCTATGTGAATCAAACAGATAAGAAATTTATGTTCGAAGTTTTTAATCCAAAATAATGCTAAGTGATTTGCAATTATTTTAGATATTAGTACAAAGAGATTGTTTCTAATAAATAAAATTTTCATCTTCTAAACTAAAATTTTATCAACTTAAATAAATTTAATACTTTGATTTGTTCATTGATTTAAATATTTAAAGACATGTATTCCCCTTTTAAGCTCATATATCAACGATTTTAAGATGATCAATCATCAATTCCAAACAACATAAAATCAGTCATCAATTCCAAACAACACAACCAAATAGCATAAAACCACAAATTAATCTATTTTGTTTACAAGTGCATCAAATCATTTTAAAGAGATATTTTTTGAAGGATTAATGCTAAACATAATGATGAAAAATTAACATTTTTTATAGCAAGCTGACAGATTTGTTTGTGATAGTATTGAGCCCTCTTTATCATAATAGTAATAATTAATGAATCTAATATTACCTAGGATTATAGTTAATTTTCTAACAATTTGCATTTCTCTTCATTTATTTTATTAACTGAATGCAACTAAATATTGTTTTGAATCAGAACTGAAATTTTTTTAACTGGCATAAGCATTTCTAATTAATTAATAAAAACCACATAAATATTCTAGCGGAAGAATTATTGCGTTCCTTTTCGCAGTCCTGCCACTTTTACGAAATCTAAATCTCTTTAAATTCCAACCATTTGAGTTAACTAATATTTTAAAATTTCCATACAATGCACAAAATGAAACAAAACATATTATTAAGGAACAACGCTATATAATAACTTAATATTTTTAATTATCTATTTTAACATCTGTTTCTTAGAGCAGATTTAAACCTACAAAGCTTAAGTGATTTTGTGAGCTTTAATTGATTAAATTAAAAAAAAAAAAAAAAAAAAAAAAAAAAGAACGAAAAACCATTATTTTTTTAATTTAGCTATTTTATTTCTATTTAGAAACATGAAGAATTTAAATTACTGTTGAATACTTAATTCATATTTTCATTTTAATCTGAAATAAGGGAGAAAACTACTTTTTATAATACTAATTTATTATAACAGTTATAAATAATTTTTAATTTAAGAAAACGTGATCAATGGCAATTAAGTATAAAATTTTTTACTTTTAAAATAATATTTGAAATTTTTAATAATTTAAAATAATAAAAAAATTCTCCGAAATAATTTAAAAAGAAAAACTTTAACTTTTTAAATTATTTTAGAGAATTTTTTCCTCTCGTGTCGGATAACTTAAGCTTAAGTTGAAATTTCAATTTGTGTCATGCCTTATTCTTTTCTACGAAGATTGAAAATTAATCGTCTTATCAAGAACATTTTTTTTTATCCCTAGAGCAAGATCTAAAACAATAAGGCGTCAGTTTCAATCAACAAGGTAAGAAGCCACTAGTTAACATGGAAACTGTTCAAGAGGAGGTGTAGACTTGGTATGCTTATTTAAAAGGGGCATACTGTCGGTATATGTATTTTTTGTAAAAATCACTATAATTTATACAATTTTTAAATGAAAAATATCACTCACTTGTAAAGGATGTGAATACATTTTAAAAGGTTCTTTAAAATATATTCGCTACAATGTGTGTTAAGGTAAATAGCAAGGAAAGAATATTTTATATTATGTTTTTAAATATTTGTGTGAATCCATAATTATTAGAGTTGTTTATTTATTTTGTATAAATATTATATATTTATGTACATATGTATGTATATGTGTATGTTTAAATCATCTTTTTATCGATAAAAAGAAAATTGTATATCGTTATTTAAATTATTAAAATAATGATTAACAAATTTTAAAATGATAATTTAAATTAATAATTTAAAATAATGATTTACAAATTTTAAAATGATAATTTATTAAAATAATGAGGAACAATTTTAAGAAAATTGTACATCATTATTTCTTTATGGTAATTATTTTTAGCATATTACTATATTATATTGTATATTATATTGCAATATTATATAAAACATTGAATAATAAGTTATCAATAAAATATTTATATAGGAGTTTGAGATTGAAATATTTCTTTTCAACAAAATTTTAGAATTGAACCTCGATTCAAAACCAAGTTTTTTTAAGTTCAAATATTTTTACTAAGCAATATTCTATCACTTTTAGATAGGATCTAAAATACCTTATATTTTGAACACAACATGATAAGTATATCATAATTTAATACCTAAGTATATAAAAGTACGCCAGTTATTAAAACAAACCATTTAAGCGGGAATACTTCTAGAATTCCACTTATTTTTAACATGCATGTATATAATATTTGTTGTACGAATGGCTTAGAACAAAAATTGCAGTATATTATATAATCTCCCAATCTTTTATCAAAATTTATATTAGTTCATTTGCGTTATCTAATGCAATAACATTGTTATCAACAGTTGTTTCATTCAAATGAAATGAACTATACTGTCACCTGCATGGTTGATGAAGTTTTCAAGGAAAAAGTTGCTCGTTACTGATTTTTGAGTTTTATTATTCCTTCCTTTTCCTAATTAATATTTTACTGTTCAAAGTTCTTAAGTGAGTTATTATGTGTGGCATGACATTACAACTAGAAACAGTTTTTTTTATTATGTATCTTATTTGTATTATTAAGTATCTTTTAAAGTATTTTAGAATAAGAGAAAAAACTAGAATTTAAATAAATCTAATGAGAATTAACTCATTAGATTAATTTAAATTTTGGTTCTGGTAATACAACTTTCTTTCAATTACAAATCATAATATTATGCTTTTAGCAAATGAGGAAAATTAAAAAAAATATATCATGAAAATTTATTATATAGAATTTAAAACTTATTCGGAAAGTTGTAAACTACAGCTAAAATATTCAAATAATTTAATTTACCTACTTCAAAAATTAATACCGAATTTAGATAAAATTACTCGAACGATACAAAGATTGTAATTTTTTTAATAAGGTGATTAAGGTGAGATTGTAGTTTTTTAATCGTATTAAATCTTATGATTTAATAACGTGATATCCCATGTCCATTAACGTTATGATTTTTATTCATTGAAAATGGATAACAGTATCTAAAAGACTTTAATTTATTACTTCGATACCGCTATAAATTTTAGCTGAAGTATCTTAATTTGCCTATCCAGATGGCTTTCAAAGATATAATGAATTTGAAAAACTAAGAAATGGCCATACGTAAATCTAGCATATTGGAGTAAGAGAATGGTATATAGTGAGCTTTATTTCGATTGAAATTTCTCCCATAGCCCATAAATCTCACCAGGTTCAGCAGTATCTACACAAATCATTAGAAAGCATTTGTACGGTGTTGGACTAAAATCCAGACATCCAGTGACACAGATGTTACACAAACCACAAATCACTACATTGATATCTAACATGGTATCTAACAAGCAACAATGTTTAATTATATTCCTCAGTGAACTGTTTTGGAATCAATAATGATAGGATATCACTCTAGAGATATTATGATATACACAATCAATAGCCCCTCCAGAGAGATAGCCATATCAACCATAAACTTAAATAATGATATGGAGTGACTTTATATATTAAGTAAATTTCTTTTTTCGTTACATTTAGTATACAGACTGATCAATGTGATACTATAATGGTCACGCTATCAATAGACACATTTACTCATAAATCAAATTAAAAAAATCAACAGTTTCCCATTAAGTTAACTTACCAAATCATATTTTAATAAGTTTTTTGGGTTGAATCTTAATTTTTAGTTAAACTGTTTAGTTAAAATTTAAGGTTAAAACTTCAAAATATTCTATGAAGAAAATAATCAAACGTCTTTTTTTATTTAATGCTAAAGTATAAATAGCAAAATATTCAATAAGGTTAAAATACCTATACTTAAAAGCAGAAAATGAAAAATTTTGAAAAATAATTCAAATTTCAAATGAAGTAGATTATTTTGAAATGAAAAACCGAATTGTAGTAAATATAAATATTCTTAATACGATTCAATTTTTTTTAAAAAAAAAACTATAAGGAATCATTCTATATATTTTAATCTGTTCATATTTTATTATTAGACAATGAAAAGGAATTTTAGTTTTTTTATTTTCAATAATCTTTTAAAACATAATTTCTTACCAGTCATACTTATACAGTTGAAAACTTTTTTAGATACACATTTCTTGGCCAAAACAAATTCAAGGATAAATAACATACCTCTACAACATACGGCTACAGACATTAATTTTATATACCTTTTGAAAATTAATTTAAAGTATATGCATTATATCAATGAATTTCAATAATGTACTATAGGGATGAAATCTATGTGCCATAGATTTTATGGAAATAACTTGAAATTTATTATATTATATCGGTTGTATTACACGAAAATACTTATAAGTAATTTGAATGGCAGACTTTGGGAAATTATTTAACAATTAAAATTTAAGTGAATGCAAAATCACCTAATTAAAAAAATTTTAACATCATCTATATAGTCTATATTTTTTTCAATTTATAAAATATGGTAATATTTGTATTTAATTTATTTCTCTGTTAAAAAAAATAATAAACTGAAATATTTTTTAATGATCTGAAGGTACTAAAATTTTTTTATCTCTTTATTTTATATATTTTTATTTCTTCGAATAATTATTTACTTTTCATTCTAACTTCAGCGTATAAAAATAAAAACAGTGAGCATCATTTTTCGCACACATGGCTTCTTCTGTCAGAGCCGGAGAAGGATTATTTCCGCAAATGCGCCTCAGTATTCCGGAAATCCGGTCGCCAAGATCACATTCCAGGGAGTAACGTTTCACCTTCAAGGGATCTTTTCTCCCTTTTAGCACCGGACGCTGCCCACTGCAATAGATATCTCCCTTTAAGCTTAGATAGCAGAGCTTCCCCGCAATGCTGATAAGGCGCCTGTCTCCTTGGTGTGTGTGTGTGTAAGAGCAACAATCCACTTCTAGGAATAATATTCCCCATATCTGGGTCACGGTGGGAGCTGATTTCAATAACAAACATTGTGCTCCTTCAACTCTCTCATCATTACTTACATGGTCATTAACTCTCCCTGAAGAGACACTTAACTAAAAAAGGCCTAAGTCGAGTTTTTACTTTCCCATTTTTTTATATTGGTTTTATTTTATATGTGTATATAAATATTAATTATGTATTTATTATGACTTTAATATATAATATAATTAATAAGCCTTTCAAAATAACGAATGCTTAATAAATTAATCTAGGTTAAGGTAATTAGGAGTGAATGACTTTTTTTAAATGGAAAGTTGACCTTGATGTT
Source organism: Latrodectus geometricus (assembly GCA_026290005.1). Lineage (NCBI taxonomy): Eukaryota > Metazoa > Arthropoda > Arachnida > Araneae > Theridiidae > Latrodectus > Latrodectus geometricus. The sequence continues at coordinate 435,558 of JAPDSC010039171.1, forward strand.
AACAAGAGCTTCTTACTTTATTTCTTACTGTGTGACACGTAAGAAGTGTAGAATGCCACATTGCTTTTGATAATCACCCTTATTAGTAATGATATCCTCAAGACCACCTCCTATTCTTACTACTGTGTTGGTTTTTAATAAGTATAATATAGAGGAAAAGTAGTTTCACCATCTACAAATTATAGGGAGAGCTTATAAACGAAAAATAGAATTTCACACACAGGAAACTAATAAATAATTGAAAAGTTAGAGAAGGCTAGCTTTGAATCTTTACAGGTGGCTCTCGTTTTAATTTTGTCCTGCTGTTTTACCCAATTAGCACATGAGGGCTTCCTTTATGAATCTTGCACAATATTTCTCTTACACAATACCTCCTGACTTCCCTGAAATCGTACCTCTATAGCTCAGAATTGAATTTATTCGGAATTTTTTTGTAAAATGACTTTTTTATTTTATGTTGATAAAATTTAAAATATTTAGAGAAGTAGAAAATTGGTCTTATGCGTAATTAAGATAGTACAAGAGCCCCAGAATTCTAAAAAATAATTAATAGTAATTTTTTTTCAACTAAATGCAACAAGAGCTAAAAATGTATCCGAAAAGATATAGAAATAAATATATATGAATTATTAATTATTAAATATAAATGTTGAAAAGCATTTACAGTTCTATATAATTTTTCAGTTTTTTAAGTTTAAAATACTATTGAATGTCACTGTGTTATATCTGTATGAAAGGAAAATAATTGTTGTGTGTTTTTAATGACGAAAATAGGAAATTACTTTTTAAATAAAAAACAAATAAATGCTATTTTAAAAAGCGAGAGAGGTAAAAGTAATTTTATTTTAACAGGGAAAAGATAAGGTAAATTTTAAAATATGCTTACATGTAAATACTATTATTCATGATACTTTATAATCTCTGATAGGGATTAAAAATAAAAAAAAAAATTTCTCTTCATAAAATATTATATTAGGTCCCCCTCCAAAAAAAAAAGGTAAGCATACACAAAATTATTAGTAGTGTACTTTTTATTTAATTAAAAATTTCTATAGAATATTGTGGTAAAGGAAAAATGATATCACAAATAATAGAAATATTAGTTTCCCTATTTACGGAGTTTTTAGAATTTTCAATTGATTTAGAATTCTTAATTTCATTTTAGCAGAATTTTATGTATAAGCAATATTTAGTTTCAAAACATTTCTTATATTATATATTACAACCCAATTCTGGTTATTGACAGTAAATAATTGTAAACAATTTTATAAAATATTGTAGATAAAATAAACATTTTTCACAACTTTATAAAATATATGGAATAAAAATCTATATCCTTTTGATAAAACGATTACTTAGAAAGCCAATTAAATTTTTCAGCTATTATTTTTTTCAATGCAGTAAGGAAATTATATTCCTTAACTATTACATTAAAAATAGTTTGACAGTAAAATGTTCTCAGTTCACAATGCTGAAAAAAGGGGAAAAAATTGAGGAAATTGCATTTATTTTAATCTGACCAATAAAAATATTTTAAAAGTATGTGGAACAGCAAAATTTTATACACACACATGAGATTAATTTATAATTTTCAATGCAATTCAATAAGACTAATGCTCGCAAATCATTCTTTTATAGGATATATTTTCCTGTTAGTGACGATACACACAAAAAATATCAGTCATTAAATTTAATCTGAATGAAAGTTTTCTGATTTAGAATAAATTATATTTATCTTTATAATAAAGTTGAATTACGGTGGCAAAATTACAAAGTATTTCAAATTTTACACCAGTTTCGAAGCAGAATGAATATTAATAAACTTAAGATTCAGTTTTTTTTCTTTTAAACGTTAATTTTTAAATATAGAATTATAATATTGAAAACTGTGACAAAGATGCATTGAAAATATCGTCCGATGTTATTCAGTTTTTGACAAATTTTCTTCTGCTAGCGCAGTTCTTGAAATTATGTGTTCAATATCACTATAAGCATGAAAGATAAATTAAAAAAAGTGGGATCCTAATTCGTAGTCAAACCTGTAACCCTCGTTTATTGATTTCTGGCAAAAAATGCTGTATTAATGAAATAGATTGCCTCCAATGAGTCTAGAAACGAAGTCGCCAAACTGGTCGATATCATCCTCTCGATCAATATGATATTAGTTAGATTGATAGAAAATTCAATTAAAAATCCCGAATATGATTCTGTGTTCACACATACACACATGATGTCTTACGATATTATTTCAATGAGAATAATATACTCACATTAAAATTTAAATATGATTTTTTTTAGAAATATAAATGTATGGAAACCTAGAAATTTGTGATATGACATATTTCTCTTATTTTTGAATTCATGTAATGGTTTATCCGTCAAAATTCTGCAGAAATAAAGCATAAAAATATTTTGAAAGTGGAATCTCTTATTTACTTGTGGCTAAAATATTTTAAACCAAACATTACTAATTTTTCAAAGAATCATCAATGTTTTGAATGTAAATTTTCGTTACGAGCTATCGAAAAAAATTCTCGTATATAGACTATTTAAAATTATTTAAAAATTTATTGAAGTATTAATAACAAAAAATACAAAGTGTTTTTGCATGGATTTGCTAATCTTAATTCTGCGTCAAAGATTCACTTCCATAAAATTTCAGAGAAGCTATTTGTATAACCATAAATTTATTTTTCAAAAATTTTATTTTTGAGAGTTTCGACATTTTTGTTTTTACTTGTTTCAAGAGAGGAAACTCTAAAAATTACCAAACATCCCCTAAATATGAATGTGCATGCAGAAATGCACAATACCCTTTATTTAATTCTAGCTAAAGTAACAACTGTTAATTATACTGCAATAATAGTCACCAAATTTTTTAATGAACTAAGATAGTTGTGTTCGAAATTGCTGGGGGGGGGATGCGAAAATTAATTTAAAACTGCTTAAAAATGAGAAAAAAAATTACATCAAAAGATGTAGTTTTTTCTCTTATATAATATTACATTTTGAATATCAAAATGAAACTTTTAAGTTAAGAAGATTTTATTTGCAGTTATGTTAGTAATTTTTAAAAAATTATAATATCTAATGTAGCCCTCTGTTTTAAAATATTGCTTATTTTAAATAAATTTAACTTTTTATTTATTGGGAAGAAATTATTCTTTCTGGATTTTACTTTGTATCATGAAAAGTGTCTAAGCAGTACAATGGCTATATCAGTCATATCTTGAAAATAAAATCTTTAAGAATACATTTTTATTCCATTTTTTCGGGTATAATATGAAGAATATTTCTAATCTACATTCATAGATATTTCTGAGTCTTAAACCTAGATTGACCTGAGGGAAAGGAAGAACGATAACTACTGTACCTGCTTGGAGGCTATATATTCTTTCGTTTTTCTTTTGGTTATCCCACTTCTTTCCTTTCTCTACTTTGATGCTTATAATTCTCTTGTTCAGACAAATTTTTCTACTCTGAAGTATTATTAGTATAAAAAATTATTAACTGCTGAAGAATGTTTGTATAGTTATGGATTAATTTGAATAGTGAATTAATAAACAAAATGTGATCTATGTTAAAAACTTACAAAAAAATTTTCGATTGATCCGTATTTGAACTAAATATACTTATCTAGTCCACCCGTATCACAAACTGTCAATCGGAAAAATATTACAATGGTTATTACGCAATTTTTATTATGTATATTAAAATATAAAGTTAAATAAATTAACACAAATTACATTTTGCAGTACATAAACTTTTATTGAAAATAAGTTTTGCGGAAGAAATCAATAAAAGCTTTTGGAGACTTTTTAGGTAGCATATCAAGCATGAGGAACTATGAAATTTTTAGCTAATAATCAGTAGTCATACTGAAAATAATCAGGAAAAGTAAAACAAAAAACTTAAATCCTGTTTTACTTCTACCACAAAGAATACATATGGTTTTATATTATTTAAGCACGGTATAATTATTATAAGTGTCCGCAAAAATTGCTCTGATTGATATATTATATATAATTTTTTAATAAACCTTATAAATATACAAAATAAACCCTGTCAGGGTTTTCTTTACCTGTATTCAAGCCTCAGAAAGCAACTATAAATACTGATTGTGTACTTTTAGTCATATTGAAAAATGTCTTCTTCTGTATTTTTAAATTTAATTCTATGGTAGTAGGTCTATCATTCATAGTAGGTACTCATTCAAAAGCCCACAATCGCTTCAATACCGCACAATGGATAAGCTGCTACAAGGCTTCTTGTGTCATTAGTAGCATCTTTCAGATATTGTGTTATATTTATGTGTGAAAAGAATAAAAACCTTAAAACTTCCTTATAAATACTAGAGCAGATTTACAATCAAACCACAGAAACGTGTGATCTAACTTTTATATTTCAAGGGTGGTTGGAATCGAACCTGAGACTTTTTATACTGAAGTGTAGATAAATCATCGTGATAAAACCATACAAGAAATCATGTTTGAGTACTTTCAATCATAATCTTCAAATAAAATGAAGATATTCTTCAAATGAAATTCAAAATCCCAATAAAATTAACAGTTTATGAATATATATGATAATTTAGTTTATTAAAGAAAACACGGGGGAAAGCAAGAGCTGAAAATCTAAGGCTTACTAATTAATTTATATATTTCAACTAGAGTTAATATTAAGAATACAGCAAATATTCTTAAAAAAACATCTTTTTATTTCCTGCTTACATTATTGTATGATCTACAATCATTATATTCTAGGAAAACATGAAGAAAATACAACTAAAACATTCATGAAACGTAATACAGACTTAAGACATTAGATTAGAAGTTATTTTTATGAACTGTAAGAATGTGAAATTTCCTAATTTGTAGGGTGGAAAAATTCTTTATTTAAATAAAATACGTCGCAATTAAGCACTAAGATGTTAATTTGTATTAAAATTTTTGTTTAAAACATTTCATATTAATTGCCTAAGTGCATTCAAACATTTTTTGTTTCTTTTTTTTAATTTTCGAGTTATGAATGTGTAAAAGATACACGATTTCAATTATAAGCATATACAAATCAATATAATACTCAGAATGTCATTCAAAGATTTAAAGAAATGAAATATCGGTTTTCAAATTTCATAATAGTTTATATACATTTTAATTAGACATTTTTGAGCGTCTGAACATATTTCAAAGAATTTAAAGTTGATCTTTGAATTCTTTATGGACAACGTCTAGAATTTTTCCTAATGTAAGAAGGAAAGAGAATATTTGTAAAATACAGGAGTTCTGAATCTTTATCCCATCCTTCTTAAAGTATAAGTTTTGTTAAACTTAATGAAACTAGAAAATAATTTGGAGGATTTTAAGATACAATAAGTGTGGGGATTTTTTGCCTTGCCCGTGGCAGTTGCTGGTTGAGTTCCTGTCGAATTTTTGATAAGTGAAGATTTGATATTTGTACTATGATTTTTTCTGTTTATATATTCTCAGAACTATGTTACATTAAACTACTGAGTATTTCAATCAAAGCATATTTTTATAAGATTGTTTTAAGCTTGCGCCAAATGTATTTATATGTCGTTAACATTTTCCTTAATTTAGCTATTCCATTACGTATATTGAAAGCAATGAACTCTTTTTAAAATACAAAGACGAATGTTTTCCTTTTTTTACCTTACTCTAAACTAAATTTTAATATTTTTACTACACTAGTTTAGCTGACTTTAAAATAATTTTATGAATTTAACACTGCATTCATTAAAAAGTAAACGACCTATATAAATTCGCTTAGGCTAAATCATTTGTTTTAGAACATGTATTTAAATTAAAAAAGTTAGTATATTTTCGGCTTATTATTTTTATCAAATGATATAAATTTACATGACTACTAATGATGTTTTGTTTGATTTAACTTTAAAACCGATATAGACCATTTTGGTGTATTTGCTTTAATTATATGTTTCACTATGGTTCCTCTTTGAGCTCGAGCACTCAGTCAATAAATTTCTGTCCTTTAAAATAGATTCTGCATTATTAAAATCATTTATGTCTAAGGCAAAAGAAACGAATGTATTTTCTGTTTAAAAATGTATTTTCTGAAGGCGAGAACTATCATTTAGCTTTTTCAACTAGACTTAATCAATTCTTAAGTTTATTGTTTGGATTTCATAATCTAATGATACTAATTTCATTATCTATATTGCTCAAGAAACAGTAAAAAAATTTCAGAGTAATAATAATCAGTTTAATCATAGTTGAATCATGCTGACATTATATTAAAAATATATACTTTATATATAAAAATACATACTTATTTCGTGATAAATATTTTCTTAAAAGAATTCTTATGTAAGAATTTAAACATTTTAAAACAAATTATTCACTGAATAAAAGTTTTTATAAATCTTAAATTATTCAAAATGCTTTTTTCCTTTATTTATTATATCAAAATGCTTTTGTATTTTATTTGTATTCTGAATCCAAATTCTCCGAATAATATGTGAACATAATTGGTGAGAAAATTTCAACAATAATGTTTATAAAATAATATAATACATATTCATTTTTCCTTCCAAAATATTCTTTCCTCCTTATTTCCTTCTGGATTTTTAATTTGAGGATATACGTAACAAATATTTAAATCAACTTAAATTTTTTGAACTTACTAAGAGATTCAAAATATAAAAGTCTCCATGTATTACCTTAAATTTACTTTAAGTACATATTGAAGAAATTAACATCAGCAGTACTTTATTAGAAAAGCTTTACCTTTATCAGTTACAATAAGAATAGCAAAGATTACTAAAAAAATTCCATTAATATTTCTATCATCAAGTTAATAAAATTTAGTTCTTAATAAACCGCTAGCTTTAGCACATATAAAGCAGAAAATGTTTCAGGTTTCTCCTAGCATACATGTTTATGCAGATTTAATGTATTTAAAATATTTTCTTTATAAATTATTATTAAAAAAACACATATGAAAGAAAATAATTCCTTTATAAATACCAATTATATAAAAATTTATTTGTAGCATCTATTGGTAAGCATGTTTAAAATAAATGTAGTGTATGAATACCATGTGTTTAATAAAATAAATTCCAGGTATGTTTATAACAAAAAGACATAGTAACGACCTGAACAAGAAAATAAAAGTAACTTAGTAGATTTTATATGAGTGCCCAATACATTTAAAGAGAATTTATTTAGAGAAAAGTGTATTCTCTCTGCTGCAAATGTCATTGAAGCCATTAATGCGATAGCAACGGTTTTGAAAGAAGCAGGTGTGATTATCCCGTGATCATCACGCTTTAGAATACGTACTCGCAAATGAGCCATACGTAAATAACGGAAAATGATTTGTATGCGCAGCCTGCTCAACATACGTAAAATTTGATAGTTCAATATATTTCAGTTACATTTTAGAACGTTTCACAATGTCAAAATTTAAGAATCATTTAAAAACTTTCGATATTACTTGGTAATTTTGATTACTATGTACTCATTTATTTGTAGTTGCTGAATCAAAAATTGCATCATAAGTATAAATGAAATTATTTCTGAAAATATGATTCTTTGATCGTTCTCTGTTTAGTACAATACATAAGAAATTGTAAATAGATGTTATAAAAATGTTACAAAATGTTAAATAAATTATTATCACAAATTGAAATTTATCTTGGCTCGAAATCACGAATTCTAGACGTTTTTAATGACCTTGATCATGCAATAACATCTTAAATAGTATCGTTATTCCATTTACTTTGTTTTGTTCTCATTTTGACTCACCTATGACGTTTCAACAGCTGGAGATACTTATAAATCGAGGATATTTCTTTATTTGAAATCTGTCATAACTCGTCTACTTCATTTCATTCTTAAGCAAAAGAAACTAATGCAAAAAAAGAAAACAATTGTTAGGCACTTCACAACTATATAACTTGCACATTCTCTTTGCATCTATCACTCTGTATCATAATATTGCAGAAGTAAAAATAAAAATGCTAAACTGAAAATTTAAAATGATATTTCCCTAAAACGTTTGGTGAATATGTAGACGAATTATTGAAAATAAGGAAAAATAATGTTGTTTTACGTAAGACATGAAACTAATCAATCCCTTCTTATTTATATATAAATTCAAACTAATGTGTTACCATTTTGTTGATTTCAAAGTAAATTATGATAACACAAATTAAATAAAGGTATTTTCGTCAGAAAAAAAATCTAATAGAGGAAAAGAATATTAATTACTTCTTGACATGCATTGATTAAAATTGCACTTTTCTGACTTCAAGTCTTTTGAATTTTTCACACTAAAGTTGATTGGTAAAAATGTAATTTGTGTGATATTCATGCAGTTTAATATTTACATTTTAAATTACAAAAACATTCAGATAGAAACATGTCTTGACATTGTTTTTTGCTCTGATAACTTAAATTTTTTTTTAAATATTCAGAAATTATAATGAGTTTATGTATATATATTTGGAAATACATTTCGTCATAAATTATTTCAAGTGGGGGAAAAAAAGGAATTTTTTTAATTATGAATCATGTTAACATTTAAGTAAAGATAAACTAGTTATAAATATACCAAAATAATAATAATTTATATTTAAAACTGATGAGGCCATTTAAAAAATTAGAAACTTTTATTACAAATAGAAAAATTATAGAAAAATGCCGAAAAAAGAAGCATAAAATGACTAGTAAAGATGATTAGTAAAATGACTAGTAAAGTAAGTATAAAGACACCAGCAAACCACATCAGTGCTGTTACGAAAACAATGAAGTGTAATTTTCTTTGATACCAAACAGGGTGACGTAATAGTCACTAAATGGTTAGAGATTAATACTATAAACATGACATTTTAACTGACAATATCACAATATCTCTCTGTAACGCTATAAATTCCTTAACAATAAAAATAAAAATTAATATTTATTTAGAATATCATGATCAGTTCAAACCTCAAAATTATTGGTGTCGTTTACCGAGAGACTTATGCCTTCTTTAATGCAACTAAAATTATTCTTTTGTATGCAGAAAAACAGCGAGAATGACATATTAACAATGAAAAACTAATTTAGCGAATGAAAAATTCATTCATTCGTTAAAAAATAAAAGAAAAATTATAAAATGAAAAAAAATTTTGATTACATCTACATGGATTAAACGATGAGAATGTTACGTGAATAACTTATATTGTTTATTAATTTAAAATGTGTAAAGCCTTTTGTATTAGTTATTTATAAATATGTTTTGAAGAATGTCTGCCAAACAGTGATCGATTGCATTATTAAGGCTTTACGATTCTGGAAAACATAGTTTGGTGAACAATTTTAGAGACCTTTTTGGGGAAAAAATAAATTAAACTGATATTAAAGATCGTGTCAATCAGTTGGAACTATTGACCATCGATATGCTTTAGTTGATGTTCGAAAAGTAGGAAACACTAACCTAGACAATTCTTTTAAAAACTACATTAACGGACATCATGGATGAATTCTCAAATGTGAAAATCATGATTTCTCTCTCTCTCTCTCTCTCTCTCTCTCTCTCATATGGAGCAATATTTCTTTTCTGAAATTACAACTTCCAAAATTATAAAATTTTCTGAAAATTTAACAAAAACATTTTAATTTACAAACAGCAAAGATAAATTTTTCTGCTAATAGAAAATTCTAAAAGAAAAAACTGCAGTTATATAACCAATATAACTGTAGTTTTTTCTTTTTTTCAATTTTTTTTCAATGTAATTATTTTTAAATGTTATTTTCTTTTTTTGTCAATGTAATTATTTTTAATTCCTTCTAATCAAAGATTAAAATATATTAATTATTCTTTAATTATTGTTCGATTAGCATCACGAAAACTGCTTAACATAGAAGAGACAGATGAGGGTGACGGCATTTCAGTGTCCATTTATCCAGAAAGTTTTCTGAAAAAAATAGGACTATATGCTCATTCCTTGTACCAATTATGAAACGTGTTTCGAATGTCCAGTACAGATTCTGCCAAGATTCCTGTACAACCTTCTAAGTAAGTCTCTAGTACATGAGAGATTTCAGTTCAAAAGATTTATATTTGAAGCTCCTAAAAGATAGAAAAATATAGACAACCAAAGAGGGATTGAAAATTACCTAAAGACCATGGATGTGTAATAATAAAACGAGCATTTTTAGACACTATATTAAAAAGCATGTGTGTCAATTTAAGTGCTTTTCCATTGTAATTGTCTGTATATATTAGATTTTTCTGTTATACATTATGTGTCTTTTGTATTTTTAAATAAAACCAAACGAATAAGAGCTTTGATTATCTTAATTTTAAAAGGATTACTTTGTTTTTTGATTATTATATTCGATATTTCAAAAATTAAGCAGTCACTATATTAATTATTTATTTTCTTGCCGTTTCTAGTTAATTTATTCGTTCAGGCTTCAAGCAACACCATTATGTTTATTTACCCATCCTTTCATTTTTACTTTATTGGTCAGTTGTAACATATTAGCTAAATGAAATACTGTGTTTCATTATTCAATGAAACAATTATTCCTTTTGTAAAAAAAATGTTTATTAAAATATTCATACAAGAGCACATACTAGAAAAATAAACACTAGAATACATTAATAAGCAAATACAGATTACGTTTATAAAATTTATTCTCATTGCTCAAGTTGATATTTTCATCAGTTTCAGGTATTAATTCCAATCGAATTAATGTCGGAAGTTGTTAGAGATTAAAAATCCACACTTTTTTGTTTGAAATCGTAACTATTATTGATTTGACCCAATTCACAATTTCTAGCATAATTTTTGTTTGCTAAGGCATGAAAGTAAATGAATATTTCTTCGTTATTTCAAGAAATCGATTTTTTTTTTCATTTTCATTCACTAAGGATGACTTTCTATAAATTAGTCCGTGATTTATTGAATTACTGAATTTTGCACCACCCTATATAATATGTAAATGTTTACAAATTATTTATATATGTATTTAACAATAAATAATTTGGTTCATTTGTTATTTTTACTCATATACACATATTAATTCTAAAATATATTTATGTCTTTATTAATTATACCCAATTTCATGTTAATAATTCAGTCATTTGTCACAATTATTACATCCGAAAATGATGACTTTCTGTTGCAATGATTGTTAGATGAATTTTAGAAGAATTAAGTCATCAGTTTTAGAAGAATATTAATTAAATTCTAAAATTAGTTTATGAACTTATAAAATTTATTATGCGTTTTTTTTAAAGATGAATAAGGACATTTTAAATATGAGTAAATTAAGGGATTTTTCAATAATTGGGAAGAAAGAATAATGTAAATTAAAAATTGTAAATTTAAGTAATTATAATCCAACAATTATGATTAAATAAAAAATATGAGAATTAAGGACTTATAATTGTTATTTAATAAATATCTTAAATTAAAAATCTTCATTCTTCGTAGTCTGTACTTTATTTCTCAGAATCATTCCGTTCTTTCGTTTCTTGTTTAAGCAGAATAAAACATCTCATGAAATGTCGATAATATTTTTTAAAATCAACAAACGTAGTGATTGCATGGGAAAAATCAATGTTAATATAAAAAAATGAATGCTTTTAACATTGTTCTACAGAAAAGTTTTTTTTTTTTTCTTTTCTTTTCAAAATGAACTTGAAAATGGCAAAATAAAAATAATTAATTAGCATTTTTTAAATGAAAACAAATTTATGTATAAGTCTATGTGTATACTTTTAATTTAATTTATATTATTTACATATAAGGTTTGGTTAAAAGTTTATTTATTTGACTAGTAAAAAAATGAGCAATTTTTTAGAAAATATGTGTTTAATTAATTAAAATATTTATAATTAGTTTCTACCTAAATATTTTTCGATTTTTGTATCCATTTTTTCTCGTTTGTGTATTTAAAATTTATAATCATATAATATTCCCGAAAATAAATACAAAGGAATTGAACTTGTAACCTTGGCTCTTATCTTTTGATGACTCTAAGAAATGAAGTGCCTGTACATGAATGACGTTGAGCATTACCGGCCGAAATTCCTTCAAATAAATTGCTTACTCTAGCAACTTTCTCCATGAGGACAAATACTATTCGCACAAATCAATAAAAAATGAGCTGACGAAATTCAAGTCGAAACCTCTTCCACAAAAGGAAGCATATTTTAGCATTCTGAAAGCTAGAATCATTCTGCGCAATAAATAAAATTTAGGAAGTAGGAGAAATGCTTTTTTGACCACGCGAAGAAAATTAACTCATTTATGTAACTTTGTTTCATTCTACCTTAATTATATTTATTTCATCTTCATCACACTCTTTCAGAGTTTGGTTCGTTTTTAAAATTTATTTTCATTTCGATAAATTCTTATTTTTAAGTTTCATTGCTTGTAATGTTAATTATATACATTTAATTTACATATATCAACTTATAACCTAATGTGGAAGATTATCTTCAATAACTAAAATTAATAAGTATTTTGATCATACCCTTATTTTTTTTATTTTATTTTAGGCAGTAAAGTGTCCATCATCACTGCCTCTGTAGCTATTAATTTAAAACCACTGCAAATTATTGATCGTTTTCTAGAGAAAGTTTTATTAAACTTTTGTTTAATTATTCTTTTAATATGTTTATAATACACAAATTTTTCCTTTTGCTACATTTTTGTATTTTTATCTACACTTTGGTAGAGGTACTTGTGGGCAAGAACTAAATGATTATCGATTAGTGCGCATCTAATGTGCAAAATATGAACTATTCTTCCCATATTAGGATAAAAGAGCAATTTCCTTAGTATCTTCAACTGTAAAATCATCTGATGAAATTCCTACCGTATATTGTCAAGAAATGCTCCAGAATGTTGGTATTAACATTCACTATTTCGTTGAAATATGTCAAATACGCCTAAATCCCCAAGTAAAATTTTCTCCGTAAAGCACATAAAACACCTTAAAAATATTATGTTTTTTTTTTTTCAGGTAATGAAAATTACACGACATGGTACCAATTTTATTTCAAAGGTAGTGAAATCTGCTTTGAACAGATATAAAATAATATAAATATATATTCACACATACTGTAAAATTACCACTTAAGATATATTTTATAAGAATTCAGTTTTAAGTACTGAAGATTTCTGTGGACTGCTTTATAAGCTTGAAAAGTAAATTTTTTTTAGAAAATATGTAGAAAAAAAAAAGCAAAATTTAAAGTTTTATCAATAACAAAATATTTCAACTTAGTTTCTGTAGTTAGATGTAATTAATTTCTAAATAATATTGTCATAAAATAGAGTTAAAACAAATTATAAGTAAACTTTAAGTGAAAAACTAATCTTTCAAAATTTGATTTATTCCTTTAAATTTATCATACAGTTTTAATAAAAATGTCAAAACATCTTTACTACCAAAAAAAAAAATCAATAAAATGCATGCGTGTTTGAGCGACTAAAAAAGAAATATATATATAAACTAAAAAGAGAGAAATAGGAAATATAATTAGACTAAAACTAAAAAGAAACTACTAAAAAGATATATATATAATCTTCAATTAATAGTTGAAGAGCAAAACTTGGGTCATATAAAAATATCTAGCAAAAATAAAATGATTTTATCTCAAGCTTCCCAATGTTGAACTTTAGTAAAGAGAAACATATTTTCATTCTTTTATAAACTCAAAATAAATAATCGTAGATTCATGTAATATTCAACTATGATTTTTTTCTGTTCACTCCCATTTAATTCGATTCAAAAGTTTTGTATTTTGTGAAAATATATATATATATATATATATATATATATATTTAGAGCTATAGGCTGGCAGTATGGGGTGCGCTGCTCCACTTTTCCAACTGTAATTTGGTGTGGAGTCCGACTTGCTCAGTATACTCATTTCATAGGTACCCGTATATAATGTAAGTAATCATTCACAACTCATTTATACAAGGAAAGGACTAATACAGGAGACAGAGAGAAAGTACATTCATGCCTGAACCGTGATTCGAACCCTGGACCTCCCCATCCGCACTAAGGTACGCTGACCATTGGACAGGGTGGAATTTCATCAGTTTGAATCATATTATAATGTTTAGGAATTAATGAAATTTCACTACTGCAAACATTTGCGAAAAACAAAAAGCGTGTTAATAATTTTTAACAAAAATGAAATACATTTTATGTAATTGAAATTTTTATGGACGAATATGCCTTATTTAATGTAGTGATAATAACAAAATTAAAATGAAATTTCATTTGTAGTTTAAAAATACTTTTATGCAAAAAAAAGTTTTTAGCTGAAATAAAAAAAAACCTTTTTTTTTTTTCTTTTAAACTAAATAAGAGCAATTGCCGTACTCAAAAATAAGTTTTTGCCCTGGCATCCTAAATATTTATGAACAATTGGATGCTCAATTGGATTATTGGATTATGGATTATGGCTCAATTGAAATTAATATAACATTTTT
>JAPDSC010039171.1:458632-499120 GCA_026290005.1 Latrodectus geometricus
ATTTGCGTATTTAGATTTTGAATTATCTAAATGCGCAAATAAATAAATAAAAGATGTCAAACATAACTTGCATTTTTAACGTCTAACTTGCATTTTTAACAAGTTAGGCGAATTTTATGAAATTTCAATACATAATCAAAAAATTAGAGAGCCAGTTCTAATTTTTGTTAACATTAAACTCCTGCACAAAACATATCTTTAGAAAGTATGTTTTTGATATTTTTTAAAATTTCTTCGAATTAAAAAATGTATAATTTAGTGTTATTTTTGTATACACGTTTTCAAATAAATTGTTTAATTTAAAGAAATTGCTTAGAAAAAACACTGATATCCATAAACAATTTAAAGTTTTAATCACAATTACACATCTGAATATCTAGAAAATAAAATTCCAAATCAGAGCCATGGAACTATTCGTAACCGTTATGGAAATTTCTGTCCAAAGAATCTCAAGTAGCCTTGATCGTTTTACGTTCTTCTCATACGACAGATAACTAGTTGTATCCGTATTTATACATCTGCTACTATTGTAAACAGCAGCATGATAGTCCTGGATAAATTCAAATGTGCAAATGAGTATAAATCAGCATTAGATATTTTTATAAATGTTTCACCTTGGTTGTGAGTCTGTATTTAATGAAGTATCTTGCAACAAGCATTTCGTTATGTTTCTCAATTTTGCAATATGTCGTATAAATATAAATGTATATGCTCAAATTTTAAAATTCCTGTTAAATATACTTATGAAAAATAATTTAATTGAAGTATATATATATAAGTCAGATTTTCCTTTATTAGGTAAATTTTTAAATATGATAGAATAAAAATTGTTATTGAATATAACTTGATATATTGTTGGAGAAATAAAGATATATTTCTTATAATAACGTCATTCATTACATAGTTTAATTAAAATAAGCAGTTTATTTATTAAAATAAACAAAGAACATTTTAGAGAATGATAAGCAACTTGATCAGAAAATATTCCTTAACAGTAATTTATATTAGAGATGTGGCCTTTATTTTGTTTCTACTACTTTTGATAAGGGAAACAATTTTAATTAAAATTAAAGTTATTTTATATGTTTTGGAAACAAAGAAAAATGACATATTATCGTTCAAAGAAATGTTTCCTTGTTTTGTAAGAATAGTGAAATAACTTTTAAGTAATTGCACTACATACCGAATGTTTTTAATTATGATATTTATTTATTTATAATACGAAACACACACTCAAACGAAGAATATAAAATGCTGATATCAGGATTTATGAAAGATTATAAATGATAATTTTCGTGTGTCAGTTATACACTGATTTTGCATGAACTGACCTTTTAAATATAAGTACATATCCATATAGTTTATTTTGATATACAGAGTGCTTACAAAACATCTAACGCATTATCTTAATTTTAAAATTTAAAAAATAATTAAAATATAAGAAATTCTGGAGCATTTATTCATAGAATAATTCACATTTTTTTTCGGTGTAAAGGTTTCTATGAACGATTTTCTCTTCCAATTTGAATATCTTTCCTTCATCATCTAAATTGATCCTTTCACAGACAGATGGATTAAGTCAATTTTTTGTTTACGTGCAGTACCTAGAAATCATCTGATAAAACATCACTGTATTTTTTCATTGGAGATTTGTAAAAAACATCATATACAAAAGAATTGAGTTGAACATTAGTAATCTAAAGGTAGAATACAATCGTATTGGTCTACATATTTTATCATAACTGGCGTAAAATCGACTCCTTCTTGGTATTCTCCTGGCAATGATGTGGCACATGAGGAAGTCCTCTGACCAGGAAAATAAAAGTTTTTGAACTTATCTAGCATTAGTATTATTAATTGAAATCAATGTTTTAAACAAAAAAATGTATCAGTTTCTTCAAATGTATACTACCAGCAATTTAGAATGTGTGTGTGTGTGTGTGTGCGCGCGCACAGTTTCTCACTACAGAAAGCATGTGCATATGAAAATAACTATCGTAGTAAATTCGGCCATGGCTTCCATATATTTATGGATATTAAACGTCTTATTAATTGTTATAGTAAAGATCTTTTTCTTACTTCATTTCATTCAAAATTCCACTAGAAAGATTTTGAAAGTCTTTCAGAGACTAATATGATTATTCTTATGATATTATAAAAGTCATAAGGATAAATATGAAGTTATGTAAAATGACCATTAAATCAGCAATTAATGATTATGATGAAGAAAACAACAAAGTAAATTCACTCGCTTATCATAAATTGAATGTTAGTGACCGCGGCGGTAACCTGTTTGTTTAAAGCCTTCCATTCTCGTTATCGGAAAGTATCAGGTTCGAATCTGGTAACTGAATATCCGTCATGTTCGCTAATTGCGGCTGGGGCAACTTTAAATATGTCAAGGTCGTAATATCTTTCATAGGAAATGATATCTCTGTGGTTTTTTGCTTGCTCCCTGCTTCTAAATTACGAAGACATATCCACTTTCAGGGCCAAAGGTACCACACCCATGCGGAGCCTCATTAAATAAAGTCCCATCACTTCAGCCCCTTCTAGTGCTTAAAAGGTAGTAAATAGATCCTAGCAACCAGACATTATAATAATAATAAATTAAATATATAGCATTCATAAACAGGAGATGAATCAAATATTTCAATAGATGATATTTTAAAAGTGAGAGGGAAAGTTAAGTTGAACCTTTGACATTTTTTTATCATAACGTTTAGGAAGTTAAGAAAAATTACTAACTAGTTAACTCTGCGATTATCTTTCTCATTGAGAATGGTGTCACATCTCGGATAAAAGGAGAAAGACTTAAATTAAAACAACTTTATTAATTTGAGATCAGAATTATTCTCAAGCATGTCGTGTTAAGAATATACTGTTACAAATGCGCCGGCATGAACGTGGCCGAGCACTTGGAAGAAAAAGTCGTGAATGAATGAAGTCAGTCTTCTCACGGTAAAGATGTTAATCGGTTACAGTTAATGTTCTCGGCGTGCACGTTGTCAACCATGGTGTTAGCATCGCGTGCACCGTAGTACACATTCGATTAATAATTGTGTGAAGTATGTTGAGTAAATTGATATTGTAGAGAGACAAATAATAAATCGCTATCTAGTGACAGTATTCGCAAGTTTAGTTTGTTTATCACTGTGTAATCTCTTTTTGTGCATGGAGGTTAACTTGATCAGAACTTACCCCTTAAAGTGCATTAAAGACCACAACATATATCTATGCCTAAAATGATTGTCGAACCAACGAACTATGAACTGAAACTAGAGTGTTAATCCTTTAACTCCCAAGCCGGACAGTGCTTACTGATCATACTCTTTTGATAATATGTTGCTGCCTTTTGTGTTGGTTGCTGTGTTAGTTATGTATTACCTTCGGCTGTATGTAAAAGATTTATGAGCACTTTCTCTACATGTGAGGTATTAGGAATATATAAGTCAATTCATTATTGATTCACGTGATTTACATGATAATCAAAATATTGTATATTTAAGTACCTTATACCTAACACAGAAGAATTTTCACTAACTGGCTTAAAATATTATATATATATACACTCTGTATCCGAAATAAGGTTTAACGTCATTTCTAAAATCAGAAATTCTGGTTTTAAGTTAAAAATATAAGCGTTTTCATAAAAAGTCCTTCATTTGGGGTGAATTCAAGGAAATACTAGATTATATGTTCTTGAAAATTTTCGTCTTTACTTCTTGGATTTCATACCTAATTTATCTCTTCATGTACATTAAAATAAATAAAACATTTCTTTTGACATTTAAAGAACATAGGTCTTAGAGTAGTAAGATATGTAATAAGTCAAAAATCCAAAATTAACAGATATCAAATCTTTTTTATCTATTGCTCAAAACCTTATTTTCTTAATGTTTATTTGCATCATATAGGTTCTTTGCTCTCAACTCAAAATTTTCTTTATCTCTTGATATGCATCGATCACTGCATTGGATGCCTTAGTGTAATTTCTATGGTGAATTAGATATCAGTGATTGTTACAGACACTTTTTGTTTGGGTTTCTTGCCTTGGAGAGTCTGAACTTTTTAAGTCTTTTTGCAGTTTTCATAAGACTGACAATGGGTAATAGGTACAACTACTTATTATATCCCACATATAATAGTCAAGAGCTTTCTCTGGCAGTTAAAATGGGTCTTGATTTGCCATGATCACTTAAATAAGATAGAATTATTATCAAGTGCTTAAGTGGGATTCAAAAAGATAAAAATATCACCCTGAGCAATATGATTAATGATTCTTAACATACCAAGATTTTTTAAGTAATTTACGATTGAACTAGAGGTAATACGATTCCACACCTTTGTATTCATTTGAAAGGCATACCGAAAGTTAAGCATGTCGAACTGTATGTCGGTAGATGTTGAACTGCGTCTGTTCTGATGCAGTTCAACATCTACTCCTTCAACATTACTTTACAATCACCATTCCTAGGAACCTTTCCAGCGATATGTAAAACTGATAAGTTTTTCATCTTAGACATGAATGATAAGAAAGAATGATAGATTTAAGAATGCTTATATTTTTCATGATTTCTCATTACAGTTCTTGTATTCTCTGATATACAAAAATGATTATTTAATTTTACTTACATACACTGATTATCATAAATTAAGAAAAAAATCACAAAAATTATGATAATATAAAAAGTTATGCGTGAAATTTAATGAAACTTATACAAACTATACAACACACAGGAAGGTGCAAAACAGAATAAAAAAAATCACCAAAAATGTATGGTGCTATTAAAAATTAACATATGTATACTATGAACAAATGGGAGTGTAAGTTTGGTAAAGGAAAAGTACTTTTAATATGGTGTATGATCCCCCTAAGAAATAGTACAGCACAAGCAGCGATGTGTGATGCTCTCAATTATGCTGTCTGTTAATTGTGTAGGAAGTGCAAACCATTGCACTTCTAATGCTGTTGAAAGCGTGGCCAGGTTCTTAGGGAGGGTTGACAGCAGCTACACGTCGTCCTAAAGCAGCCCAAATATACTCGATCGGGTTAAGGTCAGGTGATCGAGCTGGCCACAGCATACGCTCAATTGTTTCCTGATCAATATAAGCATCCACGACTGAGCTCTGTGTGGTTTGATATCATCATCCTGTAGCACCTATTGCCCCAGCATGAGGGCGCACATTAGTATCCAGAATGTCATCTCTATAGATGGGAGCATTAACATTCTCACGGTAAAAGTCAGGAACACAGACGTTGCCTGGTCTCTTTCACGGATGTTTGATGAATAAAAATGAGTTCCGCGTTATCTTCAAATGAAAATCCGCCTACTCTCGCTTTCGAGGCTAAGCCTGGAGTCATCCGTAAAATGAACAGCCCTCCATTGATCTTGCATCCAGTGGATAGTTGATGTGTCCATTGCAAATGTTCCCGCCTATGGCGTGATGTGAGCGGGATGCAAATTCCTGGTCATGGATATAAAGACTACGTTCAAGAAGCCTTCGACACACGTTTATATGACCACCAAACTACCGGAGCTTATAGCCAGGGAGTATCTGAATTTAGCCTAAATTGCGGTTATATCCCTTCATGCGCATAATGATTAATACCATCATCGCCTCTCGTAATAGGGCGTGCATGTCCTTGGCTGAATCTCCTGGATGCCGAATCCATGATTAGAAATTGTTGCCAAAGTCTATGAATAACAGACAGACTCACATTCAGCTATGTAGCCACTTCTATCTGACTTTGTCCTGCCTCTAGTCTCACAATAGCTCCCCATCGAAATTGTTCGGTCAAATGATGCCTGGAGGCCATTGTTACAATTTCGCAATACCAATTTCTAATCTCAGACAAGCAGCAATATTTGCCACCTTGCTCTTAGACATCCATATTTATGCTTCTCGAAAATTACGCATTCAGACTGCAACGACACTATTTTGCATCATTTCATATTGTTCAGATCCTTTTATTTACCAACGTATTCAAATTTTATTGAGATTGGTTTATTTTTGAAAGAGTTATCGCTATTTTTGTGATTTCTCCTTAACTTTTGGTAACCAGTAAAGTAATACACGGCTTATAAATAATGCCATCAAAAATAAATAAGACAGAAATATTAGGATAAAAATTTTTTAAATGTTGTTGATTGATTATAGATGTAGGATTGTAAATGTAGTTACTATTCAATAAGAAACGTCGCTTTCAATATGTAGTGTTTTATAAAGTGTAAGCTTATACAATGGAATGTCAATTTTGTCTTTCCTCTTTGTACGGGTGTATAGGATACTTCTTCGTACAGATACTACTGTCATTGTTGCACTAAAATCTTTTAGGTTTCTTCTGTACGACATACAGTAGAAGTCCATTAGTCGGGGATCCAACAGTCCGGCATCGCTCCGGAAAATTGTAAAAATTTTGGTTTTCTCCAAAAGTGTGTCTTTAAAGCAAATAAAAACGCTCGAGAACTATTCGGAAGTTTTCGGAGTAGTTCGAGATCATCCAGAAGCTCTTGGTATTGTTCGGAACCAATTAGCGACCGGCTAGTCTCAGCTGTCACAACAAATTCGGGTGCAGTGCAGCTTCGTTAATCAGACTGATAAGGAAGAAAACCAATCAAGACGCTCTGACCAAAGTTTTGGATGTCATTAGAGGTGCTGACAATCTCTTGAAAAACCTGCCTGAAGATGAGGTAGAGGAGTGGCTTCTAACCGATGAGAATGAGCCTGTTGAACAAGAACTAACCAATGAGGACATTATCAAAATAGTAGTAAACCCTCAGCCAACTCAAAATCTTGAAGAAAGTAACTCAGATGCCGAAACAGAAGAAAAGGAAAAAACCAGCTGGGCAGAAGCTGCAGAATCACTAAATAAGTTTATATCTTTTGCTGCGACTAGTACTAACTACAGTGCTTCAGAAATTATTTATTTCCATATCATTAGAAATAAATTTTATACTAAATGAAAACAAAAAGACATACATGACTTTTTTAAATCTAAGTTAAATATGTTTTACAGTACGTGTGCATACATTATATGAAATGTAAAATAAACTTTGTTGTATGTATTTTACTGTATTTGTTTAATTATTAACCTAATTGTTCTTATACTCGTAATTAACCCCCGATAGACCGGAATTTTCGATAGTCCGGCACCGAGCCGGTCCCGAACGTGTCGGATTATCGGACTTCTGTTCTACCAATAAGGTTTTATCTCTGTGAAAAGCTTGGTAGCCAATTGTGTGGTACAATCTCGTTAAATCAAACTCTCCTTAACGTGACTAAAACTAAAATTGAATATCTCTAAATAAAAGTTTTCTGGTAGCATGGATATAGATTAAACCCAATGGCAAACTTTAAAAAATTTACAATTTGAAAGGAAAACTTCAGTATTATACGAACATTTAATGACTTCTGAGAGAGTCTCAAAACTGTAACAAGGAGCACTATAAAGATGAACTTTACATTTTCCAATATTCAGGAGCTGGAAAGTACTTACATTGATCAAAATAAAGTCTAATTGCGCAATGTAATCATGCACTTAAAATCCCTGAAGGATACATAATAACTTCAATGACAAAGATATTTTGCAGATGTTACATCCATTTAGTGTCTTTGAACCATCGTTTTACTGATTTATGTTTCTTAAAGCTTGACACGAAAGATTATTTCTGGCTTATTAAAAAATAAAATATAAAGTTAAAACTGAAAAATAATAAAGTAATCTTGGTCAATCGTATATATTTAGTCCCCCAATCGTCAATACACAATCTTGGTACAAACAATATATGTTCTCTGATTAGTTGTTTAAACTGTCAACTGTTTTGTTTCATTTTATCTGATATATTGCTATTGTATAAATCATTGAGAACTAATATTATTTATTTAAGCATGGGTTTCCTATCCCTCCATCATTTTTATAACGTTATATTTACACAATAAAAAATACATTTTTACATTTTTTTTCTGTTAGTCACTGTAAAATAACAAATTTTTTAAGATAAAAATACTATCAGCATATTAAATTCAATTTTGATAGATGTTTAATTTTGAGGAAGGTTCTTAGTAGCACACAGCAGTTTACCCAAAACTGATGTGTTTTTGCTTCTATTCTTTTGGATTAAGATTTTTTCTTGTCAATAAAAATGATGGATGCATTACAGCATCATATAAATTAAATAACCTACAAAATTAATATCCTGTAATCAAATGTGAAATATATAAGAACAAATTTTGAGAATATATATATATATATATATATATATATATATATATATATATATATATATATATATATATGTTAAATTTTATGAAGATTCAAAAAAATTGAATACTTATAGTCTTAAAATTTGTCTAGAATTGTATATATGATACTTTATTTTACTCAAATGTCAACTGCAAGGAAATTATAAATGAATCTTTATTGTTTTATCTATCACACATTATTTGCAATTGAAAGATGAAACCACTCAATTTAACAATTTATGAGCTTCATTATATTTTTCATTTTTCCAGACACATTTATTTTATGAAAATTTTATTTTCCAGACACAAAACAAAGCTAGTATTGTTGATGGATGTCATTAAAAATAATCTAAGAAAGCTTTTAATGGTGGTCTAATTAGGCATTGAATTTTAAAAAAGTAAGCTTAGAGGGTTAAACCAATTACTCTATCAGATAACTTACAGGTTTCTATTAATTTAACACATTATGTGATAAAAAATATTCGTCTTTCATATGAAAAACTTTATTAAGGAAAAATCATGCACTTTGCCTATAACATTCTTGACAAACATCAATTAATGAATTATTTTTACTACATCAATAATAGCATCAAAAGAATGAAAAAAAATTAAAACTGAGACCTTATGAATCTAAATTGCTGTAAAATGAAGTACAAAGAGAATCCATAATACTCATTTTCTACGGAGAAAGAAAATCTTAATCATGTCATTTGAGATATCGATCATTAAGATCCCTTTTTGTCACAATTTTGGAATTTACATTATAAAACGAGATTCCAACATATAAAATAAATTAACTTTTTAAAAAAAATCGATCTCAAACAAATATTCAGTCCATTCTTTAAATATCTAGGTACTTTAAAAATGCCTGTCTGGGCTATTGCACGCAACAATTGCTTAATTCTCTCTATGGACATATGTCACGCGATTGTCATGCTATATAATTCATTCTGTTTTTTTACCAGTAACAGCGGTGAAACTGTAGGGGGATGCAATTCAAAATCTATCCGCTTCGCAGGAATTTCAGTTTGACAAAACTCTTAACGGTAATCTATCTTTCATAGCATCTTTTTAATAGCGAAACAATTTGAGCTCAACATTTTCAAATATCATCAATTTATTAAATAACAATGTGTTGCTCAATTAGAACTTGTAATAATTGCTAATATTTTCTGCTCTGAGTAGTTTTCTCGAATGATTGTCTTCAAATGGAAAATGTTGAGAGGTATTAGTAAATATAAATATTTATATAAGCATTCTTTACATCACGCATCTTTCACTAATTAGCTAATAATGAAAAGTTTATCACATTTATAATATAATGTGGATTGTGTGTTATTGACAGGAATATTTTATAGTAAGCTAGAAATTTAACAAATTATGAAATTACCATTTTTTATATTGCAAAAAATGCAAATATACGAATTTTTATTTAAAAAAATAAGGAAAGAATACATATATAATATACCGGGTAAACAAGGCTTTGTTTATCGTTGACACAAATACACAAAAAAGGCACAACAATCATACAATGCAAAAAAAAAAAAAAAATGCGCAACCAATAGAGTGATGAACGATAAACATGGACAACGGAATGAAACGATATTGATTTTATTGATGAATCTCCCTT
The DNA here is from genome assembly GCA_026290005.1 of Latrodectus geometricus. Taxonomy (NCBI): domain Eukaryota; kingdom Metazoa; phylum Arthropoda; class Arachnida; order Araneae; family Theridiidae; genus Latrodectus; species Latrodectus geometricus. The sequence goes on from JAPDSC010039171.1 coordinate 468,510, forward strand.
TTGCCTGAAACACCACTATGGTCTGAGACACCGTTGTCAAACACTGCTGAACTGTTACTTTCCGTACATCGCCATACTATTCCTATACCCTGTATTATTGTTTGTGCTGTTGTTGAATTACACTTCCGCCTCCCTCTAATATCCATTCCAGGTATATAGAAAACCCAGTGGTACATCTCTGAAGAGTTAAAGCTTCTAGTCAACCCATACCTTCATCAACTGCTATCAGCTATAATCCAGCAAACTAACTCATATTCCAGCAGAAATATTCATGATTACACTTGCCATACAATATTCAAGAGTATTTCTTTATCCTTTTGGATTGAATTGCTTAATTGGCCAGCTTATTTTGCCTATTTATTGCCACACTAAAACGGGTGATCTATGCTTTTACAACAACTTGCTGGATAGTCCACCCACAGTTACACCAGATCAAATTTGGCAATATGCGGAAACAACATGGACTACAATATCTCAAGGATACATCCAAATTCTCTTTGTTTCAGTACCAAGACAAATAGCAGTGGTTATAGTTAACAGTAGCGGATACACTAACAATTGATTTTGTCATCCTCTATAACTTCAATCATCAATTCAATTAATTAATCTTTAATTTCGCATTAAATCTTTATATAACATGTTGTCAATGAAATTGATTTTGCAGTGATATCTATAGTTATTTTTGTGTTGCATTTTGGGTGGGGCCAGCAGTATAAAAATATATATACAAGAAATGTACAGACGATTTTGGGGAAAAAATTAAATGATTAAACTAAAAAGCGAGCACTTTTAAATTATTACTCAATTTATCGCGCACAAAATTAAAATGGTCAACTAATTCCGATATACTTTTTGAAATATAAAAGAGTTATACTTCATTAACTGATGAATTGTATTAATTTTTATATACGTTTATAAATTAAATGGAGAATTAAAAATAATGTGAAAGATATACATTAGAAAATAATAAAAATTTAAATCTCAATAGAAGAGAGATCATTATATAATTTGTTTTACCTCCTTATTTTTACCTCAGTTTTATTCCAAGTCAATTTTTGTTATTTTTCACGAATTGTATAAGATTTAAATTTATTTCATACAGATGACTGTGGTTATACCAACTGTTATGGCAATTCAGAGATTATCAACACACTCAAAAAACAATTGTTACATTCGTTAAAATAGTTTCTCTTCCTTTTGAATATATTAATTTTAATTTAGGTATGAATTCAGAAGAAACCTTTTTATCTAAATAATCTTTTGAATGATTTACAATGTAAGGTTTTCTAGAAAATAAGACATGCATAGTTGTTTGTAATATTTTTTTATGAGTACATGAAATTCTTACATACATAAATTTAGTTCCTTTTAATATAGTATTTTTTCATTGATTCAAATATTTATCATTAGGTGAATGTATGAGTGGAAATGAATCTTGTTTCAGTTTCAGAACTTTAAAAGAAGATGGACATCAAAGAAGATGGACACAATTAGAAGATGTAACTATGCAGACATGACACAATTCAACGGACTCCAAATGACAAAGTAAAAAGTAAAATTAATCAAGTTCTCTTTAATAAGGACATTAATTTTTGCATTGTTCGCAAAGAAATGGTTTTCTTTAATTTATATTTTTAGACTTGATAGCAGAAGAAACTATAAGAAATATTTTTAAAAAAATAATGAAACGGTAGGGGGGAAACTGATAGACAATACAAGAAACGTAAATGTTTTGTACTGAAAAATATCAAACCTTTAAATGATAAGTATTCAGTAAAATTTATATTATACATTTTATAAATCATTAATTTTTCGTATCTGAAAATTTGTTAGTTAAAAAAGGATTTTTTAAATAAATTTTTCCATACTATGATATCAAGAAAAATGAAATCATGTTAATATTGCAAATAAATGAGGCGTTATAAATGACAAAATTGTGGGAAGTGTTATTTTAGTCTAACATATTTCCTAGAACAAACAAACCGAACTACTAATTGAATGATTAGCACTTTGGCCCTCTGTTTAACAATCAGTGAGTTTGACATTTACCTAGGAAGTGATTGTTTGTATGGTTCGAAAATGACTTCAAACCTTAAGTCCTGGTCGGATTTGTCCTCATCAGTAGAAAGTGAATGTAAAGCTAGGAACAAACTCAAATTATCAGATGAAAGCTGGGTATTTTAAGAATATTCATCATCTTTTGATGATATCATATCAAACGAGTTATCTCGCGAGTTGAAGACTGCCCTTCGACATGAATGGAAGAGTTTTTCCAAAAGTCCGATCATTAGTATTATCGCATCCATGCAAATCAGGTGTGTAGAAATCTTAGAGTTCCAGGGACAACATGCCATGTTCAACATCATTCATCACTTCCTAATAATACATTTTTTTGTCATTTACATGTAAGCAAATGCTTACTTTGCATCAACTTTTTATGCTCATTCTTTCTTTCCAAATAATTATAGTTTTCATATGATTTATTTTTCACTTACTCATCATTTTATAAATATGAATAACTGTCACATTTATTTTTTCGATAATTTGTTGCTTTGAAAGTTTTGATGTAAAATCTGACGTGTTTTTTCTGCAATTTCTGTTTTATGAGTATCTATTATATATGATCTACAATAATTAGCTTAAATATTCCTCAGTTTTCTGAAAATAATGGTTGTAAATTAATTCTTATCAGATTTTTATTCCCGATTCGAAATTGCAATTATTAAGATTTCATTGTTATGAAATAAATAGGAAAGCCTTTTTTGTATAGAATCTAAATGCAAATGGTCAAGACATCATACCATTACGCACTCACATTTTCTCTCTTGATAGTAACATTGCTATTTCATACTATTTTAAGAGACAGTGGCAAACGCTTAGTTAAACCGAATGTGTAAAAGGATCGAAGTTGGAATGTTAAAATTAAGAAAAAATCCGTATGTGTTAAAGGTATTTTAATTTTTAAATTTGACTTGAAAATACACAAAATTAAAAAGAGGCAAAATTATACTTGAATTATTTAGTCTTACAGTTAGTATTTTTATGGTTAAATGATATCCCATCAGAACAACTCTTTGAAACACCTGAAAAAATTGGAATTTTTAATATACTTTTTTTATAAAAATGAAAATTAATTTCTCATTCATTTTCTGAAAATGTGTCACTTATTGTTTAATTTTTTACCTCAAACTATCGATTTCAGCAGTTATTGAATTTTTTCCACTCTCTTTTTATTAGTTTTGAGCAATAGTTCTAAAATGATATGCAGGATACTAGAAAAAAACATTCAACTTGTCTCATAGATAGAATTTTGTATTTTAAAATTAAATACTGTCATATTGCACCTTTGTCTAGAAGTTTAATTAACAACTAATGAATTTCGATCAGCTAGAAGAACGATTGAATAAGAAATTATGCGACTTCTCCGTCTCCAACTTGCTGCCTTAATCATTTTGATGTAGCATTGTTCTTCCGGATCTCAATCCTTCTGCTTCATTAATGCTTCCTGGACGCGGCTGCTTATGAATTTATGAATGCGCCAATATGATTTAGCTCTGTGGGAAAGGGATACTTGCCCTCTCGATTTAGCAACTTCAGTGGAGAAATTTCCGCCTTGTAGATCTCAATTAAGAGCAAATTACCTAAGAAGATGTGGAAAATTAATGTAATTCTTAAGATTTCATTCACAGTCATCTGAAGATTTTAGGAAAAATTTTTTAAAATATTTTAAAACTTCTTGTACACACAAATATTTAAAAATTCATATATTCATAACAAGATATACAATTCATATAACCATGATATCAATACATGTAGTATTCAGAATAAGAAATGAAATTTTCATAACAAATGATTCTGTATAGCAAACTCTATACTTTAAATTACTATTTTACAAATATAACTTGAAATAATCTAGATTTACCAGTTGACAGATGGGATTCAGGAATTCTTTCCGATGACAGTAAGGAAAGATGATGCGTAACATAGTGTCATGGAACAGTTCCAAGTCTAAATTTATCGTTTTCAATAGAACAGAAAATCATTTGAAAGATGCCGAACATTTTCGTACAAAACTAATTTGGTCAACGTTTATTTTTGGACCACTTATAATTATGTTTATAAGTGGTTCAAAAGCATTTAATTTTTGCATATAATTGGAAAGTTGAAGAAGTGTGGCCTTGGAAAATTCTATAAAAAAATAATGGTCATTTTTTATTAAAACGACATTATTAACACTGAAACAAAAATGGTTAATTCAGACTACTGAAAAATAATATGAGTTTCTGCAACATGCCACTGAACTTAAAAAAATTATTGGGTGAAATTCTTTTACTATCTCTTTTGTCATTGAGGCATTTTCAAAGAAATCATGTTAATATGAGCAATGAAGGACATGTTCTGTAAGTGGAATGAAATATTGGCGGCTGCTGCAGCATAATTATACAATTTTCAACCTCAAAAGCATGATTGTCTGATCACTACACTGTTACCTTACTTGCACACTCCGTCCTTCATACCCCATCGCAACGAAAGTGAAACAGCTTGACGACTGCATTTTACATAATGGCGATTAATCAGAGAAAACCGTACTGAATCTGAAGAAAGTTCTCATTAGCGTAAACGCTGTGCCTGATGTAAAGGATCATGTTATGTAACGGTTTGTTATGGATTTATTTGGTACTTCACGAAAGTCAAAATCATTGTGATTTGCTAGGTCTTTTTCATATAGTCAACTTTCTGGGAGAGTTCAAATATAAAAATATTGATATTTACATGCGTGATTGAATCTGAATAGAACTTTTATCAACAGCTGTAGCCTTTTTTTTCCTAACTGATGTCAAACAAAATGTCACTGATCATGCAGTGCTTATTTCTCTCTTAGTGTGCATTTGGAAAATAATGAAGAATCGTAGATAAAAAATATTCCGACTCTTCCAGCTTTAAAATTAGCAAATTTATAATATTTTCCTCATGATTTTGAATTTGCTTATGGTACTAAAATTTAAGAATATGAATGTATTTTATGAAGTGTCGCCGCAGCTTGTCTTTTTGGACCTTGCGCCACAAAACCTAACCAACCAACATATGAAGAGTCAGATTTTAACTGATACTTCATAAGTTACAATTAATAATTTAAAAAATAAATATATCTTTTAATAAATACATTTATTTAAAGTTTAATAAATATATTTTAATATATTTATTGAATCAAATAAATACATCTTTTATAAAATCTTTTATAATCAAAATAAGAACCATTAGCTTCAACTCACTTTTGCCTAATAAGCTTTCTCACGTCATTTTTCTCATTGAATATGGTAATTAACGGCAGAAGCGAAGTCAATGCAGATTTATCAGCTGCATCAGCCTTTTTATTGCCATAAAGATTAACGTGACCTGAGATCAAACAGAAAATTATCATATCCCTTGCCAGTAAGTGAATTCAATGCTCCAAAAATCCTGGAACAATAAATAGGATGACGGAAAATATTAAAATTTTCCAACGCTTCTACAACATACAATCTGTCAGTATATACGCAAAGTTTTAGAGAATCTGTAGTATTCACAAGTTGAAGGCTTTTAGTACGCTACCGTAGGCTCAACATTAAAGGTGGATCAGGACGTACGGAGGCTGTAGCTGTAACATGTAATGTTGAGTAATACGCTACAATCTGTTTTAGATCCATTCGTGAATCAATTGTGTAGGCAGAATACTGATAGCGATGTGATGAATAAAGTTTTTGAAAAATCATTGGAATTGTCTAAGATTTTTTTTGTATCGATCAAATGGATTGATTATAGTTATAAGTGTTATAAGTGGGTCATCAAGGTAGATGGGGAGTCCATTTAATCGAAACGGGAATCACAGAAATAAAAAAAAAAAAAGATAGGATTGTGTTCCAGTGAGAAAAGGTAGGATGCTATACTGTCAAACATCACATAATCTCTGATGAGCAGAAGTAGTAGCAGAAGAGCAGGAGTAAGAGACGTAATAGATGAAGGACAGGCATTATTTTACAACAGTAATTGAGATACTGACTTTGCAGGTCTAAGAAAAATAGTTTGCAGATTACATACAGACTCTGGATTGGTGATGTGCGGAATGTTTCTGAACATGTCCTCAAAGCAGAGTGATAATCAGTATTCAATCTAAGTAAAACGGAAAACCTAGCAGATCTATAGATAACAAACCCGTTGTAAATACCAAATAAAATCAATACCCGGTAGATTCGAAAGAGTGACTCCAAGGTGTTTTTGAAAGCACCTTAAGGATATAAAATGAACGCTCGCACATCTTCTGCAGATGTAAAACATGCGGAAGAAAGGTTAATTTTTGTTCAATATCTCACTCTGAGAAATTTTATTTCAATGACTACAACTATGTTTGTATTGTTCGATAGATGATAGCATTATCATGAAAGCTAGCTTTCTTGAAAAAATGGAGATACTTTCTCTAGCTAGGAGATAATGTAATGCCATTTTCTGCATACCATGTAGCTAGTTTGTTAACAAATGTTGTAGATTATATATAATATGATTACTCTTCCTGTCATACAATACTCTAAAATTTCGAGAATTCATCCAATGAGTAAACATAAATCTATAGAATTACAATATTTTTATTGAAAACATCGAATAAGATAAAGCACAATGTTTTATCTTTAAAATGATATAATATATGAATACATCAAAAAAGTCTTCTTAGGAAAAATATCAAAAACCCACAGATATAAGTCGGTATTTCATGTTACAACATAATAGCTTACTATCTATTCTTTTTTATATTTAATTGTACAAATATCCAAGAAATGCCCATGGCATCATTTTTTCTCATAGTTTCCACTATCACTGAATAATACGATTTAAATATGTAAGTGATGAGCAGAAGTCCTGATTTTGTCAGCATATCAGACAAACTGAAGAAATGATTTTTTCAATTTAATATAGCAGAGTCAGCAAACATCTATGTCCTGTGGAAAGCTGTAAAATGGACTTCTTACTATGTTACTTATAAGGAAGTAAAGGATCCTCAGTATTGAGACAACTAAACACGCGCGAAACTCCTGCCTAACAATAACAACCCATTTAATCTTCTTGAGAAAGATTAATCTTTTCAAATAAAACTACACAAACATTATAACATTCATATGATATGGCTAAATTTATTCACCGAAATTTAACGTCCGGTGTTTAGAAGCTAAATATTAGACTAATTTTTTTTGTTTTAAATATAAAGAAATCATTATATATATATATATATATATATATATATATATATATATATATATATTATGGGCTTTTTTAGCATGTAATAGCCTAAGCACGAAACAAGTGAAAATATTTTTAAAAATATCTGGAGAATAAGAAGAATGAGGCACTAATCTTTTAAGGCAGTAATCTTTATCCAAGTCAGATTATGTGACGCATACAGGCGTCATTTTTAGATTCAACAGTTTTCGAAATATTACTGAAGCTCTGCTTTCTAAAGTCTCTTCATCAACCTCATCCGAGTCAAATCAAAAATAAAATCATGTAACCTTTACGAAGGAATTTCAAGCGAAATGCCAAGTTTTTAGTTCAAGTGTTATTGTTAGTGCTCAATATTTTTTTGTTTCCACTTTAAGACAGATAATAATAGTAATAGCACCTTTGATAGAGCTAAAAGAATATTGAATTTATTAAGAAAATATGCAGAAAATGCCATCTAAATCCATCAGAAAGATTGGAATTGTATAGAGTTCAAATAAACAAGTAGAATTTTAAGTTTATATAAATTTTCTGTATGTAACAAAATTTTTATAAAAAGGCGGCATTGAAATTGAAAATATTTCTGCCAAACAAAGAATGCCTCTCACTATTGCGAATTTTTTCAGAAATTTCTCTTAGATTTTATCATTTTCAGAGAAAGTATCTGATTTTTGCGCAATCAGTTCTCTTACGCGTAATCATTTCTGGACCACCCGCATTGATTATTCTAGAGATAACGCATAACAATAACATGCTTCTGAAGGGTAGTCTCAGTGTCTGTAGTTTTCTTACAGAAAGAGCAACATTCCTAACAGTTACTAGATAAATTGATTTTAAATATTTTAATGGATAAAAATTAAATTCAACAAAATAAAATAATTCTAAAAGTAAAGACGTGATTCACAGACACAGACAGAATGTAAAGACTTCCCAACTAAAAAACTAAAATCACTCGAAACCATTAAAAGAAGTTTACAAATAAAAGAAAATGTGCCAGATCTTATTCTTAGCTCACGTTTTAAAAAGTAAACTGTCACGTTTAAATTTAACACACATAAGATGCAAAGCAATGTAAAATGACAGTGCTTTTTTAAAGTAAAATAAAATCGTACCGGTAGTTTTTCAATTATCTCTGCTTCTCTGAGCAGTTCCTTAAATAATCATTTAGCTTTAATAAAATAAAGAGTGCTTTATTTTTAAATAAACGTGATCTACTGTTTTTGAATTTATAGCATCAATTAACATGTTTATAGCGTTTATTTAAATAATTGCGTCTTCATCTATAATGGATTTGTAATGAAATAAAACATATCATGAATTTTTTAACCATTTCCAAACTCTTTCTATGCAGAAAAACTTCATTAATGCAGAGCGTAACTTTGAAAATAAATGTAAAAGAACTAATCCTTATAATCAAAACTATATATATTTTTCTGTCACAAAGTCAATGATTCTTAAATGTTTTTATTAAAATATTGTTTTACTGAGACATTTCCATAAGACCATGAATTTTGAGAATTTATGAAAAAAATAAAAGAAATTAATGCATATTAAATTTGAAAAATTTTATTTGTTACAGCAAATGCTTACAATTTATGGATAATTTTGATATTTTGATTTTTAGATATAATATTTTCATATTTATGCATAAACTTTATTAGCATCAATATTACAAAATGTGTTTTGAAATCTGAAAGCACCCTTTTTTTCGAATAACAGGCAACTTATATCATCATTGCGTAAATAATAGATTTATGATGAGGGTAAATTATATGATTTATGATGAGGATTTTGGGGTAAAATCTTTCATGTATAGACGAAAATTTCCATTATCACTATAAATAATTTATTTTTGCCTTTCAGCAATTAGCGATAGTTAAAGTATCATTTTCAACGGTGCTTGTTGGTTTTTCTTGCAACAGTCATTTCTACACACGGTTTAATTCATCTGGATGTAAGGCTTTATATAGTAAACTTTGAACTATTACAAACATCTAAAAGCCAGTTGGGATTCGAATTTTGAACTGCTTAAGTGGATGTCAAAGCACTAACCATTCAGTAATAAAGTTCGATGATTAAAAATTTGGGAATTCCTGATCATGGCTTTCCACTCTTATCCACGTAACATTCACTAGAAAAATACATGCAAATAATTCTTCAAATATTTCTTCTCCTTTCCTCATTCGATATATTTTAATTCAATTTGTAAATTATTGTAAATAATGATTATTTTTATAAAACAATTGTAATATATTATCAAAGCATGGTTTCTAATTTCAGTTATCCAAAAATGAAAATGGACTCAAATTTTCAGGAGCATACCTTTATCGGCTTTTGAAATGAGACTTACATCATTATTATATTCTGATGAAAATACTTCAACCTTTTTTGATGCAAATTTTTTTAATATTAGCAATATGAAATTATTAAAACTGTATATAGACTGGAATCATTACGTGAAAATTTAAATTTTCACCAACAATGCAATATCTATTTTCGGAATTTATTTTTACCCCCATTCAATATTTTTCAAGCTCAGAATTTTAATATTAATCAGTTCAACATATTTAAATTTTAAGTTTAATAATATTGAACTCATTTCTCAAGCATATAGATCTGATATCAATGTAGGCTCACAGATATAAAGTATTAGAATCTTTAAATATTAAGACAAGTTTTAAAAACGTCCTAAAAAATATTATAATTTCAAAGAAAAAAAATTATGAAAGTGAAGACCGGTTTATATAGGACGATAAACAGAGTATTTGTAATTTGGAGTGTAAGATGTCACGATATTGTCATTAAGTGAAAAGTTTGATTTCTTGTCTTCTCACTCAGAAGTTCTTAAAATTTTGTGGAACACACTTCTGTGATTTTCAATGATTACTTTGAACACACAAGATCAGTTCAATTTATGCCAAAAACTAGAAGAAGCAGTAATAAACAGATAAATATTAAACTGATATAAATTGAACTTATACAAAAATTCCAGTTTTTTTAAAATTCTGGTGTAAACTGAATATTACCGGTTGAAGTATTAACATTATTAAAAACTTAAATAGATTTGCTTGGTTTGTCACTCAAGGGCCATTTTTTTGCACACGAGGGCAAATTGAACCAAGACGTACAGTTTTGAGTGGATTCTGAACTACTAACAACATCCACACCCAAGGTGGTGTTCAAAACCACGACAGTTGAAACGAAGGTCAAAATGCTAACCATGGGGCTGAGAAACTCGGCAAAATTTATAACTTATTCCCTTTCTAACGTTTATATCGCTTTACGCATTTTATTAGCAATTCCAATCTCAGTAGCTATATCAAAAAGGTTATGTTCAAAGCTAAATTATTAATATGAGTCAAGAGAGGTATGCAAATCTTGCAATTATTTCTATTAAAGTGATATTTTACAAAAATTTAAAACAGATCTATTTTATTTATAATTAACATTTGAAGTTTCATTTCAAATGTTAATTATAAGATTTTTATGCTTTTGTGGTATTAGAGAAAAAGAGGTTCATTAGGCATTTGCATAACGCCACCGAATATTCTTGCAGGAACCTGTATGAAACGTCTATCTTTCTCTTTATTCCATATATAAACAATATATCCTACCAAAAGGAAATGGTGAGCTGGATAGAGATTAAGCAGTCATTTTCTTACTCGTAGAACTATTTATCGTCACCCATTTGTCTCCGGAATTGCTATTCAAAGTTATCGGCCTTCATAAAAGAATGAGTCTATTTCCTATCAAACCAAACCACAGTTGCTTGAAATAAACTACATGCATGACAATCAGCCACCAGTATTTTTTATCACTGACACAGGTCACATCTTGCTTGGGAGCCGAAAGCATCACTATATAATAAAATAATGATATTAGCATTATTTTCTTATGAATAACAATTTTGTTAATAGAATATTGATAATCATGGACAGGTCTGGATATTTCTCTATTAAGATCATCTGCAAACCAAAATGAATGCTCAAATTCTGAGTGTCACAACAACACTCACACTTTGAACATTAATTTTCGGTCATATCAATACATATTTACTACATTACTTGCAGTTTAATAGCTGAGTGGTGAGTAAAACTAGTTATTGTTACTTATACCATTGGCCTAGTATACTATTTGAGCAGGATGATATACATCCTCCTCCCACACGGTAAGCTCTGAATAGGCTAAATGGAAATTATACCCTAGCCTAGCAGATAATCTCACCAATAATCTTTCACAGTTAACATGTATAGAACATTACTTTTGAGATTAATGATTCTTTCCAAAGTTCTTTATACTGTAAACTTAAAAAATTGCAATGAATCAACAAAAATGAAAAAACGTATCCAATTTCTCATTTCTATAGTATAATAAACTCGTTTTTTTTTTTTTTTTTTTTTTTTTGTCGAGTGCCAGCCGGACTGGTAATATGGGTGCGTTGCTCCACTCTTTCAACTGAACCGCAATTTGGTGTGGAGTCCGACTTCCTCAGTACACACATGCCATAGGAACCCGTTTATAGGGTAGGCAACCATTCACACTCCGTTCATACAAGGAAAGGACAAATACAGAAGAGAGAGAAAGTAAAAGTACATCCATGCCCAAACCGGGATTCGAACCCAGACCCCCCTATTCGCAATCAGGCACGCTAACCACTAGACAGAGTAGGCGGCAATAAACTCAATAAAATAACAAAATAACGAATAAAGGCAAAGTAAAATAGCCATAAAATGCAGACTAAATATTAAGTAAAAGCTACCATTTCGTTCAATAAAATTACTACACTAAATATTTTTATTTTATTTTATTTGTTCAATTTAATATAAAAAATCCCATCCTAAATTTTCAAAAAGGTTTGTCTTACATTAATCATAGCGAAAAGTATATATTCAAAACTGACTGGCAAAACTATTACTTTGTATTCTCTTCCACTTTTTTTTCACTTAAGGCAAAAAAATAATAATAATAATATAAAACATTTCGAATTAACACACGCAGGCTTAAATTTTGACACGTGGAATGAATTTAGGTATTTGTCGCATTCTTTTATTTAAAGTGTTCCATAGTATTTTATATTCAAAATAGTTGTGATCCCATTCATATATAGCAATTAATTTAGTTATGATTTACTAAATTTGAGAAACAACGTTCCACCTACTCTCATAAACAAGGTATTTTGAAAGAAATATTACTGTGTTTAGATGTTTTTTCTTAATTAACTTTCTCACATTTTCTTCAACACATTCAAATTTTTAATTAATAAGCGATCTCATTTCATGTTGCATAAACAAAAATTTACATTTTACTTATGTTTTATCATTCATTAAATAATTATTAATAATGAATGCTTTACTTGAAGTTTTGGCATTCATTAAGTAATTGTTGTTAATGAATGATAAAACATAAAATGTTTTACTTAATGTTTTATCATTCATTAAGTAAAAATATTGCAGCAATTATAAGAGGGATGACAATTTCTTATAGGATTAAGAAAATTAATGTAAAACAACAACCAACATTAATGTGTTAACTATTTCTGCAGGATATTATTCAAAATATAGTGTTCTGTTTTTCCATTTCTTGAATTCTTAACATAAAGCCTTTAAATTTGCTAACATTAATTCCAAAGTTAATGACAATAACACAATATATATATATATATATATATATATATATATATATATATATATATAAACAGCATATACAGCTTGTTCATGAAACTCAGCCAGTTGACAGATATCTCTTAAAAATATTTTCCTTTCTTTTTTAAACACACGCTCACTAGGTGTGTATGTGTGGAGTTTTTTTCTTACCGCCTAAAAAATAATTTGGAAGCTTCGAGTTTAAAGTTTTTTCTCTCTCTATGAGGTTATATATCTGTCAAATCTTAGTCTCGAAAGTAAGTCAGGGTTAATGTTGTTGGCTCTGTGCACTTCAAAAATATATATTTAGTATTTCCAAACATAAAAAAATAAAAATTTGTATTTTTGAAAAGTAAAAAAGTAAGGCTTTGTTGTCACGAGAAGAAAAAGCAAATATGCATGTTTTTTTTATCTTCTTAAGAATAAAAAATTCATTTCAAGGGGCAAGTTTTTGCTATTGAATATTAAATAGTTTCAGAATATAAAAGAAAAAAATTCTTCAAAAATATTCATCTGAAACCTGTTTCTTTGAAATTCCGTATAAAATAAACAGAATCATCGTCATCAACATCGCACTTATACACAACCTTGAGAAAATTTTTAGAATAATGTTACAGATAAAATGTCTGTGTATTTTTCCCGAAACAATATGATTATAATAATATAATTAATATAAAGATTTTGCCTGAAATATTATTTCAGAATTTATCTTATCGTTCTAAAAATGAAATTCAGAAAAATTGTTTTCAATGCGATACTTAATTTCAGGAAAACATATCAATTTCACTGAGAATGTTCAGTGTGTGATCTGCTACATGAGGCCGGGCATTACCCAGCTAGAAAAATGCACCAAGGTGTCCGACACAAGTGGCCAAACCACAGACTAAGTAACTTGCATCACGCAACTGTCAAATGTCAGATTTCCAGTAATATGCGCAATGTTTGACCACTGTCAGAATATGACCACAACTCTTTTGGGGGTGATATCATATTCGGAAGCATCACTCCATGAAGCCTGGTGAGACAATCGGTAATTTGAGTTGGCAAGTAACATTCCACAGGACGCCACCATTTGTCCATAAATAAGATCGAGATTCGTCTGACAACAATACCCTATACCATTCTTTACCTCCAGGGACAATAATTTCTACGCCAGTCCTGTGTGGAGTAGTTAAAGAAACCCCAGGAGCCCCAATACCGTCTTATGCAACTTGTTACAGATTGTTTGGTAGGAAGTATTTCTTATAAATAATTGGTGTGTTTGAATATTACTTGCCGCGGTGAACGTGTGTTCGACACCTTTTCATCGAATTTGCCTATCAATGCGATCTGATGTGCACTTGGACCTCTTTGTAGCATTCTTAGATCTTCTTGCCACACATCGCAGAATGATATTCATTTGTATACATCAACAAATCTACTTCACTAAATTTTTGGATACGTTCTTGTTTCTTAATGTATGATTTTTGGTATTCAGCTCGATGTCTCTACACAATTTCTATCCTCCTTAAATAGTTCCGTTATAATCTGTCATTGATAACTTATACAGAACAAACCAACTGCTGGCTTTTACTAGAAATTCAATATCATGTAACTAGATGGGCTTGCAAATTTAAAATGCCTTTGACATTTACAAAGTATAAGTTAGCAGCTAAATTATTAGAGCTTTTAAATCGTATTATTAAATTCGCATGTTCGATTCCTATTTTAAGAGTGTGTGTGTTATCCGTGATTCGAAACCAATTTTAATTCTCAGTTCATTTAGCCCTCGTGGGCAAAAAGGGGAAAGTAGAGTGTTTACCAAACCTGACATCAACCAATCATATTATTTTTGCGTGATTTCTACTAGCATTCTTTCAAAGTATTACAATTTTACTTTTAGTGAGTGTAACAATAACTGAGATTATTTCAACTTTATTTAACATAGAACCTTTTTATTTGATATATTTTTCTCTAGTAATAGAATTATCAAGGGCAAATGCAGAAAAAAAAACTGATATAGTGACGAAATTTTCTTCCCTTCAACATAACTTCGACACAAATATAAAGCGAGTTTGAAAATATAATAATTACAAATGGGCACATTTGTGCTCATTCTAAAGTATTTTTATTACATAAATTACTAAAACTGCGGCTGAATTATTCATAGCGGAATATATATATTTTTACTGTAGTATGTGTGTATATATTTAGAAACCATCAGTACTATCATACTATCATGTGTCAAGTTTTAATTATTTATATAAATCACAAATTTTAAAAGAATTTTCGATTTCATTTTCACGGAGACACAAAAAGAACATCACTGACTTCATTTGCATTGGTAACGTCTTTATGATTGGAAAAAACAGCTCCATTTTGAACTTAATAAGAAGTCTGTTTCAACACAATAAAATCTGTGCGTAATGATTTATACACTGTTTTAAGTGAAATTTAGGAGCTTAAATATTACTATACAGAATGTTTTTAAATTAATAAATGTGTTTGTTATATACATTCATATATTTACAAATGTGACACAAAACATTTAATTATACATTAGCATACAAAGCCATTTAAATATTTTTATGCAATATGAAAAATTTAAAAATCTATGCCTTTTTGATGGTTCAAACTTTATTCTAAAATCTTCCATCTTAAGTCTTTAAAAATTCAACGTAATAAATTTTAATGTAAGTACATTTTTTCTGAAGATATCACGAATATTGTATAGTTTCAAAAGCGATTTTCAAATTAATTAAAAGGTGAAATAAATGTATAGTTCTCGAACTCTAATAATTAAATATATTACAATTAAAAAAATATATAACCCTTTCTTTATATTAACATTTATAATAATTTATTACATATATATACCATATTTTCCGGCGTATAAGACGCGCCCCAACTTCATACACATCTTTGAAAGAAAACTATCCCTGTTCATTATAATGAATTAACAGTAATTTTTAAATATAAAGTAATATTTCACTTGACAAGATTTTATTTGCATAATCAATAATAGAATTTTTTCATGTCCTAAGGTTTTAATAGCAACAGTTTTTGTAGTTTTGCAAGATAGTTTTGTCTGAAGGTACAACAAAGTTAGAGGAACCTCGTCCATCTTTCCTATCTGTGCAAATTCAAAATTTTCGTAAATCAATGGATAACAGTAATTGCAATTTACAATTAGAGTTGAAAATGATTATATTATATTTTACTTATAGTGATAAGTTTTTTTAAACTTCATAATGTATGCATTAATATATCATATTGTTTCAAACTTACAAAAATTTACATTAAAATGTTTTTGACAGTTTATGTTGGCTTATATAAATCAATTTATTTAAACCTAAACCTCTTTTTAATATTTACTATGTTTAAGAATTCCAACTGAACCAAAATTTTATTCGTTGTTAGCCGCAAATTTGACAGGTCTAAGTATGTGGCATTAAGTTAACCTGGTTGGGACATACGCATCAAAACTTTTTTTCTAATCTGTAGAAAGTATTCTAATTTAATCTATTCTTTGTTTTTAAAAGTATAACTGACGATCTTCATGTAAATGTTAAGGTTACTTCATCAAACGAAAAGTATTGAACACAAATGTCTGGCGGTGAGCTATTTAAGAACCTCTCTTCATTTGTCTTTATTGTTTAAATTTATCCTTTTCTCCTCCACGGCGCCAAAACCCAATGACGTAACATTCAATGAACTTTAAGAGAAGTAAAATCCTTCGAAAAAAAAAAGAGAAGAAACAGCAGCTATGTCTAAACTCGTCGATAGCTAAATTTAGAATGTAAAGTCTTAATGTTTAATAGCAGAAAAAATCCACTTTCAAAGCAGATTTAATTTTAGTTTTAAGAAAAAAAAATTTTTCAAACTTCTGACAATGCTTTCAGATTAGTGATTTATCTTTTAACCTGTTATACTTATAGCAAATTTTAGCTGAAATATTTCTTTCAAAACGTATTCTTATATTGGAAATTCATATCATTGAATTCCATGCAATTTCTGTGCTTTATTGTTTATAGTTATACATTCAGTTTAATCAATTGCTCATAGAAATGGATGATTATTAAACAACATTATTATTACTGTGGTGTTCTCTAATATAAAATAATTTAGAATCTTTCAAACTCTAAATAAAAGAAATTAGACCATATGTTTATTTAAGATCATCTATTTAAAATAAAAACTGCTATAAATGAAAAAAACTTTTCATAGAAAACTAACAAAAAAAGAGGCAGCTCAGAATTATTTAGTTAAATAAACTTAAAACTGAATTCATTTATTATATTTAAATATGTTTCAACAAAAAAGTATTTTTTAAAAGTATATTGTGAGAAGTATACTAAGATTTCTATTTTGTCATCAAAATATCTTTAGGGATAGATTCCTTAGACGATTTCGAAATTGTTATCGAACGTAAAAAAGCCTTACTGTCAATCATTAGGGAATTCCACAAAACCATTTCAATCCAAATAATTATCAATAAGACTATCATATCTTAAAGGATATGGCATAAGATTATTTTTCCTATAAGTCCTGGTAATCCATTTGATATAAGAACAATTCTTGTGACAAAGAAAAGTACATGTTCAAATCTACCGAACCAAAAACAATCATATTTCTTATTATTGCGTCGTTGATATGGTGTAAAAGTTAGTAGGCAGCCTATCATCTGAAGTGCCGATTTCATCACTTAATTGTCATTTAAGTAATGGAAAAAATAGAATAAGTAATAACTAGGATAAATAATCTTTATTTTTTATAGAAAAGCTACAACTATATTTATGATAGAAATCAGTTTATCCTAAACTACCTTATGTCGTAATACTTCTTATAATGTAAAATAGACTCAAAAATCTTTTCGAAGCTGAAATTCAATCTTTAAAACATCAATTTAGATTCGTCACGTACACAACCGAGATTAACGACCGTTGTAACTGTTTTGGCCTGCAGAAAGTAATAAATCACAGCATCACCATTTCTTTCGGACCACTTTCTGAGAAATACAGCTAGAATATTTATAACTGAGATAGGATGGGTGTTGACTTGTCATTCAACAAACACTTTTTGCATACAATATAACTAAGGTGGATAATCATTTTCATGATGAAAGACTGAAGGCAAGAAAACCAGTTTCATACATTATTTTCATTTAGTTTCATAGACAAGAGAATAAATTTCCTAAACCATTGTAAATAGAAGTCTTATCATTACACATATATTGGGTATAGTATTTATTTTAGACAACAATTTATCAAGCGACCTGGTCAATAAAGAAAAAGGAGCATGATATAATCAATCTAAAGACATTGATACAGTAACGACAGAATTAGGATTTAGTTGAATAATTTTAATTGGCAAGATAAGGCACCACATTTTCATTAAATAAACAGTAAATTTCCAGGAGATACAGAAGTGACATTATTTATCAATATATGAGATTATATTCTGAAACTACAGCACATAATTTTTCCCATCAAAGAATGTTAATTTTAGAATCCACTATCTTTTCGACTCATATTTAAGCTATTACGAAAATTGAATTGTTATTTTGATATTCAGAATTCAATTCGATCTAATATCTTTGGGATTTGCAGTATTAACTGATGTGTGCGATTTAGCTTTCAATCCTTCAAGAACTTTAAGTTTATTAGAACAAGTTTTATTCAACTCATAGTAATTCATTCCATCAAACATTAAGAGATTTGAACAAAATTAAAAATACAATGTCATGACTGCTTTGCAAGCTTTTAGGGAAATTACTGAAAGTATGCTGAAAATATAAAAAACAATTTCATTTGAAAGTGAATATTTAAAGAAAATTTTCTTATTTTTCTTCTTGCATTGTGATATATGTGGGATTATGGATAAACACATTACGAGCAAGTATCTTATATTTTTTAAGTTTGTATATATGTTGAGCTAGTTAAATTTAACTCTCCTGCATTTAAATATTTCAACGTGCTGCTTTGTTAAAGGCATTTCACAGTATCTGTATGCTGCAAGGGAGGAAACAAAAAAAATTACAGAAGGCTGAAACACAATATTTATTTACCGCAAATTGTTCGTTAGCTTGTAATTAATCTATGTGATTTGTAAAGTAACTTGTTTGACAAATATTTAATACAAGATATTTTTCATAACATAAAATCTTACGTCCATAGTTTCTCTTAAAATGTTTTGTGTAATTTGGATTTGGAACTGCAGCTAAAATGAGTTGAATATTTAAAAGGGAATAGAGGTAGTTTTAATAAGCTCCACACTTTAATTTATGTTGGCATTATTATGAGAATATCAAAAATATGCTAAAATGTTATGTGTAACTTTCTTGGTATTGCTCTTGCAGTCTTTTACTCATATCTGTAACACTAAATATCAAAATTGAATAAGTAAAATATTTTTGTAAAATTAAACATATATTTTTATAATTGACTTTATGAAAGAAAATTTCTTTTATCATTCACATTCATTTTATGAACATACATCGTACTTTTGATTTAAAACTCATTAGAGCAATAAGCGTCAAAAAAAAATTAATATCTTCCCTTTAGATTTTTGGCGTATCATATAGAATATTGAGACAGAATTAATAGGTCCTTTAGTCAGAAATTAGTTTTGTGACCATTTTTTTTCTAAAAACAAAGCAAAATATAGAAAAATTTACTTAAATCAATTATACTTATAAATGAATTTATTATATTTTACCCATCTTTGATGAGGATATTTGTAATTGCTTGGAATCCACATTAAAATGTTAATTTAGGGATGAGCTAGTCTTCCTGTATCAACAATCATAAAACGACAAAAATACTGTACTCTATTTTTAATTAGCACTACATACTAATTAAAAAGCTAAGAGCTTTTTAGATTAAAATAGCTCTTTGTTTCACCTATTTGACGAACATTTCGGCTTTTATTTTTTTGTACAAGATCCTATGAATCACTGTGTTAAATATAAACAGCCTCACTTGTTATATGTTTCAGAAACCGGCCCTGTGGTCTCAGATCAGACTCTGGCAAGATTTTTATGTTAATCAGCACTCATGAGCTAGATGCAGGTAAAGTTGATCACAAGTTCAGTTTAATAGATTCTATAGATACATTACAATTTTCATTGAACCCATAAGCAGCACATTACAGATTTTGATTTTTTGTGAACATAATCTTTTATTCTAAGTTCATCCTATGTATTTCTTTTTTATATGGTGTCCTTGTAAATAGCTCTTTAGAAATGTAAGTGCTTCTTAAAAATATGTATAAGATATTTTTGTGTGTAAGGTGAGGTATATATGCCTGAAAATTATGTTTTATATTCTAGTAATGTTTAATTTCACCTTCACATTGTATTTTCAATTTCATATAGATTTCTTAATAAAAATATGATGGAATATTTTTTAAAACAGAATATCAATAGGAAACTCACTTTAAAAACTTACAAATGATCTAATTTTAACGGAAACTATTCCAAATTATATTTCTTCCCCAGAAAAGAACACCAAACTTTTATTGGAATTCTTTTGTGTATCACTGAAATACAAATCTAGATAATTATTAGTACTTATCCCCCTAACAAGATAAAATGTTAAAATTGTTCTAATTTTAACATTTCGTAATTTCAGTTTCTTTTAAAAATTGAGTAATAAAATTTTAATTTTAAGACTAGTAATTATACTTCATAAATTTACTAAAATTACCAACTGTAAGAGGATTAGTTTCCACTGTCAAATTTTACTATGCAGATTTTTTTTAAATTTGTAAATTCCTTAATTCAAATAATACAATTGTTTTAAAATTTTATTTCAATGAAATGTTTCCTTCTCATAATGTTAATGTTACTCCCATAATCAATTAAATAAACTTATGGAATTTCTACGAGAATTGGTTTTTACTTTCCCTTAACTTTTGCAAATCATAATATACATGTTTATAATGCCAATAAAATATCTTGATAATTAAAATCTTTTGATATATATTTCGTGGCATATATCATGGATAAACCATGAGAGATAATTAAGTAAACATAACTGTTAGTTTAAAATGATTTGACATTTGCTAATTTTATAAACTATTTCATCGCTAAGAAATTATAAGCAGTCATACTAAATAGATTCTCAACAAATAAGATATTTTTAAAGCATTCTGTAAGCAAATGTATCAGTCATTAACAATGTTGAAGAGGTAAGAAAGCTTATCATTAATAATTAGATTTTTTTACGAACTCAATCAACACAAATATACAAACTTTTGTATTTGTCATATTAAATTTTTAACAGTGTATTCATGCAACATTAAATCTATAAAAAGTCAAATTCACTCATAGAGTGCGTAGAGTACATAACTATTTCGTGTTAAATGTCAAGAAGCACATTTACATGTCAATTATAAATAATTTTCATAAAATAAAGAACCCCATGAGAATTAATTTTGTTTAAATATTCAAAGAATTCTGAATGAGAATTAATTTTGTTTATTCAAAGAATTCTGAACTAAAAATGAGCGTGTCAAGTTAAAAAAATTTCTAGACGTATTTTAAAATAAGTTTATCCAAAAATTATATTTGCAGTTTTATTAACCTTTATTACACTTAAAAATAATCAACTTATTAATCTTCCGTTGGAGCAATGATGTGCACTATAAAAAATTTACATAATTTTTTATATAAATTTTGGAACTATAACTCTGAACTTGAATTTGTCCACATTTTTCTAATACACAAGTCAAAAATGAATCTTCTGAAGTACATCTCCATAAGATTTATTTTTTATTATCTTCTATGCCCTCCTAAGAATTTCATGGCAATTTTGAGGTTCTTTTTCCTATTTTACAAAGTTAAATTTTGAATAATTTCAAACTAAAAAATAAAATTAGTAGTTTATATTTTAAAGTATTATACATAGAGAATTCGAAAGAAAATTACTGGTATTTTCTTTCTAGAAAAGAGTTATGAGAGTATCATAGCAAAATAAGTTTTAACATTTTTATAACTAATATAATAATTTTTTAATGCAGGAAGTTTAATCAAATTAGGTGCTGCCATCTATAAACTATTTCCAATACTATCAAAATTGGTAAGCAAATAAACGTGTAAAATTTCTGCATTAAGTAAATAGTATTGCAATATATTATTAAATGTGATTTCGTATTTCTAACGAGATTCGAACGTATTTCGAGAGACGAAATATTGTTTCGTTACTGAAATACAAAATTTATCATCGAATAAAAATTTAAATTTTTGTGACAACTACTCATCAAAATATTGGCAGTACATAAAATTTCTGTCAGAAAAAAAACAGGTGTGTTCGGAAATTTAGCACGTGATGTGTATTTGAATCTCCCCCTCATTATCATTTTAAAATTACTCATTGTCATATTAGTCGGCAATTTTGATAAATGTTCATTTGGTGTACTGAAACATAGCTTGAGTTTGTAATAATTGGTTTGCTTATAAATATTTTAATAATATTTATTCTTTCACTATTACTAATTTTCCTTTTTCAAAAGTTCTATATCACAATTAACTATGCATAAAGGGGGTTGTTATATATAGATAATATATTGTAGAATATATAAATTATAAGCATACCTGAATTAGATACACTATAAACTCATTTAAAAAGAAATGTAAAATATTACAGAATTTCTTCTATTTCTAAATAAAATTCAATGGAAATTTTTTTATATCTTAAAATATTTACTGAACTCTAAACTAAAAAATTACGCTTTCTCAAATTTTTGAAAATTGATTAGACATTTTTAAAATATCTTTTAATGTTGAGAGAGAGAGAGCTACGTGTAAAACTAGTCCAATTAGCATATTCGAATGTTAACTAACCCTTCATCTACAAAATGTAATTTCCAAGTTCACAGGTAAGCTTTATGAACGAGTGACTCCATTATAAAAATGAACAGAAGGCTTATATCAACCAAAAATTCTGTAATTACGAAAAGCTGTAATATACCATCTTTGTCTCTGAACTGTTGGAGTGTCTCCAAGACTTTCACATTGAGAAGTATGGGTCAATCGAACATGATCCATGAATAGACCTAATACCATAGAAATTTTTTCATTGTTTGTAAAATTTTGAGTTCTATATATTCTTCCCATATAAGGGGGTAAAAAGTGAACAATCTATTTCATGAACTCAGCTCTCCTTGTCATACCTTAACCATATTTTCTAAAATTGA
This sequence comes from Latrodectus geometricus, assembly GCA_026290005.1. Lineage (NCBI taxonomy): Eukaryota > Metazoa > Arthropoda > Arachnida > Araneae > Theridiidae > Latrodectus > Latrodectus geometricus. The sequence goes on from JAPDSC010039171.1 coordinate 491,576, forward strand.
AACTATGTAATTACAGATTTTAATAAATTATGTAATTTAATTTCATGCTGAAAGTCACATATTTCACTTTATTTATCGAAAGTTTATAACATGTTTTGAGTGTATTAAAATATAACGCGATTTTCTTTCTTTTTTACTTTGGACAATTATTAAAAAGTAACTTAAAAACCTGTTCTAGAAACGAAACACCACTACAACAGTACTTGAATCACTAAATCAAGTCTGAATTGAATCAATATGGTTCTTGGTCAATTTTGTACAAGCCATTGTTGGATACATTTTTTCACAAACCAGAAGACATTGACTTCTACAGCTACGACTTATACATCCAAATTGTTGTGTATCAAAATCAATAAGTTTTTTATTTATCATATTTAATTATGTAATTTCCACATGGTGCAAAGTTAACATTTCGATCATTTATTTTTGTTTGAACTATAAAAAATTTAAATTACACAAAATTTAATCATCTACATTGTTAAATAAATAAAAGCTGGTGTAACATTTATGCTATGTAAAAGCTAAGAAGCAAATTGCTGCTTCTACGCATTTTGTTAAAGTACACATGCACACCAATATTTTGACCAAAAAAAAAAAAAAAAATTATGTTTCAAAATTTACCTTTGAAACTCAGTACATAGAAAATCAAATTTTCAGAAATAAGATTCTTTATTTTAAATGAAAAATAACAGGTTTTCTAAGAGACAAAATTTATAAGTTTTACGCGATTGAAATTTGACTTCAGATATCAACCAGTAATATTCATCATTGTAAATTGTTTATCATGGCAATTAAAATATTCACATTCTATCACTTCAACAGACATTTCTTTCTACAATGCCGAAGCAATCGGTTTTAATACAATTTCTCCAAATATTAATCAGCCAACTAAACGTGTTTGATTAAAAAAAAGAATTCAACTGGATTATCAAATAAAGAACGAATCGAATTAAATTAAAAATGGAACTACTTTCATCATCTTGTTTCCAATCATTTACATTATACTTTTTTCTAAATTTAAATTTAATGATTAAAAAAACTTGTGGCGACAACTGAAAATGGACAAATAACCCACACTTCGAAGATCATTGGCTTTATATAAATAGGAAATATGTTTATCCGAAATTAAATTATAACAGTTATTTATTTTAAGCTATTAATCGCTACTATAGTTGTATAACTGTTTTTATGAAATTAAATCAATTACAGTTGAAGAATAAGAAAAAATGCATTTATTTCCTTTCCAATTCAAACGAAATTTCAGAAAAATAGTGTTTAACTATCTTGCAAAAAATAACTACATAATCAATATTAAGAAACTTACCCTGTTCAGTGACAAAGATTCAGCTACTTCTTACTAAAATTAATGTGTTATTCTTCTGATCTAAAATTTTTCCCGGGAGAATTATTCCTCGTGAGCAAAAAGTGACAAACCAACCAAGCAGCTTTCCGATTGAGTTTTTTCGTAATTCATTTAAAAAGAACTGTGGATATTATCAGCAGTTATAATTATTCCATGGGATTAAAATTAAATTCCAAAATATCAACAAAATATTTTAGGAATTAGGAAAAATTAGGATTTTTTTATGAATGGGTAAGGCAACTATATAAAAATGTTTTTGGCACCATGTTTACAATCATCTTGATAGAAAAAAGCGTTTTCCACATCCTGCTTAACTTTTAAATATTACGTCACTTAGCATCAGTTATCTTCGCTAATCTTAATTCACAACGACACAGACTAACCAGAAAAGAAAATGAAAAACTATTATAACACTGAACAGCATATACTTGCATCATCAATAAAATTCAAAATTCATACTTCAACACCGACAGTTTCCAATACCTTAAAATTTTTAAGGAAGCACATTTCTTGATTATACAACTGTACGTAAAACTTTGCTGAAAAAGTTAATTACATTGTTTTAAAACAAAATTACGCAAATACTAAAGCGGTAACTAATGTCAAATAAAATTTTATAATTTAAATCACAGTACAACATTGAAAACTCCAACTGCAATTCGACGATCATGACGTCAAAAACCTAACAAAAAAAAAAAAAAAAAAAATGAGTGTAAACATTATGAAATCCCCAAACCTCATTTTTTCGCAATCACAGTCGTGAAATTGTTAAACTTTTGAAAGAAAATGAATGAAAATATTACATTTCGATTTACCAGAATTCATGACTTGGTATATTATCCGGAAACTTGAATCCGGGCAATACAAATAAATATTTTAATGTAATTTCTAGGTCGTGGTGCTGATTAAATGAAACACGTCGAGCTGTGTTAGACATCGATCAAAACGAGTCATTCACGTGATAATATAAAAATTATGCTTGAAAAACATTAATAGCTTCCTGTCACAGAATGTACAGCACTGCCAAGATAAGGTTTTTCTTGGCAACAGTACGAAATAAGTGTGAATAGAGTGGTCATACAAGCAGGCCAATGATGTGCAATCTGTAGACTTCAAAGCAATGTCTTAACGAGAAGCGTGGAATACTAAATATTGAGATCAAATGCAAAGCAATTAGTACCAAGTGGTGAGTATGCTGTTGAGAAAAGAATTGTTACACTTGACGTGTTTTGATATGGAGACAGGACCACAGGGAATGCAATACATTCGTTCAAGGAATATCTCATTACAGATAAGGTAGATTGACACTCAATGGTTATTTTTGGCACATGAAAGATAATAAGACTGGGACATAGTTTAAAGTGTATTCCAAACCACTATAAAAGTCCAAGCACAAGGTGGGATTCAAACTGTTGAACCGAAGGAAAGAACACAGACGAGATAATGTGGTCTAGAATCACTATAGATGTACATATGGACCTATTATTCAAAGAGAATTTGATAGCCCATATGTATGCAAAAAATACTTAGATCTCATGTGATGATTTTAGTGGTAGTCATGGATAATTTATTTCTTTTATTGTTTAATAATGTCTGAACTTGTACACGTCCTTAAGTGGAGACCATACTTTAAGTCTGAAACAGTATATAGAGGCCAGGATGTTTACTTGAACTGAATCTGATAGTACATGTTTACGGCATTTTTGGTCAACACTTTGCTGCAAGATTAAATTGTCCAGAGTTTAGATTACATTTCTTCAGGAGTGCAAAAATATTACCTAGTCTTGTTATAATTTCATTACATTCATGGAAAAATGTGTTCAGTAGTTTTAGCAGCTCAAGGGACCATAGGTCATAATAAACATTGTATGTCAATTCTAAATTATACGTTTTTTTTTCCTTTCAACACACTTGCAAATTAACAAATTGTATCCACACTTACCTTTCAACGATCGACAGATACTGAAATCTAAAAAGCGAACTGCAGCAAAATTGATCTCAGAGCTCATCTCATTTTTCAAGTGTCAATGATTGCAGTTAGGATGCACTTTCATAAAATATTTATGGCAAAGCAGCAATTTGCTAGCCACTTTACACAGATGTTAATGTCCAATGTCGTCTACAATGGTGTCACTCATAAAACCTAATCGATTGAAAAGTGGTAGAAAGTAATATGGTCTGATGAATCGTTTTCCACACTTTACCTTAATACAGGACGGATGCACATTAAAGGACACTTGCATAAGTGTATCTTGATTGCCTCCTTTTGAATATCAATCATGGAGGTTAATCTACTATTAAGCTGGAACCATATCATGATTTTCTGTAAGATCAATCAGAACTCCAAAAGAAAAGAAGATTGGGAAGAACTAGAGAGTAATTCTGACTGACCAGATCCATCCTATGATACAAATTTTGTTTCCTGCAGGAGATGGACTTTTCCAGGATAGTGAATCTACCCATGAAGCGGGATTTGTCCACTCATGGTTTGATGAACATGAGGATGAAGTTTAACATTTACCTTGGTCTGCAGTCACCAAGTATCAATATAATTGAACCAATTTGGTAACTTTTAAAATGTTCAATATGAAATTGATAAATTCCACCAGGTCCTTCCCCAGAACTTTCATAATATCTCCATGAAGAACAGTATGACATTTCCCTTAAAATTATTCAGCACTTGTATACATTGATTCATAAGATTCTTTAAAAATCTATGCTGTTTCTATTATTTTGATAAATGTCTTGTACAAGCTTACTGCTAGAGATTAAACTAATAATTTTGTACTGAACAATGCTAGCAAATTTTAGGTCATATTTCTTAAAACATTACTTTTTTTAAACTATAAGTTTCTTTGAATTTGAAATATTTTATTAATTATATTCAAAGAAAAGCTTAAACAGAGAATATTGTAAAATATTATATTAAGAATCTATTTAATAAAGGTATAATATATATATATATATATATATATATATATATATAAAACCTTGTTTAAAGGATTATTAAAAAATACTATTGATTCAATTTTTCTTGTTATTAAGCCCGTCAATAATGAAAAATTAAGTTGCTGGAATTCACTCACAGAAGTTATTTCTGAAGACGCAGTCCATTATAAATTTAGTAAAATTTCTTCTAATAAAATAAAGAACAAAATAATCTAGAGCTATATAGAAAGTCTGAACACAAAATTCTGGATGTTATTATCTAAAAAAGTGTTTCAATTTTATAACTACATGTATCAAAAATAATGTAAACTTGCATTAGTAAAATATCAATATTATATGCACATCTTTACATGTGTTATTTGTATGGTAGATATGCATGCACTCCACAATTAAACACCTCTTTTGAAATTTAGAAAGTCAAAATTTCATGCAATATTATTCGAAAATATCTCAAGAATAAGAAACTACTGATGCTGTGCCAAGCGATTATAGAACACAAGAGTGGAATACAGCAAAGATCAAATGAGTCATAATTTTAAGCATTATGGATAATTTTGAAGAAAAATAGTGGCGTAAAAAAAAAAAACTACATATCAAATTAAGCAACTGCAACTGTATTCCAATGTTATTCTGACCATTATAAACTTAAAAATTAACAAGTTATTAAGGAACTGTGGATATATAAAAATATTAAACTATACTATATTAATATTAAATAATAAGAACTTTCATTGTTTAATATAATATATATAGTGAATGAAATTCTTATAAAATATTTGTTTTTCATGCACAATATCAATTATTTCACTGTACTTTTATACAAAAAAAAAAAAAATCATTCATTATTATATGTAATGTAATGTTTGTGCAGAAAGGAAATATTCTTTGTTAATTAGTCGTCAAAATTAGCAAAGATAAAAACATAAGCAAAATATTCTGGTTAAAAGAAAAAAATGCCCTTAATATTAAATACCCTTTATGACAAAAAAATAATGCTGATTTTAGATTGATGAAAGGATATATTAACCCAAGAATGCTCCATAAGAAAAAAGATTACAGGGAAAGTAATTAGTAAAATATAATGTTTCAATGTGGAAAATTTATTTTGTAGAAGTACTTCTAATGTTAAGTTTTAAAGTAGCATAATTTAAAAAATAATAGTTGTGACAAAACCAATTTGTTGAGGTGCATCTTAAAACATGCTTGAAGCAATTAACAATATGAAATGTGTATAAATTAAAATTATTGAGTGTTATATACTAAAGTTCCATTGAATTAAGGATACAAGGGCTATACAAATTGCGTAGTGCTGAGCATTATTTATGAGCAAGTTATGCACTGTGGTTGTTCTGAATTAGTTATTGGAATTGACAGTATAGTAAGGTGCCTGATTTAAGCGAATTTGATCATGAACAAATCATAGTTAAACGATGCATGGGTCATTCAATTTCCAAAATCGTCAGACAGTTAGGATTTTTAAAACCAGCAATGTCAAGAGTATACCAAGAATACATGAATGGTGGAAATAAAACTAAGGATTGGGTAAGCTGCAAAGGACAGTTAGTCTTGACAGTATGTTGTGAGAGACATGTCAGATGCATTGTACATAGCCAGCAAAGCCAAACATTAGCTCAAATTATGACCCAGTTGAATGACAGTGCTAGTTGTACAGTCAGTACATGGATTGTGCAATGTTCGCGTTACTGTATGGTTTCAGGAGCTGTTGATCCACAAGAGTATCATTGCTCAATATTCGCCATCTGCAGCACGTCTTGCCTGGGTGAGAGAGCATGGAGATTGGTGTGTAAAGGACTGAAAACTATTAGCATGGAAAGTGATGAGTCTCAATTTCAACTAATTAACACAGGTGGGAAACTGAGAATATACTATCAGGCTCTGAAGCCATGGATCCTGCATGCCAGGTTGGAACAGTACAAAGTACTGGTGACTCAATGGTCTGGGGTGTTTTCTGTAGCACTGTTTGAAACTTTTAGTGCCTGTACCAACTTCCCTCAATGCAATCTGGTAGGTAGAATTTCTGGGTGGTCATCTCCATTGTTTATGCTGTTCTGTTAGCCAAACAGTAATGGAGTATTCCAAGCAAGAAAACTATACCTTTCCCAAGTCCCCATTGGCTACTGGCAGGTAGGGTGAACATTTTGCTGACTTTTATGTCATAAATTGGCCACCTAGAAGCCCAGACTTCAATCCTGCTGAGCATCTTATTGATATTTTAGAACAATGTGTGAAAGGCTATCACATGGCACCAATTAACCTTATTGAATTATAGAAAGCTTCATCCAATATTTGGCAAGCCATTCCTGCGAAATATTTCTAGAAACTTATTGAGCTTATTTCTCATCTTGTGTAACTGTTATGAAGGTCAGAGGAGACCCAACTTGTTAGTAGGTAGAAATCCCTATTTCAAGTGGCACTTCAGTGTATATATTTTTAAATGGAAAAAAATACAGGATTAAATAGCACAAATTATAGAAATGGAAATCACTAGTGATTCTTTTTTCCTCAGTGGCTATCAATGTGATTTAACTTTTTCTAAATCATTAAAATTATGCTGGTAATAATTTATTAACATGCAAAATAAAGAACTGATAAAAACTTGCTAAAAAATTTTCATTTACTTGTTAATATCTCAATGAATAGATAGGTAGTTAAACTAAACAATTAAAAGACAATTTAACTGATAGAAGTTATGTGTAAATGGCTTCCAAAGGATTTTTAAATAATTTTTATCATAGTAAAAATTGTATTGATATCAAACTCTAATAAATTTAACAGTATTCAATTAAAATTATAAATACAAATAAATAAACAAAACGTAAGAATAAAATGCATGATACTGAGGAAAATCTATCAGATTTAGAATGTTATTATACTCCAATATTAAAATGTAATAAGGTACTTTTGGAAAAAAAAAATAATATTTAAGTTTAAAGAATATCAGCACAAACACTTTAATATAACAGATAACAAAAATCGAATACTACATAGCGCAGCATGTCCAAGTTTGAATGTTTTAAAACTGTTAATATAAATAGTGTGTCATCAACAGAAATAATCATTTCTGAACAGCCCAAGTGATGTGATGCTCAGGGTACATATTGAAAATTTTTTGAGACCTAATGGTGATGCTCATGGCAGTGAACAAAAGATTCTATATTGTGAATATTAACATTTCTTGAAATTGCTCAGTTTCAAGAAATGTTAAAAGTCTT
>JAPDSC010039171.1:499520-544359 GCA_026290005.1 Latrodectus geometricus
TATGAGAATTATATTTAACACTGAAGTAAAATGGCACTCAAAAAGGAATTGCTTCAAAAGAATTATTGAACTATTGATATTCTTGAATTTTTAAATAACAAGCAAGAAAATATAATCTACTATCAGTTGATTGGGCATTTATGAGCTATTTAGTCAATAATTTTGAAAACTATAAGCAATAAAACTATATAATTTACAATTTCTCCAGATATGTAAAACTCATGTTGATGCAAAAGTGAAGATATTAAATTTCATCACTTTAATTGAAATATTTGACATACCTGGAACAATAAGTTTTAAAATTTCATTACCTTAATAAATATGAAATTCAACTGACACAGCTATCCGTGTTTTTGTTGACCAGAAAAATTTTACTGGTTTATTTAAAAGAAAAATCTGATTTGAAATAAACAAATTTCTCAACTTGGATCATGCAGCCAATATAACGGGCTTTGTCTAACATTTCAAATTTGCGGTATAAAGAACTTGCAGAAAAGAAAAATGATTAATTTAAAAAGCGAGATACCATGGCTTTACAAGGAAACCCAAGTGAATCATTTAAATAAATACATTGTCACTTACAGCACACCGGGTTTTAAAGAGAAAACATGACTCATCAGCGAAAATATGCATGTTAGTAATAAGTTTACTACGGTCTTGCAAATGCCAGCATGCTTTATTTCTCATTTATATTTTGATCATCTATTTGGTTTGAAACTTCGACAGCATCAAGGTTTGCTGAATTATTTTAGCCAAAATTCTTATCGCTATCAAACTTCATTTACGTTAATAGTTGCTTATAGTAAATCATAAGTAAGCCATGATTTAATTAAAATATAATTCAATATTATTCCCCCATTTCATTACTACTCTTATATCCAATTTCAATAAATACATAATCAAACATTAATTTTTTGGTATTTGTAAACTATAAAATATAATACATGCTAAATATATTATAAATAAAATTAATTATGTTATACAGCTTACAAAGATTTACATTACTTTGATATAATGCAACTTAACAGATTCATGAACACTTTAAAATTCACAATTTAAAATTTTTAATGCATTAATTTTGAATAAACAACATCACTTTAAACTTACCAGCCAGTTCATCAAAAACAACATTAGATTTAACTTCAGGTAATGATTTAACTTCCACTTTATCTATAAACATACAAAAGAAAAATTTAAAATTACTTAAAGACAGCAACATAAAATGTAAAAGAAATTTTTAAATCATAATAAATCTAGCAATTTAGCACTGAAAGAGCAAATACATATTTATATATTAAAAGTGATACCTATTAATCAAAAACAACTAGACACGACAACTGGCTGGATAAAAAAAGTAAACAAAACGCAAATATCCTGGCTCCTCCAACAAGGATATATACCCCAATTTAATTTCATAAACCTTCAAATCTATGAAGTAATGAAAATTTGGGGGAGAAGGGGAAAGGGTTAAGAATTGAATTTTTTACAAATTATTATCTTACACATTTCTTAATACACACACACATTTATATACATTGGGGTTTATTCTAATAAATTTCATATCTATGTATATTCTTGGCAGTTTAACAATTATAATAAATAAACATGTATCACCATAATCAAATATCAAATTTCAGTTCTTATACCTAACTGTAATTAAAATTGTTGTTCTAACATTTAAATCATAATTTAAAAGATTTTTATGTACAATATGCTGCAATGAAATAAATCTGAAATATCCCTTTCATTTTTCAATAAGACAATTTTAGATCATCTTATTTTCATTGCCAAGAAATCCTAACAAATAATATTTTCTGAATAAATAAAAAATTGTTAGCATCAAAATATTAAAGTTTTACTTTATACATATATATGAGTGTGTGTGAACAAAATTATCTAATTGTACAGATTTGCTTATTAATTAAATATGGAGCAAAAAATAATAACAAACACTTGTTTGAAATTTTTCAATGCAGATGTTTAACATATTTTACTAAGACATTTCCTACTATTACATCACTATTAACACATTTCCTTATTTTACTACAAAAACTTTGTTTAAAAAATGCTCACATTTAAAGATTTTGCAGTTTAACATAGAAAATGTTTTGTAAATGACTAAAATGGAGCTGGTTTGGTTAAACTATCAACATGTTCATAAAATTAAAGTGGTAGTATTGAATTTTTAAAATACTCTTTAATATTATGAAAGATGTATTCATAAATTATGCATGTATGTCTATTGATCAATTAAAGTTATTTAATATGATATGACTATGAATCCTCAAAACAAATTTGATGTTTAAAATATTCAAAACTGTAAAATAATACATATATGTTGTTGCTTATCCCCCTGATGTAGGAAAGCCCAGGTCCAGAAGGCCCCAATGTGCCAGGTCCTCATAGATTAGATCCTGCTCATCTCACAGATGCCTCCGGGAGGCACCAAGACAAACAAGAAGGTGAGCAGGACTGGCAGGGAGGGAACAAGGAGAGAAAATCCTCTTCCATTTCAAGAACCTCCAACATTTTAAGTGTCCACTCCTATCTCGCCATGACTGATGTATATATATATTATATATATAATAAAATAATGAAGTAAAATATTACCAGGCATTGGTAACGATTCTGTTTCAGGAGTAGATGGAGCAACAAATTTTAAATCTTCTTTAGGTGGTACATTTTGAGGTACAACTTCAACAGCTGTAGGAGAAATATTTGTTTTATTTTCAATAACTGGAGGCTTTTTCTTTTTCTTCTTAGATTTATTAGTTTCATCAGAGACTTTAGATACTGTGACAGCAACATCTGTTTCCACCTCTGTAGCATTTACATCAGGTTTCACTTTAGCAGTAGCATTCTGGGTATGTTCGAGATTTGAAAGTTTTCCCACATCTTTATCCATTTCTTTTATTGGTTCATTATCTACAGTCTGATACATAAATATGAAATTATATTTAATAGATTAATATAATGAATTCACAAATACAAGAGTATATTTTAAAAACTAATCTGCAATTATATTAATTTTGTGCAAAGATTAATGAACTATACAAGCAATATATTTTAAATCAACATGAAATAGGGAAACACCGAATAATTTTGCATGGTATAGTAAATTAAATTACCTTGAAATTATTATTGGTAAAAGAAATATTTAAAGATATAAGATCTAGAAAATAACTATATTCATAGTGAAATAAATATCATTAATAAATCTATTGCATTTATCGCAGAAATCTTAAATGATACAAATGAGATTTTTTTTAATTAGTTAAAAAAAAAAAGTAAATAAAATGAATGAATAACATGGTTTTTATATGAATTAGAAGACATTATAACAAAAAAACAGTGCTATCAATAATCCAAGGTAGGTAATAAGAAAAGCACATAAAAACTTTCTGAATTGAAAATAATTTTTTTTATTTATTTTCTTCAAACAAAATTAAGATTTGATTTAAAATTTAGAAGTAAATTAGTTACTTAGATATCAATAAGTTAGAAAATAAGAAAAAGATGACACAATTCACCAATAAAGCTGTTAAAAGTCAGTAGTAAATAAGAGCTCATTATGCTAGATTTTAATAAAAGAGATAGATAATAAAGAAACTTGCAAAATTCATCAGGAAACTAATGTTCCATACCAAAATTGCAAACAAAATTTGAAAAAAAGAACACTTGAAAATGAAAAAAAAATCTTATGAAACAAATTAAACATTCTGAATTTGCAACGAGTGAAAACTTTCAACTTTATTTTGAAAATATTTTTTGTTTGCCAAAAGATTATTAAATTTAATATGATAAATTAATACTATCTTTACTAGAGACAAGGCTTCCATCAACCTACTGCTACTACTTCTTGTTACAACAAGAATATAGTTTAAAATCTAAATTTACAGTATAAATAATATATATATATATATATTTTTATATATTTATAAACATATGTTAAAATATATTATATTTATAATAGATAAAAAAAAGAATCTTTAATTGTCAAAGATTAAATTACTCAAAAAATATAAATATGCTCAAAGGAATAAAATGTACAAAAGATAAAGAGAAGGATGTTATAAATGTAGAATGAAGGTATTGCAAGATTTGAATATTATTCTTGTGTAGGCAAATCATACTAAGACTTTGAAGGTCCATAAAATTGTATTTAATGAAACTGATCGTGATGACATTATTTATATTTACCAATGTCACTTTTAAAAAGAAAAGGTGGTTAACAAATTTTTGTTAAGAGAGTCTATTCAATTATTCTATCTTTAGATGTTCTACCTGTAATGTTTCGCTGAATATTCAATTGAAAACAATTTTATTTTCAGAAAAATCAGGAAAAATTTAAAGACTCTAAAAAATGTTATTTAATTGAAAAAAACTTAGGATACACTATTTCCTTTAAAACAATGTGATTATAAGAAATGAGTAAATTCAAGTAAAGTTTTGAACAAGTGCATGTTTGAAACTTTACTTCAATTTACTCATTTATAATGAAAATTCTATTAAAAAATGGTTTCATTTTACTTGGAAAAAAGTTTACATTTTAAATTTTTTAATATATTCTGCATTGTTGATTTTGAAGATATAAGCAATTGAACAAATATTCCATTAACCTACATATATCTACCCATTGCTTAAAGAAAATATTTTACACTTATTAGTGAAAAATTAATAAATTGCTTAAAAAATTTTACCTCTTTCTTAACATCTGTTGACTTATTAGGGAGAAGCTCTTCAATTTGCTTTGGTGATTGATTAGTTTGATTATTAGTATCTAATAGAATAAAAATTTAATTAAATAAAGATTAAATTTCATAAATTATGATATCATTTTAAATAATTGAAAACAATTCTTAAAGAAAATAATCAAAACAAATGTTATTTGCCACACACAAGTACAAACAGAATTATAACAACTGACTAGTATAATATAGTGAAACTCTAAACTTTTCCTTTTGCACACTTCATTATTTTGATTAACATCTTATTTCTGAGTGCCTCTTTCCAAATTATCCCATCACTTCTAATTTGAAAAAAAAAATTAAAAAAATTAAGTTTTGGTTGGTGCTGTGAATAAGATAATGAACTATTATGAATAATTTATGACTTGTACTATTCACAAAAATAATTTGGAAAAATTTTAGTACAGTTATATTTAGTGATTATATTTTTTATTCATAAATGAGATCAATATTATTAATATATTAAACTTGACTTTCATATTTTGCTGTTAGAAGCACAATATGATAAGGAAAGAATAAGTGTTGAGCAAATGGCAGGCAGAACAGTTTGTTTTTAAGACAAATTTCAGAATGAATTATAAAATGAAGCACTTGAATAAAAAGTATTATCCAGAATTCAATTATAAACTTTTAGGTAATATGAATAGGACAAAACTTCAAATCAACCATGAAACTGTCTGAAAACTATTTTATAAATCAATTCCAGGCTTGAGATGCCAACTTAAGTTACTTTAGGGATAAGTATTCAGACAGTGATTATAAAATGAAGTTAATAAATGACAAATTTAGAAGGTTGGTTGCTCAAAGGCAATTTTTTTTTTACAGGCTAAGACCGGGACCTTAAGTTTCAAGTGGATTCCAAACCATCACTAACATCCAAGACAAAGGGGGGGGGGATTCAAACCCACAAAAGAAATTTGGAAGGATAGACGCTGAGAAACCACCAACACTTATAATGAAATACTAAAATAACAGCACTTATACTCTATAGGCCTTGAGTTAAACAGAAGTTCAATGTCATCTAGAAGTACATCCGTCCAAGCAGCTTCAACAAGATGCCCAATTTAACCAATCATATTAACTGACACATGGTTATAAGAAGTTTTCTGTTAACATCAAAATACTTTTCACCAGCAACAATATTGAAATAGAATTTATGCAAGAGAAACCCTGCTATACAATATTTGCATTTATACACCTTGTAAGTATCTCTACCAAAGAATATTTTACCTGAATGAATTGAAATTTAATAGCCTAATTAGGTGCAGAATGAGTAACTCTGGCTAAATAGTATATCACCCATGAAATCAAACACTTGTCATATTTTTAGCTATACTTCAGAAAATAAGAGTATGATTTTTTATAAAGCTTTATGTAGTAATTTTTAATGCCCACTATATCAACATGACATTAAACAATTTAATGCACCCATTCAAGGCAGCTTAAAAAGCATCATAGAATTCTGGCAATAATGTTGTAACATTTAATTTTGTAAACAGTAGATAATGAAGAAATCAATTTGGTAGATGTATGATATTTAGCAAATAAATAACAAGTAAAGCATATTAATACTTGTTATATGTAAATATATTTTTCAAACAATTTTATATTCACACATTTTCAGAAACTTATAAATTTGTATGAAATAGTAAAGGAAGTATCTTTTTAGTAAAAAAACATGAAACACTTCAAATAAAATTTTTTCAATAAATATAATTTAATCATAGCTTAAAACATTTAATATTTGCAAATAATATTTTAAAAAATCCAATTCAAAAAATAATTTTCAGATTAAAACATGATATAAGTTTTAAATTATTTTGTAGCAATAAAGTATAGAATATTTTGTTAAAAATAAGTAATGAAAATATGTAATAAAAAAAGCAAGTATTTCTATAAAATACACTGTCAGCCAACCAAAATGTAACAACTTAAAGGAGCACACAAATCATGTGAAATTTACATCATGTGTTTGCATCAATGAGATAAGCAAATCATTAGCATAACAGCACATATTTACATCACACCTGATATTTAAAGAGGGAAAAAATTGCCTATTTGAAAATCGTCAATTGTTTTTTGCAAGTTCTTGTTTTAGTTAGCTAGCTGTTTAATTATGCCTTGTAGAAGATTGAGAATCTTTCGAGGAAGTTTGATCAAGGAAGAACAGTATTTTACAGAGACTGCTTATTATCCTTCAGAAAAATGAGGGATCATGCAGGACGAAACTAAGCAACTGTGATGTGGATCCATAACTGATGGAGGCAATAGCGGATTGACAGGTTTGATCCTACTCACCTTTTTGCATCACTGCATGTGATGACAGTCCTATTACACATATGTCAGTGATTGATGATAAAGCCATATTATGAGCTACAGCAAAACAGATTTAGCCTGTAATGTTATTCAGTGCCAGCTCATACCATATGAGGTAATTTGCAGCTGAGTGGAATGTCTACAAGGCATTCATTGCTTCATTTCCCAGAGTCAAAACCACAGGTTTTTGCACTGCCAATGGTGAGAATGATAGACATGGACAACAAAATAGAATGACACTGTCTTTACTTATGAATTCTGCCTCTGTTTACAACACAATGATGGTCAAATTTGAGAACCAACAATGTGAGAGATTGTTTAACTGTTGGATTATGCATCACCACACTAGTCTTACACCCAGTAACATAGTTGCCATGGTATTGAATTTCACTCCTCATACCCAAGTATGCATTGTCAGTACAATCAAAAACTAGTACAACTCAGGTATTAGAGTCCATGGTGCTCCCAAACCTTCAGTGCTTGCCTTAATTATTCATATTCTAACAGGAAAATACATAATCACACATAGCAAGCAGTGTCCAAGTTTCTGGTTTATCCAACAGATTAAATTGCTTCCTTAGCCTGCTTGTCCTATCACTCTATTGGCAATGAAAAACTTGCGTTGTCCCTAGCTTGTACATCTGGCCCAATATACTCCACCCACTGCTACACCACGTCAACTTGGCCAATAAGTGGAGGCCACATAAACTGATATACACCAATGATACATCCAGTTTCTATGATTCTATGTTGATCCACGTGGCATAAAATTACTGGCTATAATGGCAACTATACTGACTGATTTAGTCATCATCCACATTTCACATGACATTGTAATTTCAAATATTTGATTTTTGTAAATAAGTTTTGCTGTGGTATCACTGGTCTTTCTTGATGTAGCATTTTGGGTGACTAACAAAGTGTACAGATTTATTTACTATAATGGAGATAACATCCATAGCAATGATTTGCAGCATCACTGAATGATTGAGTATATGCAATAAACACTATTATACGAATTTCAAAATAAAGTTTTATTTTAGCTTCTTGCAGCTATTGCTTATAAAAATAGAAGATTTTAAGCAAGGAAATAGATATAGTTAAATGGTTAAAAAGTGGACAAAATAAGAAGAGAAAAAGTATGTAGGGTTATACTAAGTAAATGCAATAAAACATTAGTAGTGTTATTCAAAGAAAAAAAAAATTCATTTGATGGAGAAGAGCAAAATATCATGTCACAGAACAAAATTTCCTCATCTTTTTCCAGCAAAATTTGCAACTTACCAGATTTGTTTACTTTGACATGCTTTGTAGACTGAGAAACGTCAGGAGGAAGCTCAGATGCAATGGTATCATCTTTCTTACGGTTTTTTTTTACTTTCTTAGAGACAAGCTGTACCCATCCATCTAAAAATATTTGAATTCATATAAATGTATAATTTGAATAAGGATAGAAAATGACTCTGTATTACACTCTGTATAACTGAATATTGAGTATTTACATAATTAAGTATTTTTTTTATAAATTTGAATTTACAAAATTTATATGCATACATTCTTAGAAATTTATAAAATAAATTAAAATGAATAAGTAAAAGAAGAAAATTTTTTCCACAATAAAATTTGAATCGTTCTTTTGAAACATTAAGTTATATTGAGAGTTATAAGTAATATTTTTAAAAATCCAAAGCATGAACTATTTTTAAATTCAAGAATGAATCTGATGTAAATTTACAATTATTTTGTAACAATGAAAGCACAGAATATTTTTCTGAAAGTAATCAAAAAGTTACAATGCAAAAGAAAAGTAAATATGGGAAAAAAAATTGATCAACAAAATATATTATAAAAGTAAATAGAATAAATGTCATGGATGATTTCAATGATTTCCTAAGTATTTACTATAAGATAAAAAAAATATATATATACTCTAATAAAAGCTTGAAAATTTATAAAGTATTTTCATACACTCAGACTGGATTTACTTTTTGCATTGCATTTAATGTTTAAATTTGAATAGATATATATTGGTAGGATGATCCAAGACAAGAAGTCACTCCATTATTCCTAGCTATGGTGCTAAAACAAACTTCTACATCACTATGCTGCAGTTCTTTGATGACAGGAGCTGATTTTTTCTCACGATGATAAATACATGTTTGTTCTGACTTGTCATTGTTCACTTAAAAAGTCTCACATATTCAAGTAGTAGAAGGTCTCCTCTTTGCTTTAAATGCTAGTAAGAATAGGCATCGTCTCAACACATCTAGGACTGCACTAGGATGATATCCATAATTATTCACTTCCTGTATTGGATCTCATGAAAGTTAATGAGTTCATTGATCTGATCTCTGTCAGACTGGATCAATTAACTCAGACTGGGAGATTAAAAATATTTGAATAGCTAAACAAATATTTAAATAACATCGATTTGTGTATAAGGGTGAAAAATTCACAACAGTTAAATATGTTTTCATACTTCAAAAATTAATATATTATATTAAATATTATGCAAAAAAGTTTACAATTATGTTAAAAAATTTACAATAGCTAAATCCAGAATTTTTGTTTTGAAAATACATATTATATTACATAATATCGTATTTTTTTAGATTTGATAAAATAATTACTTATTAAAACTAAATATTTTTCTCAAATTTAGAAAGATATTATACTCTAAACAGCCGTATTTTTCAAAATGACTACCTCTAATACATTAAAGTAAGGAAAATGTTACATATTTTCTCCTACTAAAATAAATATTACAACTCCAAGATATTGGGGCAAATTTAATTAGTTACTAGCGAAATAACTTTGTTACCGAGAAGGTATTACATTAAAATATTTATAGAATAAAAAATAAAACAGGTGAAAATTAAAGCATTTGAACATTTACACAATAAAATTAAAATAAGTAGATAAATTGAAATATCTGTGTAAAAGAATGCAAAAAGGTAAAGGTTAAAATCAGGGTATGAAATTATAACATGGAAAACAGTAAATGGTTTACCACACGTTCCAGACCATGGATTTAATTCACTTAGAAATAGATGTCTGAGCGTGAAACGTGTGTGTCCGACATGAAGGCATGTCAAATGGACAACAGCACTTCATTAAGGAAAAATTAATGATGAGATGACGTATAGAAAAATGGTATGTAGTTTGCTGGAGACCTGCATATTCCATAACTCCTGCCAGACAGAATAAACAAATATTTTGACAACCTTTCTCATATCTATAAGAGGGACAGATGGATGATGCTCAGCTGATGCAGATTTAGCAGCTGCATCAGCCTTATCATTGCCCTCAAGACATACATGACTTGGGATCCAACAGAATTTGATACCATGTCCCTTACCAGCAAGGGAATCTACAGTTGGGAAAAAATTGGACACAACTGGATGATTATAAGTGTTCGAAATTTTCAAAGCTTTTTTAACACTCAAACTATCAGTACATATGCAAATTTTATGGTAACTTTCTGTACTCACAAGTTGATTCGCTTGGTGCATTGCCATAGCTTCAGCTGTAAATATGCAGCAGGACGTATAAAGATTGTATTTGTAACTTGTATTGTTGAAGAAAGCATCACAACCAACATAACCTGCAATTTTAGATCCAGTGAATACAGGCGCATAAGTGGAACACTAACAGCGATGTGATGAGAAAAGCTGTTGAAAAGTCGTTAAAGTTGTGTCTGATTTTCTAAACTGAGAAAAAGTATCAATAAATATTTGTTGAACATATCAAGGTGGATGTGATAATAAGTCCATTTTAATGAAACAGACACCACATAGGTCTGTCAAGAAGAAATGAGATTTACTATGAGTGAGAAAATGTTGGACACTATAAGAGCTAGCATCATACAATCTCTTCAATGCAGGAGTAAAAGCCAAGGAATGTAAAGGATGTTGTCTGTCAGACAAAATGTTAGTGTAGTAATTGAGTGACAGTTGCATTCGTCTCAGATCTAAAGACAATTATTGACAAATCCCATAAAGATTCTGGACGAGTGATGTGCAGAATGCACCTGAACATATTGTCAAAGCAGAGTGATGCACCGTGTCCAGTCTGCATAAAAGTGAAGACCTAGCAGATCAATACACAGCACTTCCATAGTCCATACAAGATAAAATAAGTAACCCATAGATTCGAAGCCCAAGATGTATTAGAAAGCAAATTGAGGATATAAATTAATCGCTTACATTTCTTCCGCAAATATAAAATATGCAGAAGGTTAACTTTCGGTCAAAAATTACTCTCAGAAACTTCACCTCAATGATTAGAGGGATAGGTGTATTATTTATATAGATGGTAGGATCATTGTGGGTGCTAATCTTTTAGCAGAAATAGACACATGATCTCTTGCTAGAAGATAAAGTATGGCCATTCTCAGCACACCATGCAGCAAGTTTATTAACAGTTTGTAGTTGTCTCTCAATTAAACACATATTTGACATTGGCAAGATATTTTCAGGTCATCCACATAAATCTTGCCATATACAGAAGGTGAGATTTGATGAAGGATGTTACTATTGAATATGTTAAAAATAGTCACACTTAAAATGGAGCCTTGGGGTACATGCTAACTTGAATAAAAGTATTGGACAAAAGATGACCAATACATACTTTAAAGTATGTAACTTGAGAGCATAAAAAATTGATCAATCACTTGAAATTTCTTCTAAATTAGCATATGTCATACAACAAATTGTTCTCTGTGCCATACAGTGCATTGCTAATGCCACACTTATTCAGTTTCACTCAGTTTTATCTGAGAGTACATCAATGATTTAATATTCCCATAAGTTCTAATCATTTTCTCAGTTGAGACATAATGAAATGCCTCTGCAACCCTGTATGCATGTTCTTTAACATATGCAGTCAGACATAGCTTGTCTGCTATGTCATAGCAATGTCAATATTGTTTCTAAGCCATAACTTGCTAACAAGTGTGTAAGAAAATAGAGGAGTAGAAATTTCACATACTTACAACTTGTTCACAAAAATTGGAAAGCTTAAACAAACTAAACTGTGTTCGTGAATGACAAGGCATGTGCATTCAATGAACATCCATAACTACAACATTCTCACACTCCACAATGAAACAAACAAAAAGAAATTTTCATAGTTCTGAATAGAGAAAATTTTTAGAAATGAGTGTTATTGAAAACTTCAGTATCAGTGGGTAAAACACTGTTTTCCAGACATTTTCGAATAAGATGCACCAAAATGTGCATCTTATTGGCAAGCAAATATGGTATATACATTTAGACAATTTTAGGAAAGAGCACATTAATATATAAATAAATGTGGCCTTTCTCTTTACAATGAAAAGTTTCCAAAAAATTAAAATTTACTTTATCTAATAAACTGATCAAAATAAGCCAAGTATGAAGTATAAAAGTAATTAAAAAATGTTTGCTACCTTAAATGTTTTAAATCAATTGAAGCATTTCCAAATTAGTAAAAAACTTAGAAATAACACTTTAAAATTCTTCATTTCATTAAGCAAAATATTAGTTCCAATTAGTCAAATATTTTTTTAAAAAAAAAAAAAAATCAAACATTATATAAGACATACCTTCATTCAAATCTTCCTGTAAAACAATTTCTTTCTTTTTCTCTTGGGGCAATTTCTTTTCATTTTGAGACTTTGCTTTTTTTGCAACCTAATAATGGTAAAAATTGCTGTAATAATCTTTAAGACATATTAATAAATATTTTTCAATAACTGAGATAAACACGAAAATTGAAATATTACATTAAAATGTTTAATAAACAATAAAACTGAAACATGACAATGATACCTTGATAAAGAAAAATAAATTTAAAAATACTTAAATACACTATATAAAAAATTCGAATATTAATGTAACTTAAAATCCTAGTTTTTTGCACCTATTTCAGAGGTAAAAATGTTTTTATAAATAACATTTTAAGGAAATTAAATCAGAGTTAAAATATAATGAAATGCTTGATAAAATATATCTTAATTTAATATAACCCATACTCCAAAAAATACTATCCAATGTTCAAATATTAAAATTTAAAAATTCAAGCCAAAGTCAATTATTATATGCATTAAATTTTAAATTTTCTTCCAGTCTTGAAACTTTTCAACGGCTGGTTCTGGTTCTTCCTTAATGAGTGAGAGATTGAATGTGTTTCTAAATTAATAACAAACAATATTCTTGACTTCCACAGAATAACACAACCTATAAGATTGCAAGGAAGGAAACTAACAGAAACTTTATATAATAATAACTCATGAGAAAGGAATCACAAGACAGCATGAAAATTGTGGAAAAAATAAAAGACACTGTATAAAATTACACCATTAAATTATCTATATGACACTTTTGGCAAGATTCAGCAGTGTCCTGATTGGGTAAGGTATGACTTTCAAGATTATGAGTTCTATATTAGACCCAACAAATCTGTTATGTTCACAAATAGTGACTGGGAAATAGAAAATAGGTTGTTATCACAATGTCCTTCCATTGGTGTGGAGTTGATGGTGACAAATAAAATATCGATCTCATCATTCAAAAGTAATTCAAAACTATAAAGCTAATGTTTGTGTTTAGTGACATTTTAGTCAGAAAAATTGAGCAGCTAGAAATACATTGCAAACAAATAAAGTTTTGCAATTTTGAGTGAATTATTTCAATACTTGTAGTTAAATACTATAGATAATTATTTAAATAAATAGTGGATGCCATTCTAAATAAAGAAATAGTAAATTTCATGGTCAACAAAATAAACTTATCAGGATGTGCAAACTCCTTTAAAAAAAACAATTAAGCTATTTATGGTAGGTATACGAAGTTCAGGATAAAAAAATCCATTAAATTATAAATTTTCAGAAATTTTACACCAGTTTGAGATGAGCTTCAACATTTATTTAAGGAATAAACTTCATAATAAGATTATTCCAAAATCACTTGAAGAAATGAACTGTTACAAAACATTTTTATAACAATCGTGTTTTAAATGAAGAAATATTAACATAAACCAATTTTGAAATTATATTTCTAATTTTATTTTACACAGAAAAAAATATTTACAGAAACTTAATATTTCTGAATTTTAAAAAATTTTAGTTTAAGTTTTATTAGTTAAAAATGTATATAAAACAAATAATACAAGAATTGACAGACATATACAAAGATTAGCCTTATTTATAATAAGTTATGAGTTTTGAGTATATAAATCAAACAGAAAGTATGTGAAAAATTATAAGATATTTATAAAGAGATGAAAATTTGCTACAATAATGGACAAAAATTAGAAAAAATTATTATGTCTATTATATGTTCATATAATGAAGTATTACTAAGAAATATAATGAATGCTTAAAACTATTTGATTTCTCCTGTATTAAAACATGAAACAATATAACTCAGTTAATGAACTGCATTAAAATTTACCATTATTAATTATATTTAAGAGATTATCATTTTACTTTGTTTTAATTAAATGGAAAAATATACAAACATTTAAAATTTAATTTATTCAATCCATATTAGACTTTTTAACCTATAGTTATATAACCTTAGTTTAATAAATCAATAAATGATTTTACGAATTACTTTTATTTTCAAATATACCATGTGGAGGTCTTTTATAATTGACTCATGTTTTCTGTATTACTTGTACCAAAGTTAGAAAAAATAATGTAAATTTTAAATCTTTGCACTTTCTTACAACAGATAGAACACAAAGTTACATTTAGTCATTCATGAGGTCTTAAAAAAATTCATGAATATACTCCTTTTTATAATTAAATGTATTAACTTATCTAAAAAACTTTCTACTACTCCTCATTCATCTTAATATAAGAAATTTTTATTTTATAAGAGTATTTTTTATCATATGAAGATGTGAAAGAAACTTTTGCTGCATCAGACAATTTTTGCATTAGCAAATAAAGAACTAATAATATTTTTGTGTTTAATTTACTCATGTTAAAGCAGTGGTAGTATTTTTTTTATATCGCCATCAAATATCATAGAGCCAAAGAAGAAGTTCAGGCTTCAATAGAAACATTTAATAATGCTCTTTATAAAATCAACACTGAAATAAAAAAAAAGATTCTAATGTGAAAATTAATGATCCACTTATGAATGACTGTTTATCTGCAATTAATTTATGATTAAAAATGAGAATGATGAAGTGATTCCTTTTGACTAGGCAAATATTTTAACTATGCAAGAATAAGTGCTAAAGAAAGTTATGAATTGTAGGCAAAAAAATGTTGAAAGTTTTAAATTTGGTTTTGGTAATACTGGCCACTATGAACAGGAAACTATGAGCACAAGCTGTAGGCAGAGCAAAAAATGACCCATGAAATTATTAGCAATGATATTAGAAATTAAAAATTGAGACTTTTATATTTAGAACATAACAAGGAAAATTTTCCTTGTGGTATACCAAAAATCAATTTACGTTTAGTGAAGAAAAAGTTATTTTGCTTTAAAACTTTCCAGATTTGGCATTATCACTTGGAGGTTGTATAAAAAAACCATTTCTACAAAAGACAATGATATTGACGATGCGTTTGCAAGACAAGAGTGCAAATGTAAAAAATCAGGACAACTGTAATTCTAAATGTCATTATAGTCTAATGAATTTAAATAGATAAACTTGCAAGCAAATATAAATGAATATTTGTTCAGAATATAGGTTTAGTTTGCTTTGAAATGGAACTGTTTTTCATAAATTTTAATAATCTAAATTGTTTTCTTTATCCAAGTTTTTTTTAGCTAACACAAAAATTATTTTCTGGTTCCAAGTTAGTATTTAATTTAAAGTTCTATTTTGTTTAGATAAAAATAAAGTGTTTACTGAAATAACAAGCTAGATTTTATTTTATTTTTAGTAATTTTGATCATTTTGTATTTTTCAATACCTTTTAGGCCAGATATATAACTTATTATATAATATATCTGTCTTAAAATACCTATTGAAATAAATGTACAAAGGAGACATTGTTATTTTAATTTTTAAATTGAAAAATTATATATATATATATATATATATATATATATATATATATATATATATATAATATTCACTTTAAGTTTTATTTTAAGTCATTATTATGTTCCTCAAATTCTTAAGAACAAAAATAGTGTTTAAAAATATTTATTTTTTCAAATTAAAATATCAATTTTTTAAAAAATAATCGGAATTTATCATATGCCCCATTATCAATTGAGTGTTATATATATTCATTGGTAAAAGTGATAATCAATTTATCACATTTATTGATTTTAGAGGGAATTGTGTATAATAGCCAATTATTATACACAATTATTGGATTAATCACTTTTACCATAACAAACTTTAAAAAGATAGTTTTACAAACTTAATACATTCAAAATAAACAAACATATCAAATACTAAATTAATTTTTAGAAATTATAAATATATCTTAGTTATATATAAATAATTTTATTTTCACACACAATATACTTAAATGAAAAAATGGGATTCAAGACATTTTTAACGAGTAAGGCGTATTTAAATCATTTAACTACGAAAAAAGTGAAAGTCAAAAATATACTTTATAAGAAAGATTGGGTCAACACTTTTTCAGAGAAAATACCTCACCAAATATATTCATTTCATTGACACACGGATTGGAAATTTTCTTAATAGCAAGATCAACATACATAAAAAAAAAACTTTTATTGTGAGATTAATTAATAAAATGAACATGTGCAATCATGTCATGTTCATTTTAGAGAAGCTTTTGAGTTACCAAAGTTAGTAAATACATAATACACATATTATTACTTTTTTTTCAGCAGGAGGTTTTTCATTATTACTCTGTTTATCATTAACATGCTTTTCCAGAGGATCCTTTTTTCCAACTGGCTCAGAAGTCTTTGCTTTAGTGGTAACACCATTCAATTTTCCATTCACAACTACTTTGTTTTGCTAAAAATTTATAAAATAGAATTATTAGGAAAATTAAAATTAAGAAAATTTTTAAATACTTGATAAAAAGTTTATAACAGTTTTGTAAGAATTTGTCCTTTAGAAAATGGAAATCTATGTATTAACAAAGTGAAACATTATGATTTTCATAACTACAAATAAGCAGAACCTATTTATATTTACACAAGTGTTCTGAGGTCCATACATTTGGATCCATCCGGAACTTGGAAATTTTTCAACAAATGGTAGTTTTAGCCACTTAAAAGTTCATGTTTTTAAAAATGAAATGTAAAATAATAAAATTTTACAATTATACAACATGTTTTAATTTGTGCACATTTTACAATATGTATTAATTTGCATAAGTAAAACACTATTTGGTTGAAAGGTTGCTGAATTACGAAACCAGCCTGTGATTTTAAAGATATAGATTTCACACATATGAAACTATAATTGGAATTCATAACAAATGATTGAAGCAATAATTTATATCCATATAAAGATTTGACATCAACTGAATTTTAATTATATAACTGAAATATCATGAAATTTTCTAATTTTATTATTTCTATTTAATATACTGATGAATATACTATAGCATATACGCTTACTTTAAGTATAAAACATTTTTGCTGATGGGAAATATATTATGCATGTTCAGAAAAAATAATGGAAAGTAAAAATAACTTCATCTTTTTTAATGGAACTTACCAGCACGTGCATGTATGTGTAAAAATATATATTTTTCATTTAATATTAAATAAATATATTTTTTTAAATCAATACTTTTAGATTTTAGATTTACTTTTAATATATTAGAAATTATTTA
Organism: Latrodectus geometricus; assembly: GCA_026290005.1. Taxonomy (NCBI): domain Eukaryota; kingdom Metazoa; phylum Arthropoda; class Arachnida; order Araneae; family Theridiidae; genus Latrodectus; species Latrodectus geometricus. Next base: position 517,362 of record JAPDSC010039171.1, read on the forward strand.
ATAATCTATGTTTAATAATAAAAGCATTAAAAATATTAACAAATCATAAATTAAGAAAATTGTTTGATTTCTAATTGAAGAACTGTCATTAAGAGAAATCTATTTTAAAAGCAATTTTGAATAATTTCTTTTGTACACACAATATATACATTTTTCTATGTATGAATTTCTTTCTAAACATGAACAATTAAATAACTAAAAATATATTGATTATTGGATAGATTTAAAATTATTTACACCAATTCTGAAACTGCATGTCATTAATTTATTGAAATTGAGAAAAATTAATAAACTTATCTACTCCAAAATTCATAAAAATTAAATTCTTACAAAGGCTTATTAAATGATATTCTAAAGAACATTAATTCAAAAATAAAAATAATTAAAATATTTCTCATAATTAGAAAAGGAAACACCTTTTCAAAATTCCAAATAAAATATCCAAAATATATTATGCATTGATAACTTGTTGAATATTTACTTGAAATATCTTAATTTGAAACTAATGTAATATATACATCCACTTCAAATTGTTTTCAGATGGCAAATTTTCTGAAACTAAATGAAAATGGAACAAATTGGAATAAATAAATGAAGCTAGAAAATATTAATGTAACAACCACATTACTAGAATGTCACTTTCCATATTCGATGCCATGCCATATTAGATATGAACATATTTTATTTCATCAATTCCATATCTGTAGCATATTTTGCAACATTATACAAATGCAATGGGGTAGAGAAAATGAAAGATATGCTATCCAAAATAAAGCCCGAAAGTTATCCATGGAATAACAGAAATCGTAGATAATCTAAATTTTTGCCAAAGGAAACATATTGGCGAGCATTTTATATCTGTTGAGTTTTGGTTTTTCAAGAGTAAACAAATAATAAAAGTTAAAAATAAGTCCTAAATTAATGTTGATTTTACGCAAATTACATTCCAGATAACAATAGCAGTAAAAGGTAGAAGTACAGATATAGGGTTATCTAAACAATAACTATGATTAGAAAAATAATTATAAAAATTTGATTTTAAAATTTCACACATTAAAATTCAACTAGATGTCTTTGTAATGAATCTAAAGAAACAGTGATCCAGATCTCGGATAAAATATCTACAACTCGTTTCCAAAGGTTAAGCAAACGAGAAAAAACTGATAACTCCATGAAAATATGCAAGAATATTCAGTTAAACATGGGATGTTTATTGTAAACTGAAAAATGTAAGAAAATATAAAATTTTTACATTTTGTGATATTAACAAGAACAAAAAAAAAAAATAATGAAATACAAATATTTCTCAATGAGTATCAACCATAAAACAATGCTTTATGTAGCCATTTAAGTACATGGACATTAATAAGTATTGTCTCTGCATTATAAAGATTGTTAAAAACTAAACCAAACTCCTGGCCACATACACATTAAGCAATGCTATATCTTACTTCTCATAATGAACAGTTTTTGGTAGTATAGTCGAAGAGAAAAGAAAATGCTGTCACAAAGCTATGCATTTTTTTTCTTTCTGGCTATTTGATTTTATCTCCGTGAAAATTAATGTTTTAGAAATGACTTTTATTTCTATCATAAAATATATCCACATCAAATAGATGCCCAACTCATAAATTAGAACAATTTAGAAAGTACTTTTTTAAACACTTAATTTCGATCTCAAACATAACATAGGACAGTTGGTTGATTTTTATGGTGCAAGGTCCAAAAAGGAGAACCTGTGCCAAACATAGGACTATGGACCATCAACATGCTTTTGGAGTATTACATATTCTCATTAGGATTAAAGTTAGATTGATTTTTTTGTCACTTTACAGTAACTACTTGAATACAAAGAAACTATCCAGACTAAAAGCTATAGTTTAAAATAGACTTTGAATCATTATAAATATGCAAGATGGTTTGATTTGCCAGTCACTCTACGCTAATGTTTGGCACACCAAGACCAATTTCACTAAGAACTACAGTTCAAAATTGATTCTGAACTACTACAATCATTCACACCTGTAGCAGAAATTGAACTCACAAACTGTTGGACTAAAGACCAGAGTACTAACCATTCATCTGCCAATCGAACAAGTTTCAGTTTTCATATATTACTACACAAAATAAGCAATGTCAGAGTGAGCGCTATCTGTTTACAAAATAAACATGTCATAAAATGCAACAGCAGAGGGTTATAAATAGAATCCAATTCATAATTTATGGATCTCTGAACATTACCAGTTTTATGTAAAACCATCTGCAAGTATATGCACAAAGATATTTTTTTCAATTTAAGAACACACTGCCTCTTACATACAACTCTTTCCTTTATACATTAAACACAAGATACATTTTTCCTCCTTATAAAAAGATTAAAAAAAAAAAAGAATCTAAGTAAAACAGGATTTATTTGTGGATAAAGCAGTCCTCCAATGATTTTACAACTACATCCAGTTTAAATAATTATTTCCTTCATTAAACACAACACCTGTGGCATGAGATATATCAGATATGCAAGGTCAGTTGCTTTGCATATAGATTGTTCACATGGAACTGTCTACACACTTCCAAGAATGATGTCTTTTCTGACAGAAATAATCAGTTCTAAAATTAAATGGAGTCGCAACTCTTCTATGATGTGTTCCAATAAAAAAATTATTTTAAAATGTGAAAGTGAGACAAAACACATACAAAATGCTACAACATAACAATGTGAGTACTCATTGAAATGATTATAAAAAATCAGAAGAAAACTATAAATAAAAATAATTTTGAACTGAATTATTGGACAGAATTCTAACACCAGGGGCAGGTATGAAATGAGCCATATGCATAGATTTCTCTGCAGAATGGATTCTTTGATATGATGAGTTTTGATGTTAGTTATATGCAACTCTGTATCCAGTTTTAATGCACGTAGAATTTTCATGGAGTTTTAGCAACTCTTGAATTTTATAGGTATTTTTTTTAATTTAGAAAGATATTTTAAGCTTTCAGGTAAAATTAAAGATTGAATAAAATGAAAACCTAAATTTTAAACTCAAAGTTTGAGTTCCTGTCTTCTTTGAGGCTTGATTTGAAGTTTAGTGCTAATTTATTTTTAGGTTATAATTATTTGAAAATTTACATTAAAATTATATTGAAAAATATTTAGCATTCATATATTGCAAATGAGAAGTACAGATAAGAATATTTGCTTTTCTAAAAAAATTAGAGTATGAAAGAAGTAAGAAAGTTGATTAGGTGAATATTTTTATTTTTGATTCACTAGTGCTATTCTTTGCATTAAATTTTCAAACTTTATAGCTATAGTATAGATATTTATAAATTTTATATTGAATGGTAATATAGTCATATAACTATACTATTATAATGTGTGAACAAATGTTGGATTAATTAAAAGACAAATATTTTAAAATTAAAGTTATTCATTTGCTGACCTTTATCTAGGCGCAGCTTGTCCTTTTTGGACCTTGAGCCACGAAACCCAACCAACAAACTGACCTTTATCCAGTTGTATAACATAAAATGTCATTCTAAAAGTATATTTTCCAGCTAGAATGATTAATTTATTTTAATAAAATGATTTTACATTATTGGTTTGACTCTATTGTAATGACCTCTGTGAATAGCATTACAGGGTATGTTTTTTGAAAATGTGTGCCATTGTTCGATTAATTAAAGACAAAGTATTATAAAAGCCTATCTACTATTAATTCAGTTTCATTGCTCTCTTGTTGATTCTTACCCAGCAGAACTATGGATGTTTCTTTAAATATTTGCAACATTATTCAATTGACTGAAAATGATTATTGTAAAATACTAGTCATTGATATTTAGTTTTATTGCTCAGTTGATTTCTGCTTGGCATCGCTATACATAGGACTTTTTGAAGATGAGTACCCATGTTTACTTGATTAAAATAGTATAAAAAAAATACTATTCATGTTTTTGGATTTAGCTTTATTGCTGACTGCATAACATAAAATGTTTCTTTGAAGATTTGTACCATTGTTAGATTAATAAAAAAATTATCATGTATGTCTTAAATCAATCACATAATGTCATTGTTCTTTTTAGATTATTAAATATTTTGTTTTAATATATTTAATAAATATTATATAAAATGTAAAATTAGCTCTCATATTTTGTTATTAAGCCTACCTTAATAAGTTAAAATAAATAGAGAATTCATGGTATTCAAAATTGATAATTACGCAAAATTGCACATTTTATATTTTGAATACCATTATTTCCAACAAATTTTGGCGGGCAGGAAAATCAACCTAAGTCTGAACCAAGTCATATAGGATTTCACAAATTATTTTGTTATTAAATTCTTAGGTTCAGAATGAAAGTTTTCCTATAATTCTTAAATTAGCCCACTTTTCACAAACTTTGCTGAAATAAAAATCTTTTATATGTTCAAGACTACATATATAAAGTAACATCAACCAGGAAAGTTTGCACGAATTCAGCCTGTTGTTTAACTGTTTCATACTATTCCTTCAATCACTTCACATTGTAACAGCTACTTTAAATTTATAATAATAAAAAGCTATTTAAACGGAAAACCTAAAAAGAATAATGTTATATATTTCCGATTAAAACAACTGCATCCTATTCTGTAGTTGGAAGATCCTAAATGTTTATCATTTTGTGCAGTAAAAGTAGAGAAATATTTATTAGAATAGAACATTTATTTCAAGAAATACAAACAGTTCATCAAAGTAAACACAAATTTGCTAATATTTTCTACAGTTGGAGAAAAATTATATATTTGGTGTCTTTTTTTCTCGATCAATGACCGGCATCCTAAGGACCTACGATTAAGATATCACTCATAATATTTAATTCAATTGAATGTCAGCTTTAAAAATGCTTATTACACTAAATCTTCTATCACAGTCCACAGTACATAAAACTGCTATTGTGTACTTGATTAGACAGCATGTTATTCAATATTCCCCAGAGATATTTCATTAACAAGCACTGAAAAAAGCAGCAACTTTAAGTAGATTTTTTTTAACGTTTGGTTTATAATTCGTTTAAACAGTCTAGTCAGATTGAAAAACATATTAATTTCCCTTAATTCAGAATTCGAGGTATTGGAAACATATTCAATGAAGAAAAAATGAAAATATTTTAAGATAAAAACAACCTATATAAAATCATAAATTGCAGTAGTAAATAATAAAGTTCTTTAAGAGCAGTGATAATAAAGTTTTTCTTCTCTTTACACTATGATCAATTTTTTCCAAACATTTATAAACTTCGGTTTTCCTAGAATTAAAGCATTTTATATACTTACAACAACAATTCACTAGCTTTGTCTACCATTCCACATTTATTTTTTTTAACTTGGATCTATAGATTCTGAATCACAGCAAACATAAATACCCAAGAACAGTGCCAAATTCCTAAACTATTGAAGAGACCAAATCATAGCTAACTTAATAACAGACCATTTAACTAATTCATTAAATAACTAGTTCAAGTCAACATTTTATAAATTAATATACACAAAATTTTTAAGAAAAAATTAAACTAAAGGATACAACATCTAAAAATTTCACGATTTAAAAAATAATACTAACTTAAATTACAAAATTAAGATGTTCTACAATTACATACGATTTCAGATGTAATGCAATGAATTTTAATAAACAAGTTTTTGAAGAACTCTGAGTGATAATAAAATTGGAAAATGATTTATAAATAAGAATCATACATGTAAAAACAAATTTTATTCAAATTATATTGTAAGTTAACATAGTTTTTGTTTTGAAATATTGAAAATTTTTCAAATTCATTTATTAACATAATAAAAAAAAAGTTATAAGTCTAACAAAATTCAGAAAGATCTATGAGAAACAAAGTTACTTAAATAATATTATACAGTTATAGGAAATGAGAATAAGAAGCAATACTCGCAGAAGTATTCAGATTGGATGCACTGATTCAATTTGTTGGTCACAATTGATATGACATATATTACAATACATATCAATTAAGTTTAAAAAAATTGAAAAAAATATTAAGTAACTTTCAAAAGCTTTTGATTTTAATATTATAAATATAATTGAGTTTGATACAATCCCACTCTGCAGCTCATCTTATGATATTACTCTTGTATTTTGTAACGATATTAATAATATTGTACTCTTATTAAAAAAATTGAAAAAAACAACTTCTTTACATAAGCTTTTAGGCATTATTAAATGTCGCCAGTAAAGAGAAACAAAATACTACAATGAAAACCATAACAATCTTATTTTACATCAATTATCATAAAAGCACTAGGTTTACAGAAACCAAAAATGCAACAGTAAAAGATTAAAAATAAATGCATGCAATTTTGCTGAAACTAAAATGGATTGAAAATAACGGGTGACTTCAAAACAAATGAATAATTAAGAGCGATAAAATTGGATATAAGAATGAAAGAAACTTAAGAATGTAAACTTTTGAAAATCTAAATATTAAACAGAATCTAAAAAATACAATAAAATTAAATATTCAACAAACGTGTAGAACAAGTGTTTTCTTTTACATTAACAAAAATCATCAGTATATACGTGGCAAGATACTAGAGCTTATCTGACAAATAGATGTAAATAAGATGTCAACATTGATTCCGAAAGCAAGATTTTAAAAATAAGATACAAATATATGAATGTATATTAGCTAATCAAATAAATCAAGAAATATTACAGAATTTACCTTTTGATTTTCTTTGGTCTTGCGTTTTTTATTTAACTTTTTGTCTTCTTTAACTTCATCAAATTTAGGTGGTTGAGCTGGTGTTTTAAAACCGAAAGCATAAACAATAAATGCGCAGAAAACTACAACAACAATTGGAATAGCATATAGAGGATTAAATGTTTGAATAAATTCCATGTTGATATGGTAATTCATTTTTATTTTATTATAAAAGAACTGAAAGATCAAAGAAAACAGATATTCTCATTGCAGGTCTACAGATTCAACGTAAACGTGTGAAAACACCGTAAGCATTGGCACGAGCATAGTTACGTACACATAGTAAACGCGTTCCAAAATCTGTTGCCAGTTCAGACAAATATTTTCTAATCCTGTTTAAAAAGCTTGCATTTGTACGACAATAATACATCTAACTACTAATGTTTACGTTTCTAAGATAAGAAATCGAAAGCAAATTTATCTGAATTGTGACTAGCTGTAGGTAAAGTAAGGCTTGATTTCAGGATCTTAATGTCCCTAAAAGACATAGAATTAAAAAACTATTCCTTATGTCTTGGTAATTTTAAAGAAAAATTTTCTTTTTTGTGTTTATAATCCGTTCACACAGAGTTTTTTTAAATTAATTTAAAGTTAAAAAAATATTTAACTTAAACACCGTGATGAAAACAGCGTATGTATTATCTTTTGCAATTGCAAGTTAACAGCTTAATATCTTGGAAAAGAAGGAATTCACACAGAAAATTTTAAAAATGAAATATTTTCTTCATAATATTTCATATATTTATATATACAGGGTGATTCTAAATTGCTTTTTTACGAATTAAGAACGGTTATAGTACCCATTCAGACAAGCAATAATTACATAGGAACGTACGGTAACGTTCCACTCTTAGAGGTAGAAAAGAGGAATGTTAGAATTATAACCTGACCTTACAACAATTTTAGAAATCGAATGAAAGATAGTGAAAATTGCACAATCAGATTCTCCGTTTAATGAAAAACTTGCAGCAAATTCTTAAAATGATAGCCACGAGTGTCGTTCCACAGTTGATACCGATGACAGGAATGATTGTTATTTTTCCATGGCAAAAACAATTCTTGCAAGGAGATCTTCAGCTGACTCTATGAGCGTCCGTACTCTAAAAATTCAATGTGCCCCAAGAAGAAAAAATCTCTTGATGGAAAAATGTGCTGGGGATCCATTGTGAATAAACCACATCTCTCTGAATGCGGAACGGAATTACCTTCAATAAATTAGAAAAGATTTGTTTCTAGAAGATGCGGTATATTGCGTTGGTTAAGCGGTCTGTCATGAAGTAAGGGCCTACTAGGTAATCAAGGACATCAGCCCAGAAATTCATAAAACTTTCTGCTGGTGCTTTCGGTGAATAGTATAATGGGTACTGCTATCAGAACAAAAGTAATTATTGCAGGTATTGAAAATCCCTTTTCTGCTGAATGTTGCCTCATCACTAAATAATACTAATGTCGGAATTCATGTATCTTTATTCTTCCTCCCCCAAAAAAATTGCATAAAATCTGCCCATCTCATCTGTGTTCAAAGATTTAGCTTTTTAAACGTGGTGGGGCAAATGAAATGATTTCCCAATGTCAAGCGTTTTAAAAATTAAGATGACTTGGAATACGACAAGTTGGAAATAAAGGTATAAAATTCCGGAGAATTTTGAAGCACGGAAATTTTCTCAGGAATTTTGAGAAAAAACCGGGGAATATTGGGAATTTTGAGGGAATAAAATCGACCAACCGCAATTTTTTCATGACATTAATGACTTTGCTTACAGCTTATCGTAACTTCCACCATAGTGATGATATAGACCCGTCAGCGACTTTAGAAATCCTCAACATTACAGAACCTTGGCGAGAAAGGAACAGTGTCAAAATAGTTGGCACACAGTTAAATCTCGCGTACGCGCATCTACATTGTTTATGTTGAAAATTTATTTTCTTTATCTTATGTGTTTATAAATGAATTATTATAATATTGAAGATTGTTAATTGAATTTATAAAAATAATTAAATAAAAGTGCGTACGATTAAGATTTTTTAGAACATTTTTATAAAAAACAGTTAAAATTGTTTAGTTTTTGATTTAAATTTTATGCATAGTTCTATATTAATAATGTAACGCAGCAATGTCTTTTATCACAGTCAAGGTGGTGGAAGTTTAAAAAAATATCAGTCACGTCTCGTCAGCTGAGACGCCATGTTGTTGTTTTACCGCTTAGCTTTGGTGACGAAATGTACCATTTTGGAGTCACCAAGAATATAATAACAACTCCATTTAATGAATAATTAATGACATATTTTATTCAATAATTGAAAAATTGTACATACTATCAAACAGCTATTATTATTGTAATTAATAACTATGCATGTCCTCCATCTTTGTTGCAAACATTCTATTGCCGTAACCAGTAGAAGATGTTAAAAAATAATTAGATTTTTTTTACTTATTTTAATAAGTATTTCATAAAAAACACCAAAATTTCGAAATCCTTTGAAAAATTTTAAAATTTTAAAAAGCTTTTAAAATTCCCAAAAGCTTCAAAATTACAGTGAGAATAAACCCGGGTTTTTCTTCTTTAACTACAGCAGTTACAAGTTGCTGTTCGTATAATCTTCGTGTTTCACGTCCATTTTCTTTTGCTTCAACGTAATTGAAATGCATATCTTCCAATTTCTCGTACGCGTACTCGCCATATTATTCATATAAAGTTTTGGACAATACTTGAAACGATAACGTTCTACCGTTTTTAAAAGCCAACGTTGGCTCCGGTTGGCTTTCTCTTGTGCCCATCAGCTCGTGGACCGCACACAGTTTGAGACGGAGAGCGTGCATAATCCACCTCGACTATCGAAGAGCGTTTTTTTGCTTGAAGCATTTACTTTTCTTTTATGCCTCTCAGAGTGGAATGCGACCCTATGTTCTATGGTACTTATTGTTCCTTTGGGTGAGTACAATCACTTCTCTTAATTTGTAAAAACAATTTAGAATCACCTTGTGTATATAATATATACTTGTATATGCACTCAGGAGCATTGAAAATAGTGCACCAAGAAGTAAGAAAGGTACAAGCATGAAACTTTGCAAGTAAATACAATTAGATAAAATATGCAAATGATCCAAGTTTGGTGCCAATGCACATAACCACACACTCGGTAGTTGCGCTGCAATCGGGAAGTTAGCCCTACATAAACTGGCTTAGAGGGGAAAATTCAGAAACGTGACGATCATATGTCGATGCTAGGAGGATTTTAGTAAACGAAAAATGCCAGGGAAACATGTGAGATTAAATTTCGCACAATTAAGTCAGTTTGAGAAGGGCCTCATCATCGGCTTGAAAACTGCAAGCTGGTAGACGCGCAGTGTTGCTCGCCAGGTAGATCATTCGAGGCGTGTGGTCAAAGCATGTTGGAAACAGTGGACACTAGATGGTACCCAAGGGTGGCGTAACAGGTCTGGGGCTACCAGGAAGACAACGAAGTGAGAGGCTCGAAGGATTACGTGGAAGCGCTCATGGATCACATAGTGACTCGTTTCATAATACTCGAGGATGTATTGTTCTACAAACTATTTCTAGACTTTGTTCCACAACTATTTCTAGACACCTTCTGGAAGAGAATCTGCAGTTCGAGTGCCAGTTTCGTGTATTGCCTTTAACACCTCAACATAGATGATTCTGTTTACAGTGGTGCCAAGCCCAAGCGACGTGGATAGTCGCAGATTGGCAAAACATGTTGTTTAGTAATGAATTCAGGTTCATTTTGGAGGATTAGATAATAACTGCGTATGAGAGTGAACGCGTGCCCTGGTGAACGGTACAGTTCTACCCACACTGTCACTTGACACATTGCCTTCACAACAAGCACAATGGTCTAAGAGACCATAAACTATGATACCCGCACCACTCTAGCTATGGTATGTGGAACCTTAACGGGCCAGCGTAATGTTGATGACATTCTTCGATCCTTCATAAGAACTTTTCAATAAATAGTCTTCCAGTGTCAATTTTCCTGCTAGATAATTCTCGCCAGCATTCAGCTAGAGTTGCTCAAGACTTCCTATGTCATGTTCAGACTCTTCTATGGCTGGCCCGCTCCCCGGACTTGTCCTCGATAGAGTATGTTTGCGACAAGCTGATACCCCATAAGACGCCTTGTCACTCTGTACATGATTCGGAGGTAGTTGTTCAAAATTTGTGGGCACATCTGTCACAGGATAGCATCAAACGTCTAATAAACTCGATGCAGACTGTATGGCGGCATGTATTGTAGCAGAAGGCGTCCTCTGAGTGCGATATACCATTGAGGTTGCACTGTATTTGTCTAATGCACACACTGTAATTGTCTTGATTTTGGGATCAAGTGAAACTCACATCTATATCATTATGTATATAAAATTTCATTTCAATCTCATGCTCCCTTCTTGGTCTGCAATTTTCAATGTTCCTGAGTATACATACACTTTTCTATTAATTATAAAAGATTTTTGTAAAAATGAATTGTATTTAAAGAGAAACGCCTGTGATTGTTAGTTATCACAGTTTTAAAGGAAGGAGAAATTAACGAAAAAAGTAATCAATCAAAAGACACCAAGTAATTTTTTTGACATCGAAACAAAGAAATCATGGAAGCAAGACACGATAAAGAACAATGTAAATTTTTCTACCTTTAATCGAAATTTAATTCTTCAGTGATATGTTTCTTCTTCTGTACAATTTATTTCCATTCTTTTTCTACTTTAAAATCAAATATTTTATTATATGGATTGTAATAAATAGAAAAAGTGTCAATTTACTTAAATTAATGGGTTACTAGAGTAATATTTGGGAGGTTAGATTTTGTGGCACAAGGTCCAAAAAGGACAAGCTGCGCCAAAATTAAGTTTTAAAGTCAACCTTCTATAAAACTGAAGCTCAACATTAAAATCTAAAATACAAAAATAAAGGTATATATTTTAATCAAAATCTAAGTAAGTATAAATAATAAACTGAATGAAATTTCACCAAATTCAAATAATAAAATATAAATAAAATGAATAAAACCAATTGCCTTCAAAAAGGCAAAAAGATTTCTGTGGGTTGGCTCCCACACTATATCAAACCTAGTTAAAGAATCTATTTTGAAAAATTAAAAACAGCAATGTCTTAAACCAGGACATGAAATTGAAATATGAAAAACAGTAAATGGTTCATCACACGTTTCACACTATGGATTTAATTCACTTAGAAATAGATGTCTGCGTGTGAAACGTGTATATTCGATACGAAAGCGTGTCAAGTGATACGCACTTCGTAAAGGAAAAACTAATGATGGGATGCCGTATGGAAAAGTGGCATGTAATTTACAGGAGACCTGCATATTCCAAAACTCCTGCCAGAGGGAATAAAAAAATATTTTAACAACTTTTCTCACGTCTGTAAGAGGGACAGATGGATGAAGTATAGCCGATGCAGATTTAGCAACTGCATCAGTTTTATCATTACTCTCAAGACCTACATGACTTGCGATCAAACAGAATTTGATACCATATCCCTTGCAAGCAAGGGAATCAACAGTCTGAAAAATTTTGGACACAACAGGATGATTATAAGTGTTCAAAATTTTCAATGCTTCTGTAACACTCAAGCTGTCAGTATATACGAAACTTTTATGGTAATTTTCTATATTCACGACCTAAAGCACTTGGTATATTGCCATAGTTTCTGTAAATATGGAGCTGATGTATGAGGTTGTAGCTGTAACTCGTATTGTTGAAGAAAATGCCACAACCAACATGTCCTACAATTTTAGATCCATCCGTGAATACAGGCATATAAGAGGAACACAAACCGTAATGTGAGAAAAGCTGTTGAAAAATGTTGGAGTTGTGTTCGATTTTCTAAACATACCAAGGTGGATGTGATAGTAAGTCCGTTTTAGTGAAACAGACACCACATAGGTCTGTCAAGAAAAAATGAGATTCTCTACGAAAGAGAAAAGGTTGGATGCTATAAGGCAGATCATCGTACAATCTCTTTAACATAGGAGTAGAAGCCGAGGAATGGAGAGCATGTCGAATGTCAGACATAATTTTAGACTAATATTTGAGAGATAGCTGCATTCGTCTCAGGCCTCTTGGCAAATTTTATAAAGACTCTAGATGGATGATGTGCGGAATGCGCCTGAACATATTCGCAAAGCCCATTGATGCACAGTGTCCAGTCTGCATAAAACGGAAGATCTAGCAAATCCATGCACAATACATCCGTAGTCAATACGAGACAAAATTAGTGATTGATAGACTCGAAGGAGTGATGTGCGATCAGCACCCAAAGATGCATTTGAAAGCAGCTTCAGGATATTTAGCGATCTCTCACACTTCCGCAAATGTAAACTATGCGGAAGAAAGATCAACTTTCGGTCAAATATCACACCTAGAAATTTTATCTCATGGACCACAGGTATTGTAGTGTTGTTCAGATGGATAACAAGATCATTGTGAAGGTTGGTCTTCTTGCAAAAATGGACACAGAAGCTCTTGTGAAAAGATGCCATGATAATGTTGATAAAGATACCACACCATGTGCAGCTATTTTATTAACAGATGTTTGTAGTTGTCTCTCAATTAAAGGCATGTTTGAACCTTTGCAAGATATTTGCAGGCTGTCTACATACATTGTGCCATAAACAGAAGGTGATACAAGATGAAGAATGCTACTGGTGTATAAATTAAAAGAGTGACACTTAAAAGGGAACTTTAAGGTACCCCCTCAGATTGGATAAAAGTATCGGATGTTGAGGATCCAATATGTACTTTAAAAATACTTTAAGAAAATTCTAGAGGAATATCGGAAGATTACCCCGAAAGCCAAAATCATATAATGAACGAAAAATTCCATATGACCATGTACGGTCGTATGCCTTCTCGATGTCAAAGAAAACGGAGACCAGATGGTTCCTTCGTAGAAAAGCGTTGCGAATTAGGGTCTCCAAATATGTAATATTATCAAGAGTGGATCTTCCTTTATGGAAGTCACTCTGATTAATATGTATAGATTTATTTTTTTCTAAGAGATTCACGAGACGGGCGTTGAACATTCTTTTGAGAGTCTTACAAAGGCAAATTGTGAGAGCTATTGGTTGATAATGTGAATGTTCTGAAGGATCCTTGCCAGGTTTCAGAATCAGAATCACTATTGCTTCATTCCAAAAAGATGGAATTTCATTTCCCGTCCAGATCCTTTTGAACAAAAGCAATTAATGTCCGATAGGGAGTCTGGACTTAAATGTTGAAGCCTGTAATAACTGATTCTATCAGGTCCTGGACTAGTATTATTGGTCTGCTTTAATTCTTTCTTTAACTCCAACATCAGAAATTCACAGTTGTAAGATAAAGCTTGCCTGTGATTGATACGAATTTTCTTTCGCTCAGCCCGACTCTTAATCCTTACTAATGAAGGGCTGAAAGAGTCGGTGCTCGAGACACAAACAAAATTTTCACCAAGATCATTAGCTATATCTTTAGAAGAGTATACAGCAGCTCTGGTTTCAATTCAGGAATTGGAAATTGCTCATAAATTCCATTGGCTGCTTTCACTTTTCTGCATAACTGCTTACTGTATGGGAAAGATGTTATCGAAGAAACATAACGAAACCAAGATTCCTTTTGACTTGGACGACGAGCTTTGCGATCTAATGCTTTTGCTCTTTACATTCAATGAGACTCTCCGTTGTGTGGTATCTCCTAACCAAACCTTTTAACTTCCTATGTTTCTTGTAAGTATTTCGACTTTCTTTACTCCACAAACTTTGCGGCACCTGTGCAATGTAGAACTCCTGTGTAACTTTAGGAATTACAGTATCAGCTGCATATGTAATTGTTTTCATGACCTTTTGTATGACCTCATATTTTGGATCATGGGCATTGTATCATCAACAATTGTCAACTGTGTAAATAAAATCCAATCTGCCGATTATACACGTAAGTAGGTAGTTGTTGTCGCACACTACTACCTCTAGTCTGGGAGACTGACGAGTGGAAAATGATCGCTATTATGCAGACCATTCCCTACTGTAAAATTTAACAATGGCAAAATTGAGAGAAAACAAATGATCAGATCGAGAGAATGAAATGTTCTTGTGGGTACGTGCAAATAAGCTTTCTCGTCTGTATTAATCAGACAGAGACAGTTATCAGTTATAAACTGTTATATCTGATGACTGCAAGAATTTGTATCACTACTTCCACATAAAGAATTATGGCCATTAAAGTCACCTAGTAACAAAAATGGCTTAAGCAGCTGATCCACTAAAGCGTACAAACTACAGACTGTAATCAAACACATTGGGTGAATTCTCCCAGCCTGTAGAATAGTGTTTAATGGATGGACAATAATGGGGAAGTTATTAGATTTTAATATATAAACACCACCAGACACTGCACCAACGTCACCACAGTCTTTTCCAAAGCAATTAGATCCACGCATGTTAATATTATTGGTAGACTTCAGGAAGGTTTCCTGAAGTACTAAGCACACGGGATTATGTGCTGAAATTAGAGATTTGATGTCATCAAGATGTGAACGCAAACCATAGAAATTGTAAGAAACAAAGGAAGTTATGTTATAAATTGACGAGCTCCTTTCTTCCTTTCTCGGAAGAAAAGTCTGTAGAATCCTCGAACGATATATCATCGTCAGAGGGATACAAGGACATCGCGTCAGTTTCCAAGCATTACGGGTGGAAATGGATGGCTTTCTTAGCTTCTCTAAATATTTTCAATATCAAAGTTTTCTCTCCTTTGGATTTAGCAAAAGGAGCTTTTTTAGAAATTGTAGGAGATTTTTCGTATTTCGGCTTTTCAGATAATTGGGGTAACTTTAGTGGGGAAACAGAAAATAATTCAGTTTGAGTGCTGCTTGATTTGGTGACTTTTCTGGCAGCAGCGGCATAATTGACTCCAGGTTGATTAGTACGTGAAGTGACTAATCGTCTCACCTCAGGATAAGAAAATTTCTGTTGGATCTTTATTGTGGTGATCTCCTTTTCCAGTAAATACTGAGGACAAGTTCGAGAATAGGAGGGATGGTCACGATGACAGTTGACACATACCTTCTTCGCTGTGCAGTTCATGCTATCGTGTCCAGCCACCGCACATCAAGAGCAGGTGACCTTGCCTCTGCAAGCATTTCTAGGGTGTCCAAAGCGCTGACATTGGAAACCTCGCATGGGATTAGGGATATAAGGCCTGATGGGTAAATTCATATAAGCAGCTTTTACATACTGCTGAAAGTAGCAAAATGCAGAATCAGGTGTTTGGTATCATCCAGGATAGAACCAGATGTTTCCATTCCGTCTGGCTATAATGCGTCTTACGCTACGAACCGTATAATTTTGTAAATTTTCTAGAATTTCTTCCGTCGATGAATATAATAGCTCGAAAATCCCTTGCTGAGATGACACCGCATGAAAAATTAAGGTTTCCGTGAGATGAGACAGTCAATCCGAAGTTAGCCAGAGATTTCATGCTTGCCAGAATCGCTGCTTGAGATTCTAATGCAACTTTTATAAGCAAGTCACCTAGACGCATTATCTGAACTTTCTTAATTACCCCATTTATTCCTGATATTCTTTTTGATATAAGGAAAGGGGATATTGCTGTAAAATTCCCCCCCCCTTCCTTTTTACCATGAAAAAGTTTTAGCTTTAAGTTTTCAATTTGCTGCTCTCTTAGGAGAAAAGTAGAATTTTAGTTCTCCATATATGAAATTTAAAAATTCAGGACCTGTTTGCACCATCTACCACCGAGTCCAACAAGGGCATGTAGACCAGCTACACCAGTGCTTGCCAAATCCTAAAAGTTCACAGTCTATGTCGTTAAGGTTAGAAACCCTATGATGGTCTCTACCCATAACGACTTATCCAGCAGATGTATCGATCGCTTGATCTATAAAGCCGATTGATGTGCTGAGGACCGAAACACACCCCCCGTTTACCTGAAGCAGAGGCCAAAGTTATGTGTTGGTCTCTGGAGGTCTCAATTACCAGGACCCTCCTTTCCAGGGACACGGGTCTCCACGCACTGCAAACACTTGGGTGATTTAGTTCTCAAGAGAAGTTAATGGCAACAGAGTGGTGACAACTGCTCAAGGGGTTCCTTCAACCTCGTCAGAGACAACCACAATGAGGGAGAAGAGTTATAAAAAGCAGAAGGGGAGAGGAGAAAAGAGAAGAAAGGAAAGAAGAGGACAGACAGATCACTGGGATATCTCAGGATTGTGACAACCGTGTTTACTTAAAAAAAGTAAAGTTCCTGAGGAGCATTTTTGGGAGGATTCCCTTTAATAAATTAATTTTTCCAAACACAACTTTCATACAAAATAATTTTTCACTAGACTCCTAAAGGTCTGAGATCCTAGATATTTTTCAACTCCTTTAATTTATGAGAGTTAAAGCATAAACTTACGGTGTTTTACACTAATATACGATGGTGTAAATTTTAGTAACATTTTATTAACTTGAAAAAAAGTAACAAAAGGGGAGAGAGAGTTGTATTTTATTATCTTTCTTATATGCAATCGGAAAAATTGACACACACATATATTATTTAATATTTTTATATGAGATGAACAAAATTATTAGTTAAAATGATACTATGTATGATTTAAAATGAATTTTATGTCAGAGCCGGATTTAGCCTCAGATCAATTTCGTGCACAAATAAAAAATTGCGCTGTTTTGGAAATACAATATATCCATTATAAAAGATGTAGGTTACATATGATTGTCTTAATTTTTTTTTTGTATTCAAAAATCAACAGTGTAACTCATTAAAAGATACAAATAATAACTCTAATGTAAAAAAAACATTAAAAATAGCTAATAAGAGAACAATTTGGATAAATTTCTTTTTATGAATTTTTATTCAGAGAACTCTTTGATTAGAACCAAAATTTCTAAATTGTAATTGATTTCATATTCATTCCTAACATATCCAGATTTAACAATTTTGTTTAATTTATTATTTTATTTGAAAATAGTTCTTGATTATTTTTAATTAAGGAAATCTATATTCTTCTGAGACAGTACTTATTAGAAGAGTTTGTAAAATTTTTACAGCAGTGTTTAAATTTGGAGCAAACCTCACTTTTATATTCAATTTCAAAGTTTTCATAGATTGTAAATATTTTTCCAATAAATAATATAGCAGGATATTTTATTATAAAGATCCAATTTGTTTATTTTTAATGATTCTTTACTTTTTACAAATGTCTTACAAACTTTTTCAGCTGTCCAAATTATAAAAGCAGGATATTTTATTATAACCTCTTGCAGTTCATATATATGTTATAAAAGTAGTGATATGCAACTTAGAATATCTTTATTCCAATTAATTTGTTGAAATGTCAATTAAGTTTTAAAAGAATTCACTTTTGTGCTTTTACATGGGATGGGCATTCCTCCTAATTCTTATGATCGAATTGTCTTTTTCGCCGAAGAAAACGATATCTAGGAATAAATTTCAAAATTTTTATTGCCATTTTGTTAGCATCAACAAGGTCATAATTAAATTAAATGTTACTTCAAATTTCTAAAAACTATATTAATAATTAGAAAATATAATGCAATATGATAATTTTTCTCTTATAAGTTTACTAATGCAGTTGATATCATTTAATACATCATACCATATTATTGTATACAAAGGAATTTTGAATTTTTGCATATATATATATATATATATATATATATATATATATACAGGATCGATTTTTGTATCCAACGGCTTAATTCTATCAATTCGACATTTCCACTTAGTATCATTGAGAAAATTTAAGATGAATTCCCTCCCCCCCAAGAAAATGTTTCATTCGAAAGTCAATTGCGAAAAAATTTTTGGACAATGTTAAAGAAATTCTCTAATTATAGTTTTGGTATATTATTTACCCCAAAGTTAAAAGGGTAGCTACAACATGGTGCGAAAATAGCATGAAAGCTGATGCTTCTAATCTTTGCTTCCACTTCCTCAGGCTCTTTTTTTATACTTTCTTCGTTATCGTATTATTATCTTCTTATATTTGTCAAAGGTAAACCCAAGTTTTCTGATGCCTGAGGTGAGACTAGAAAAGTTATTTTGTTAACCTTTCAACTGAAAGAAAGCCACCCCAAAAGCTAAAATTATCTATATTTTTTACTACAAAATATACAAACCAATTTCAGTGAGTTTGTCACTATTGATGACATATTTTGTATAGTTGTTTGAACTAAATTTCTATTGATTAATATATTCGTATATAAAGACCAAGAAGTTATGTTAAAATTTTTAAGTATGAATAAACCAAAAACTTACAACAGATTAGACGTTCTATCTCTTTTTTTAGTATGATTTAACAAGAATATTTTATCTATTATGTGCCTTTCGAAATTAGAAGAGATTATTCAGAAATAAATCATTCCTATGAAGAGTTTTAGAAGCAGCATTACACTTCTACACTTTGTAAAAGAAGAAAAAATTCAGAAATTGCTTTTTGCCTGGATAATTGAAACATTTTTCAATATGTCATTTTTTAAATATTTGTTTTTGTGGAAGGAAGATTTGCAATTGTAAAATGTTTTGATTTATCTGTACAATTTTTTTATACAATTGTTACAAAGATAGATTTGGAGAGTGCTATGTGATTGTATGCTCACATTAAATTTAATTAGTTGCAATTAACTAACTGCAATTGAAGTCTTAATTAATTGTTATTTCGGTTATGTCAGTTAGAAATTATATTTTAATTAACGTTAGCTGAACAATTATTTCTTTTTTCTTTCAGTTGATTCAAGCAGTGACATCCTAGAAAAGTATTTGATGGCAAAGGAATGGATGACAAAAAATAGAGAAGAACAATATTTGTATGAAAATGGATAATTTAAAATAGCAAATTTATATTAATGTTAGCTATTGTTTACTATATTTGTAAGAGTTAATTAAGATGAAGCCGTAGCTTTTTTCTCGAGAATGAAAAACAGGGCTTTCTTAAGAAAAGAACATTCAATTTTGATTTTTTTTTAATTTTAAAGTTCTCTTTAAACTTTTTATTTTCCTTATATTTTACTATGCATTAAATACATAATCTTCCTATTTTGTATCCTTTACAACGTAGTTTATATCATGATACCCTATCAATGTTAGAGGAAACTATATTTTCAGCTTAGAATATGAAAAATTACATTCGATTCAACAAATTTTTAATAAAATCGAAGTAGGACAATTTTGTGAACTACTTTTATCATATGGAACAATTAAATCTATAAAGCTTCTGAAAATAAAATAAGCTCACTGAGTATTTGATCATAGAGGATATAGCTTGTGTTAAGAATTCAGAAAAAACATTTGATTTGCAAATAAAACTACTTTTTTTTAAATATAAAATCAAAATGCAAAAAAAGATGTTCCAAAAATATTATGTTTTTTATACAATAAATTAAATTACATATGAAATACAATCTTCTTTATTTAAAAGCCTTTCATCTTAAAATCAAGAAATGAAATTTTTCTGAAATTCGAAAATATTTTGGCTATGTAAAATTAAAGGCATAAAAATTCATTAGAGGTCATATGCTTCTATCTAAGTACGTCATATCCTCTGCTGATGAAATTATGCTTAGTTTTTATTTTCAATGGTAATTTCTTTCGATTTCACTGAGTTAATTTCCCATAGAAATAAATTTGCAGTCAATATTAATCTTTTTTGTCATTAGAATGCATTTCGATTAAAGGATTTGTATCATAAATGAATGATCCTTCTTTGTTCAGTAGGTCAGAAAAGTTATCAAAACTAAAAAATCGTTGTAGCATAAATGTGTTTCATGTTTTTAGAGATAGATTTGTTTCCTGCCTCATTCATGCTTATTGTGTCGAATACTTTGTAGCGCACTATAATATATTTCCGGAGAACGAATAAACTAGTTTTTATTTTCCTTTACCGCATTGGAGAACCAAATTATTTCTCTCATTTATCAGTTTTAATGTTGCAAACAGTTTGAAATGCTACCTTGTTTACTGCTTTTTCGATATTAGTATGCATAATGAAGGTAAGTTTTATTTTCTAAAACATTTAATTGTAATAGAATTTTATTAATTAGCCAGACAAAGAATAATTCTAGTTTTGATACAGGTGTAACATTATCGTTAATGAGTGAAAATAAATTAATAATCATTTGAATCCATATTTTTGCATACTTAAAATACAGTATTAAAATTGATGCTAAAAAAATGTATTTAAAGTTTTTGTCTGTTCTTTGTTATGTATGCATGTTTTAAAGACAATCTGTTTCTGTGTACTTAAAAAAGAAAAGTGCTCATATATAGTAAAATTTCTTTTTTAGTAAATTAATTAAAACAATTAGATAACGCTCATTATATACAATAGAAATATATGGGAATATTACGAAGAGAATATTTATACTAAGTGTTTTAAATTTATTATGAATTGAAACCTTTCTTATCAAGTTTTTTTTTAAGGTTTTATGTGATTAAAATAATCACTTTATAAAATACATTTATTAAGAAATATTATTTTTAAGCTATTAATTTGACAGTACTTGCTCATCAATCATTTCCTACAATTACATTAGTTTGGGGAAAAAGAAATCCATTATTTTTACGTGAACTTTTTGTAAATTCTTTCAGATTCGCTTTGTAAAAAAGTTTAAAACAGTTTTCATGTAGATTTTTAGGTCTTGTGCGAAGCTACGACTGCTGACATGTTGTCAAGTTTGATAATTTTTGATATTTTATAGACATTCTCGACGATGTTGTATCCATGTGAGGTGCATCTTTAGCATCCAAATACCCAAACAGAATCGACGAAACCAAAATTGTGCGTAACTGGTTGTTACAGTCATATATAGGACGATAAACACCTTTCACAATTTTAGCCACCTGGTACGCTTTTTCGCCATTATAAAAGAAAAACTAAAATGTATCGAATTTTCTGTTTGCTGTCTTCCATTTTTAAAACCTTGTACTCTTAACTGAATTAATCAAACAAAAAACCGCAAGAGAATATTTTAGTGTCAAATGTCACCTTTCCAATGAGCATAAATTTGAAATTGTTTGATAGATACCTCACGAGATAGCGATCACTACAGACGTCTATCGAAAAAATAATGGATAACTTTTTCCCCAAACTATATATTTTCACTATCATTAAATCCAAAGACCTATCTTTTATTATAGGTCTATGCTTTTAGTAAAAAATTTGGACTGCCGTCTTACATCTATAATGTATTATTAATTTGTGAACAATCACAAATATTTATATAATTATTCATTTATTTATCTGTAGTGTTTTAATTTATTAATAAAATTTATATTATTAGTAAGATATTTTAAAAAGGCTTTCAATAAATAGGAGTGAAACGAAACATTATTTGTGTTTAAAATTCTCATTAGAAGTAATTTATTAAAATTATTATATATTTTTAAAAGTTAACTCAATAAATATTTTTATGTGTGTGATGAGATAATAAAATAATAATTTAATTCCCGCTTAGTTTAAAATACTATAGATGTTTTTTCTTAATATTGTAGTTGAGTAAAAATATTTTTAAAATTCAATTTTTTATAAGGAAAATGCTTTTGGTTATAGAAACCATGAGATTTTTATAAAAAAAGAAAATACATGAAACATTTGAAAAATACCTAAAATATTATGCAAAAACAGTTTTTGCACTTAGCCTATTTTTCTATTCATATATTATTTAACTAAATTTTAAAATCCAACATGAAAGTGAATTTTATTTGAAATATTGAATAAATTATTTTGAATAGCACACAAAATTTAAAACCCATAAGAAATCATACTGAAAAAACTTTTATGAGAAAATAAAAAACAGTTTATAATTCAAAATGTTTTTGTTCAGTAAAACTAATTTAAAAAAATTAACAAATCTTTTCAAACAATATTTTGAAGGTATTTCTAAGACAAATTTATACATAATTTACTTTTTAAAATTACCCGTTTTGTAAGACTCTAAGTATTCTTCAATTCTATTTTATTTTATGAAAACAATAAAATGGGATTTTAATACATTAATATTTAAAAGTGCAAATGTGTTTTCTTTTTTTTACATATTGATTTAACATATAAAACATAATTATTTTATGGTTGATAAAAAAAATTGCATTAATGATGCGTATCGCTTTCTTATAGCTCAATTGCATCAAAGTGAAAGCGATTTTTATAATAGAAATATTAAAATAAAAATGATGACCTATCGTAAAATAATAGAATCAAAATTAGGAAATATTTTTATTCTTTTTAACATATAAAATTCTCGAATTTTCAAAAATAATGAGCAATTGTTATGAAAGGTCTTACCGCTCTTCTAAAAATCTGTCGTAAATCATTGCAACTCAATAGTGATAATAAGCCAGATGTTTAAATGGCTTACATCATTGGCTATTAGGATATCCGCCACGGGGTTAAAAAAAGAAGGTTATTATTACTTTGATTGTATTTAGACTTTCCAAAATATTTAAAACGTATTGAATTTTATAGTATCTTGATAAAGATGCTAGACACATATCTTGAGAAAAATATTTCTAAAATAGAAAATTATCACCAGATGGAATATTCCATTAAACTCCATTGTAAGTTATGCAAATATTATAGTAAGCTATATAAGTAGAAATAGAAAGTTTTGTTTAAATTTAAACCTGAATATGCGTTTTGACTGAGTTTTTATTCATAATGTTATTGTTTTCACTGTTCTATGTATGATGTTATACTTAGTCTCACACTTTCAGAAGAAAAACAGATCGCTAAACTGCTAACTCTGCTTTTTCAAAAAAACAACAGTATAGTAGCCTTTTATCCAGAAAATCAATCTTTAGAGTTACAAATAATCGTTGTCAAAAAGGCATTTGGAAAAATATATTGTAATGAAATTTGGAGCTAAAAGGGATTTTGTATCTGTTAACAGACAGAAAATAACAACTCATAGTAATGGAAAGTAACAATGAATTTTTAACAGGTGTGATTAACAAAGCTTGAAATTGCAGGTATTTTTTAAAAAGTGCACAAATATAAACATAAGTTGTTCATCTGGTAGACTTATGAATTTCATCTGTAATGTCCTAGGAGACAGTGAGAAAACTACAAAGAGTTCATAGAAGTGTTTATTTGAATAATGTTATTTTAATTAATACTCTTTTTTTTTTATTTAGAACTAGCTTACAATCTAACCAAATCAACCACTAACAAAAACTTGTTTTTAGGTAAAAACACATTTCAAAAATAGTTATATAAATATATATTATATATATATATATATATATATATATATATATATATATATATATATATGGTAAAAATTCAAAATATAATTTAAAAATTATTAATTAATTTAATCATTTCAAAATTCAATTTATTAAGAATCCCTTAAAGAAGATTTCATTGTCATTTATAGAAATAATTTTGATTGCTGGTACAAAATTGCACTTTGTTACTATATTGATATTTTAATTATTAGAAATTTTAATTACTGCTCTTATAATAACTTCCTGAATTATACGCTTTATAATCATATGTTTCACAAAACATACACCTCACAACACTTCTTCATTATACTCGTTATTTAGATAAAAATGTTATACACTGGTCACCAAAAATTAAGGAAATATCACAAAAATAACGATAACTCTCTCAAAAATAAGCCAACCTCAATGAAATGCGAATACGTTGGTAAATAAAAGGAGCTGAACAATATGACATTATATAAAATTGTGTCGCTGCTGTCGGAATACGTCATTTGAATGAAACATAAAAATGGATGTCTCAAAGCAAGGTGGAAATTGCCGCTGAATGTCTGAGATTAGAAATCTGGTACCGCGAAATTGTAATAATGACCTCCAGGGATCATTTGACCAAATGCGAGCTATTAAGAGACTAGAGGCAGGACAAAGTCAGATAGAAATGGCTAG
This sequence comes from Latrodectus geometricus, assembly GCA_026290005.1. Taxonomy (NCBI): domain Eukaryota; kingdom Metazoa; phylum Arthropoda; class Arachnida; order Araneae; family Theridiidae; genus Latrodectus; species Latrodectus geometricus. Next base: position 542,065 of record JAPDSC010039171.1, read on the forward strand.
TTGACTGAATGTGTCCGTCTGTGATTCATAGACTTTGGCAACAATTTCTAACCACGGGTTCGACATCCAGGAGGTTCACCTAAGGACATCTACGTGGTACCACGAGTGCCGATGACCGATATTTGACATTAAGAGCAAAAAGGGGTAGAACTACAACTCCAGCTAAACTCAGATACTCCCTTGCTGCAAGCTCTGAGTCTGGTCATTTGCGCTCATTCTCGTCACGCCGTAGACTGCAACGTTTGCAAATGCACGTCAACATGTCCACTGGACGCTTGATCAATAGATGTCTGTTCTTTTTACAGATTAGTCCAGGTGTAGCCTCAAAAGCGATTGTAGACGCATTTTCATTTGGAAAGAATGCAGAACTCGTTTTCATCCATCAAACATCCGTGAAAGAGATGATACGGATCAGGCAGCGTCTGTGTTTAAGGTGTTCTTTGGGTGGCTGCACAGAACTCCATTTCTTTTCCCGTGAAAATGTTCATGCTAACATCTATAGAGTTGACATCCTGGATGCTTATGTGCGCATTTTTTCAGTGGCAATAGGTGTGTTTTCGTGCTACAGGATGATAATGCGAAATCACAAAAGTTTCTCATGGTGAATGCTTATTTTGAGCAGGAAACAATTGAAATCATGTTGTGCCGAGCCATGCTCGATTGAGTTCAATCACCTTACCTTAACACAATAGAGCATATTTGGGACGCTCAAGGTTGACTTGTAGCTGCTCTCAATCCTCCTCCTAAGACTATAGCCATGATTTCAACTGCTTTTGAAGATCAATGTGGGTCGTATTTCCTTCAAAATTAATTGACCGCATAATTGAGAGCCTCACACGCAGCTGCACGTGCTGTATTGCTGTTTGGGGGTATCATCTCTCCTATTAAACGTCCAATTCCAAACTTACACTTTCCATTTTTTCAATGTATACATATGCTAATTTTTATAACACAATAATTGTCTACTGATTTTTTTATTCTATTTTGTATCTCCCTTTGTGTTGTATAAGTTTCATTGAATTATACGCATAACTTTTTGAGTTATCATTCTTTTTATGATTTTTCCTTATTTTATGATAACTAGTGTAATAAAAAATTTACAGTAGATAATTTTTTATATTAAGAAATTTTAACCAGTATTACATTCCTGTTTTCACAAAATTTTCCGACAGAATTTTTGAATGAAAATTTGAAGGCAATATTCCTAATAACATGTCATTTTTGCTTTAATTCATGAAAAAGTTATTGGTTTTTCCCTAATTGGGTCTTATATGTCTCTAAAATATACAGTCAACTGAAAGTGGCATTCAACTCATATTATGTTTCTTTCTTTATTATCAGTACACTTTATAAAACTTAATTGAAAAGACAATTAACTTAACAAAAAGACGTTCGCAACAGCTTTTCTCCATTAAACAGTACACTTCGCTTATTATGGCTGTTTGTTTATACTAAATTCGAATTTCATACATGAAAATGAACAATGAAGTTATTAAAAAATTTATCCCAGGAAGAAAACGTATTTTTCACACATTTTACTCTTTCTTATTCACTTTAAATATTTGGCAGCAAGTTAGGTAAGGGTAATTTAAAAAATTAAAAATAAAAATTGTGATCAGTCTCGATTAAAGATTGTATAATCGGGACTAGTTATTAAAAGGGAAATTATTTTTGTCAAGTTTTAATAAAAAATTAAATGGAGTAGTTTCGCAATAAGTTCCATCAAAATTGGAACAGAGATAAAACAATAGAGTAACTGATATTGTTGTAATTTTTAAACTAATAATTCCTTCAATTTCTTTACATGAAGACATTTCCAATTAGAAAATTTGCAGAGAATTTTCTTTCTCTATTTGTTTACATTTTTATTAGAATTTATTCAACATTACATACTTGTATCCAAAGTTTTATCAAAAAATGTTCTCAAGTACTTTTTCGTAAATTGGTATGTTACCTTCGGTAACCCACCGTTCTGAAATCTTATTAAGAAAATTATACATTGAATTTCGTTGTGTCTAGTACATCAATCTGTAATACTTTATACTGATATTTATTATTATTATTTTTTATTACTTTTCATTCATATGGAAAACAATGAAATTACACAATTATATTTAAATAATTTGCATTCAGACATAATTAGAAATTTTGGTGGCAAATAATCGGTTTCTTTGAACATCAAACATAATTAATTCCATAATAAAGTCATACTTACAACAATGATTATAGTTAAAATTACTTTAACCAATAATGAATTTGTAAAGTTTATATAAATGACTAATAACTTAACATTTG
>JAPDSC010039171.1:544369-568251 GCA_026290005.1 Latrodectus geometricus
ATGTCTAGGAGATATCCAAACTTGGATATCTAAACAACATCTATAACAAGTATATCCAGAAATATCTAATTTTAAATATCTAGTCAACATCCATGTGAAGCGATTTTGAGATATCCACATAGCAAAAATTGTGGATATCTATGAGATATCCCTGGTATATCTCCATGGTAATATCTAAACAAGGTTACCTCTGCGATATCTTGTGGATATCTAGATCATAGATATCCAAATTGTAGACATCCAGTGGATGTGTTTTAAATCTAAAGATATCTGGATCTGAATTAGACGTGTTTTGGATATCTAACAGATATCAATGGTTGTGTGGGATAGGACAAATAGCAAAATTAGATAAGCCTCAGGAAAAAAACATTTTATTCAAAATTTGCTGCTACAATTTTTATGCCAATAAATCTTTTTAAGAAAACGGCATCAACTTTGTATAGAATTCATCACTCTTCTTTCTTTTACGAGTCTGAGCTTTTGACCTGAAAGCAATTATGAATATTCACTGAATAATGCCTTCTCCCTGTTGTACCCGGGAAATTTCTTAAAATGTCAAAAATCAATTAAAATCATTTTTAGTATTCCATTATATGGGTGTACAACTTCACGCAACCTTAGAAGAATGCAAAAATTTCGTAAGAAATTTTTCTTTCACATTCATCTCCCAAAATTTACTTAAAGATGGTCTTGTGTTACGATACGATAAGTCACTTCATAATCAGCCTGTTGTGGTAGGTATTTCTAAACTGGCTATTTTAAGATACAAATTCTTTCCAAATAAAAATTAATTTGAGAGACTAACTAATGTAAAATGTTATCTTATGCAAAACAACGTATGCCAGGAATAAACTATTTTTGGTGAAAATGTGTCACTTTTTTTTCTTATCAATACCTTTTATATCCTGAAATATTTTCAAAATAACATTCGAAAATTTTAATATAAGCTACCTTTCAAACTTTTAATAAAAGGCGTTCCATTGGCAGAAAGTCACAATAACAGATTTTAAGGAGCGCACGCTACCGATGCGGGTTTGTTGTGCCAAATAAATATTATTTACCTTTAGTTCATTGACCTGAACTATTTTCTATTTCATGATAAGTTGTTTGAAAATAATAAAAAAAACGTTACAAAGTAACATAACAGTTTACATCAATAATTCAGCATTCTTTCGATTAATTTCTCTTCTTAAATAAATATATATATCTCGCCTTACAGCTTTATCTTACACAACAGAGATAATTAGCCTGGATAATATAGTTTAAAGGGAGCTATGAACCACAAGAAAAATTTATGCCTGAAGTGGGAATCGATTTTGCTATCTGTGGATACGAAAAGCAGAACTTAAGTATTCAGCTATCAGCTAGGCCATTCAAATAATTGAAAAGAAAAGTGAAGCAGTTAAACTTTTTTTATAAATTATTCAATAACATCTATTTTTACTTAAAATAAAAATATATAAAATTTATGGTCACTGAAATATTTATAATTTTATTTGAATTTACTTTATATTTTTCGCATTCATATGATTGAAAAACCGTTTACAGTTCACATGGTTTGACAAGTGTAATTCTCTTTTTTGAATAAATGAATAAAAATGGAACTAGTTGCATGAGACTTAAAAAATGTCTAATGGTGCCAGTTTTATTTATGTGTTGCATTATACATTAAAGAAATATATTCAATTTAATACAAATATTTAAATTTGAACAATTTTAGAACAATAATTTTTCAATCATAAAAGCTTTAAATAAATATGTACATAAAAAATTTATAAAAAAAATTTATCATATTCATAAATTGTGTCTCCGTATTTCCAGGACTTTATTTTCATGAATATTTACTTTATTTAATAAATAATTCTTCTTTTTCGTTATTTTGTCTAATACTCCTAGATAATCGAAAATATAGTTAAAATATTAGAACAGCAAAACTGTATTTGAATATCAGAATATAAGACACAGAGATCAAAATTTAAATTGGAAACTGCGAAAAGAGGAAGCTTCCACTACTTCACATTATGGGGTTAAAAAGAAGAGTCGCATGTGCTCAGTTTTTTTTTATTTTTATTATTATCATTTTTTAATTTTGTTATTTAGAATGGATACACAGATTGAAAACTTCAATCTCGATTTAAGACCATCAATTTTTCAGAAAAGCCTTTTTTTCAAAGTTTTTACCTGACTGGAGCACCGAACAATGAGATGTTTGCAATTTTTTTTCAAATAATGAGAGACAAAAATTATAATTTTTTAAAATTCCAAAGATAATTTTGTTAATAGTTTATTTAAAATTGAAAGTGTTTTTTTTTTAGTTATGCATCTGCATGATTTCGAATTTGGAAATAAAGTCCTTGTTAAAAGTCACGTCGCATTAAATCCGTCACGTGAAAAGGTTAAAAAGCAAAAGGTTAAATAACACTCGGAATATATAGAAAAGGCTTGATTAATTTGCTTTGGATCGAAATATTACGTGTTATATTTCGATGCAAAGCAAATTAATTTGAAAGGTAGAACAAATGATAATTGATAAATCTCAAACAGTATGAAAAGGAATATTTATTTATTAAATACTTATTCGAGTTCTTCATTTCAGTTTAAATTGAATATCACATTCGTTACAGCAAAAAAGAAAAATAAAGCAAAATAGGAAATCGACAAATTTGACGAAATATAGTTACAATAGAAATTTAAAATGTCCAATGCAGTTCAATTACGAACATTATGCTGCAACATGACAAATAAGATGCCATCAAAGATTAATTAAAATTGACTTGCGAAAGAAAGTAGGATCACTATGACCTTCTTAAGTAAAAGAATAAATTTTTTATGCAGTTTTCTTCCAGTCTGAATGAAAATAATTTTAAAATATGAAAATCATTTATAAAAATACAAGCAATTTCCATTTACAACAAAATTTTTATCAATACAATTATTTTTATCGGTACTGAAAATTTTATTTTATGAAAATTTTATCGATACTAAATACCAAATTAATAACCTCAGTATTGGCAAAAAATTTGCATTTTATATTTTTTAATAAAGTTTTTCTTTATTATTTTTAATAAATTTAACAAAAAGCAAAAAAATATTTTAAATCAAACACTTTTTAAAAAGTTTGCAGTAGTGGGCAATTTTTTAATTTGCTTGAAATATTATTTAGAGTAATAACTTTTTTAAGTCTTCAGTAATTCAATGATGTACATACATGGAGTTCACAGAAACAACTTCAAGACGAATGGCCTAATTATACCAAGCAGTGAATAAAAGAAAATTCATCATTATTTAATAAGTACTATATTAATAATAACAAGAGAGCTAAAATTTATATAACACATTAAAACAAAAGTAAAGAACAAGTTGGTCGTTCTTCAAACTCTCTACAACTCATCTATTTACAAAATGGCAGATGATTTTGCGTTGTTTAAACAGTAGACAATTTATTGACAAACACTAAGTGTTTACGTTGCATATACATATGTATGTATGTATATGTAGTTTGTTCAAATAGCAATGAAGATTCCTAAAATCATAAACTTATTATGACCGTTGCATTTTTGTATTATAATAATCTACGTCAGCAGAAACAGATAGCATAAATTATCAACAGATAAGTTTTTCATATTTAATATTCCCAGAAAACATCAATATAAATTTTATTTGAAATTTTTCCCGAACAATTCCATGTTTAGCATAATTTTCTTCATTAGTTTCGACTATTATGCTATATCTTATCATGCTGTTACTTGTGAAAATACAATGGGTTATTTTAATATAAATCAAATTTCTGTAATAAAACAACTTAATCATCCAAATATAGAAAAAAAATTTGAAACTTTATTTTCAAATTATATATTATGAAGATTTTAAAAAAATTAGGTAAGACATTTATAAAAATGTGTTCAAAGATCTAAAATTATAACAATTTAGTCTTAATTTATATGATAAATTATTCAATTTAAAAATAAAGTAATATATATACTTATATTACATGAAAAAAACGTTAACTATGAAATTAATTTTTTATTATGGAATTAACTCTCTCTCTTTCTTCTTAATCACATATTAAATAGAAGAAGCAATGTATAGCTCTGATGAAAACATTTTTAAAACAAACGCAAGTCTAATTTAAGCAGAAAAACATGAAATTATAGCATAAACTCCGCTTATGACTGATATGCCTTCTTTAGATACAAAGTTCAACTACGTTAATAAAATGAGGTCAACTATATCGATAAACTGATTGTTCCTGCGAATTCTTAAAGTTTCTTAGAAGAACATCTAAGTTGTTTCAGTAAGACATGTTTCGAAACATACTAGTTTACAGTACTACATAAAACTTGTTATTCTAACGCAAACAAATTGTGATGGGGTGGTTCCCATAGCAGGTATTGTAATGTTAAAATATTGCTCTTGAAAAATATGAAGCGTAACGGTTAAAAGCTGGACACACAATTAAAATATGATGTACTGTGTATGGTTCATCACATGTTTGACAATTATTCTTAAGTGATTTAAACACACACCAAGTATTTAAATTATTTAAGAATAAATTTTTGTGGGTAAAACTCGTGTGACCAATACGAAGTCGAGTCAGTCTGATATTCGCGTTTCGTACAGTTAAAATAGATAACGGAATGATAAATGAAAAAATGAAATAGAGTGTTGCTGACTTACATATTCAAAGATTACTGTCAAAGAGAATGTATAAAATGTTTGAATCTTTTTCTCACATCTATTGATGAAACTGAAGGCAGAATAAAAGAGAATGCAGACCTTGCAGCCGCACCAACTTTCTCATTGTCATCTATTCTTATGTGAGTGGTATCCAACAAAACAGTATCTCGAATCCATTTCGACAGATGAAATCAAGCAATTTGAAAATTTTGGACACATCTGGATGGCAATTAAAGTTACGAATTTTCGAAGCTTCTAAAACACTCTTACTGTCAGTATATATGCACATTTTTAGTATTCACATACTGAAGTGCACGATATATAGCCATGGATTTAGCAGTGAAGATGGAGCAGGATTTGTGAAGGCTGTAACTGAATGAGGTATTGTCAACATAAACTGCACAGACAACGTGTCTCGCAGTTTTGGATCCATCTGTGTAGACAGGGGTGAACATAGCATACTGACAGCGGTGAGATGCATAAAACTATTGAAAAATAGCACGAGTTGTGTCCGACTTTTTATAGTCTTCAAAGACATTGAGTACTGAAATGCAAGGATCATACTTAGGAGGATGTGGGAAGAAGTTTATCGACTCAATCTAGACATCACATAGGTCAAACAGCAAAAGATATAATTTAATACGCATGAAAAAAGGTTGAATGCTGAATGGACTAGCATTATATAATCTCTTAAAAGCGGCATTTGGAATCGCAGAATGTAAGGCATGATGAGGTGGGGACATAATTTTTTAATAATAATTAAGAGACAGCTGCGTCCTCGCAGATCTGATGGCAATTGTTGGCAGATTACATATAGACTCTGGGCGGATGAAGTGCGAAATGCACCAGAGCATATCCTTAAAGCAGAGTGGTGAATAGTGTACAAACGCCGTAAGACGGAAGATCTAGCTGATTCATACTCATCACATCCGCCGTAAATGTGAGATAAAATTACTGACTGGTAAATTCGAAGAAGTGATGTGCGATCTGCATCTCAAGATGGATTCCAAAGCACTTTGAGTATATTGAGAAATCGCCTGACTTCTTCCTCAGATGTAATACACGCGGAAGGAAAGTTAATTTTTTGTCGAAAATCAACCCATGAAATTTTATTTCAATGACCACAGGGATAGGTCTATCGTTTATGTGAAGTAGAGGATCATGATGAAAACTAGTTTTCCTGCAGAAATGAACACAACAATTCTTACTTGGAGATAGACTAAGGCCATTATTTGCTCACTAAGAACCAACATTATTTACAGCTGTTTGGAATTGTCTCTCAATTACATTCATGTGAGATACTTGATATGAAATTTGCAAGCCGTCAACAAATAAATTACTATGAACAGAAGTTCGTAATTCATGAAGTATGTTACTGATAAAAAGGTGAAACATGGTCACTTTTAAAACGTTACCTGGAAGTACTCAATCAGCTTGGGTAAATGTATTATTAGGAATAATATAATATTACCTTAAAGCCAGGATTGAACGTAGTACGGAGAATGCCATAACGCCACATACGATCATATACTTTCTCAATATCAAAGAAAATTACAACTAGGTAGTTTCTCCTTACAAAAGCATTTAAAATTTGGGATTCCAGATCTACTATATTATGAATAGTGGATCATTCTTTTTGAATGATCCACTATTCATAATTCACTATTCATATTCTTTGATGAGGAGGGATGCAATTCTTCTTCTCTAAGACGTAAATGATTCTAGTATTGTCAATATGATCAAAAGTTTTGCATAGACAACTCGTAAGAGCTATTAAACGAAAACTCAAAGGGTCAGAAGAATATTTGCCCGGTTTCAAAATAGGAATCAGTATTGCTTCTCTCCATGCCGTGGGATAAACATGTTCCGTTCGGATTCTATTAAACAATAAATGTTTTTTTTAATAATGAATGTGGATGTTAATGATGGAACATTTGATAAGAGATTCTATCTGGTCCGGGACTGGTGTCGTTTTCTTGACATAAGACAGTCTTCAATTGTGACAATCTAAAAGCACAATTGTAAAATAGAATACTTCGATCAGAAAATCTTAGAGGTGTCCGCTCAGCCATTCTTTTAGTTCTTTAAATAGTATGACTATACGAACCAGATCTGGACACACTAGCAAAGGTTTCTCCGATGACATAGGCAATATCCAGTGTTAAGGAATTAACTTAAACTCTAGTTTTTAAAACAAGAATGGAATAATCTTGATAAATACCATTGCCTGCTTTTACTTTCCTTCACAATTGTTTGCTTCATATCGATGAGGTTATTGAAGACGCATAACGAATCCAAGATTCGCTTTGACTCTGGCGTCTTAATCTACGAGTTTCTGCTTTGCCTTTTTTAAAAGCAATAAGGTTCTCCATAGTTGGGTATCTTAGAAAGTACTGCATTGCTTTCTTTGTTTCTTATAAGATAGTCGGCACTCGTCATTCCACCATGGTTTTATATGCTTATTTGAATTAGAGGAACTTTTAAGGATAGCAACACCCGCAGAGGGGATAATTGTGTCGTGGATTATGTAGGTAGATGCTATCCAACACTACTACCTCGAGTCTGGGAGATGACAAGAGGAAAATTATCGCTATTGTGCATATCATTTCCAATAGTTAAATTTAACAATGGCAGAAGTGATGTAGATCAAATGGCGAGGTCCAGAAAATGAAATGTTCTTATGGATGTGTGGAAGTATGTTTCCTCGCCGGTATTCATTAGACAGAGACAGTTATCATAAATAAACTGCTCTCTCTGACGACCGCCAGAATTCGTATCATCACTACCCAAGAAAAGACTATGTCCATTTAAATTGCCAAGCAATAAAAATGCAGTAAGAGTTGATGATTAAATCATTTAGTTCCTCTTTTTGATGCCATTTGGTGATAAATAAAGGCTACATTTTGTCAGTAGACACGTGGAATAAATTTTTACATTCACAACCTACAGATTAGTGCGCAACTGATGTGATGTGCTAGGGTACTGTTGGAAGTGAGTATACAAACTCCACCGCTGGCAGTGGCATTACCATCATAATCATTTCTGTAGCATTGAAATCCACATAGATTAGAGTCAATAGTGGGCTTTAGGAATGTTTTCTGGAAAGCCACACATGCAAGATTGTAATACGAAATGATGGATTTGACTTCATCAATTCGAGGTTTGAAACTATGATAATTCCATGAAACAAAGGAAGTCATCAATGGAATCTAAAATAACCCTTATCACTGTTACTCAAAGTCATCTCAGGTGAATCTTCAAAATTGAAATCATCACCTCAGGCATGTAATATAACAGTGTCTGCATCCAAAGCAAGAAGGTCTTTTATTGAAGTTAAGAAAGACGTTCGATGACTTTCCATGGAAAGCTTTAATTTCCTAGTTTTCAAAGTTTTTGATCTGGCAGATAGTAATTTGGTAAAAATGGGTTCAAACCTGCTAATTTTCGTAACCTGTGAGGGAAGACAAACTGAAAGGCATGAACCTCCTTCTGTTAGATTGCAACAAGACCGACTGACTTTTTTAACTGCAGCTTTAAAGCAAACCCCTGCTACTTGAGTCCACGAAGTAACTAACCGCTTAGCCTCTGGATAAGACATATTCTTTTTCATTTTAATAGTGGTAATTTCTTTTTCCAGTTGCCAAACAGGACAAGTTTGAGAATAGGAAGGGTGGTCAATTTTGCAATTTACGCATACTTCTTTTGCATCTCAGGTAAGACTTTTATGGCCAACGTCAGAACAACGGACCCAATTGAGCTTACTGTTGCAAGCTATTTTAGAATGCCCAAAACGTTTCACTGGAAACATCTGAGATGCAGAACAGAACACTTCATAAAAGCGACGTTAATATATTGTGGCAAGTCTGATGTCGCGAAAGTCAAAATGTGATGCTTTGTGTTCAGGACAATACCATAAATTTAATTTGCCATGAGGTCGACAGTAACAGCTATATTAGCTATTGCCTTCATACTTTGCATCAGGATAGACTATTTTTCGGATGCAGTTTCGATTAACAGAACACCCAAGCGTAACCCTTTAATAGACTTTACTTCTTCTAGATAAGAAGCAAAACCTTTTCATTGAGAAAAGGGAAACATATTTAAAAGTACCTCCAATGTTTTTCAAAATTAAAATTTTCGCTTGACATAGTATCATTTGTTGCTCCCACGGGAGTGAGATCAAATTTGTTTTATTCATATAGGATCAAACAATATACTGCATATGGCATCACCAACCACGGAGTCCTACAACTGAATGCAAGTCAACTGTACCAGAACTGACCAGTTCCTATACGCTCACGATACATCCCTGAAGTGGTCTCTACCCTTAACGAATCACACAGTAGATGTACCGATCACTTGATCCATAAAGCCGATTGGTGTGCTGAGGACCACAACAGACCTCCCGTTTGCCTGAAGCAGATGCCAAAGCAATGTGTTGGTCTCTGTGGACCTCAATTACCAGGACCCTCTTTTACAGGGACACGGGTCTCCACGCACGGCAAACACGAGGGTGATTTATTCCCCAAGAGAAGCTAATAGTAACAGATTTGCAACAGCTGCTTAAGGGGAGACCTCAACCTCATAAACGACCACACTTAGGAAGAAAAGGAATGAAAAAGAGAACAGAGTAGAGAAGGGAAGAAAAGAAAGTAGAGAACAGATCACTGGGGTACCTCAGGATTGTGATCCCCTTGTTTACATAAAGAATGTAAGCCCCCTGAGGAGCAGAATAACAAGAGGAGAATTAATCAAACATATAATTTAATGAATACAATAATCTGGTTAACAATCATTGTGATTTTTAAATTTTTCAGACTATAAAAATGATTTGCATTTGTAAAAAGTGTTGCGTAACATGCACCAAAGATAAAATGTAGAGAGGATACAGAACAGTCAATTTGTTTTCAGTAAATAAAATAAACTGTTAAATAAGAATTTTTTTGCAAAAATTGTAGTCACTCTTGAGTTTATATAATTTAGTCTTCCAATATTTTATAGGTTTCTATGGTTGCCTTCTTGTCAATTTTCACCCTTTTTCTAATCATTTATCACACTACAAAGTTATCAACAGCATTTTATGCTTTTTCCTCAGAGATAAATGTATTAAAATCAGAAAACAGTTGTCTACCAACCAGGTAACTATATGATTTATACTGTTAGTTCTTTAAAAAGTATCAAGTGATATACCGTTGTTTCATTAAAAAAAAAAATTGTTTATACTTTTATTGTTTATATTATACAGTGTTCTTTTACAAATAATTTAACAAATATTAAATTTTTATCACAAATTTACTTAGCCTACGTCATATAGTTTGTTCGAACTTTTTGTTACACAAAGGTTTATATTGATGTTTTTATATGATATAGATAACAATATGATGTAGATTCCTTGATAAATGTATGTAAATTTAGTAATATTTGTAATTAAAAATTTCATCAAAATATTTATTATGATATAAAATTTACATAATATTTATTTATTTCATGAAAAGTAATAAACTATTGGTATATTAATCTATTATTAGAAATCGATTGGTAGTTAGTATGTGTTCTATGTTTTAAAAGAGATATTGGAGATTAACAATCATCAAAAAAAGGAAACGCTGTTCCCATTTACATTTCTAATTCCTTCACAGATTAAAGATCAAATGTAAAACTAACTACCTTAAGGTTTGTTTATATTTGCGTATTAGTTAGCTACAGTTAAACTAAATACATGTAATTCAGATTTTAAAAAATTTCCCGCGTGTAAAAAATAAGAAATTTTTTGCGATTAATTTATAAGAACAAATTATTTTTATTTTTCACATTACATTTATAAGGGAAAGTTTCAATGAATGCTAAAAAGGAAAATTTTCTGTTTTTAATTAAAAATTATAAAAGTTGTCAAAGTAAAATTATAAGCAGTTTGGAAACAAGGTAACTCTGTATGTAATTCTTATAAATTTATCAGAATAAATTTTTTAGAATCTACAATTTGATATTAAAAATACATCTATATTTTCATATACTTATACAATTGAAAATAAAAAAAAATTTAATGAGGTGATAAGGATTTATATATAAGGATAAAATATCTTTTCGCTTGATAAATTTCATTGCGACTGTAATAAAAACATGACATTCATTGAGATAATATGCAATTTGTGTTATACATTTAAATAACTTTAAATGCATAAATAAGTACTTTAAAGGATCAAAATCATCTGATTAATTTTTTCTTGTTAATTTTAGATTAATTATTTAAATTTTACTATTGAAGCGAAATTATTTAACTTCTAATTGTGTTAAAATAAGAGTTTTCATAATAATGAAATATTTATTTAAAATATTTCATAAAGTAGACATGGGATAAGCATTTTCTAATCAAATTTGCAAATTAAATATTTATCTCTTGATATAATATTTTGATAAAAGTCATTGTTATTATTAATAAAAAAATTCTTCTTCAAACAGAAATTTAATGAATACTACATTTTAAAAACAATGCGTCTAATGTTTATTTCTATTTTACAGAATAATAAGGAAGAGAACCAAACTTGAACCAGGTAAAAATTAGTTGTTATAATGAATATTATTTTAATAACATAAATGATGATCTATATTATCTTTTTACGTATTCCACATGATTTGATTTCAGGTCTTTTTATGGAGCAAACTCGACGGCACTTAATTGAAACAGTTCGATATCAGTGGTTATTTATGAGGAACCAAATTCGCCTTCTTCAATCTTTAAATATAGGGAAAGAGGAAAAAGCTCGAAGTATTCTTCAGTATATGATAGAACATGGCACAGAATATTCCAAGTAATTATTTCTAGATTTTACTTACACTAGTTGAAATAAATTAATTTATGTTAATGTTATGACATCTATGAAATTTTAAGAAATTTGCTTATCTCAATTCTAATTAACATTAATGTTATGGTTCCCTTTGATTTCATTTATGCTGAAAAAGTTACGGAATTGTGTGATATAATAATGATCTTATAACAAATAATTTATGTAAACAAATTTTTGTTCTTAAATTGTTCTAGAGTCAATAAATCACACTTTCGTATTACATTTATTTAAAATTAAGAAGAATTAAATATAACTATTCTTACTAAATAGCAACATGCAATCTTTAGGCTTAAGGATGATAAGCAGGATAGGGCAAAATAAATTTTTGAAAATGACCTTGTCGCACCTTCAGGGAGTGGGCAACAGAACATGTGAACTGGAGGAGAAATGAGTGGCGCAATATTCATTTCTTTGAAGAGTTCCATTTTTCTCGTCACCCTGATAATAAGCAAATTTTCATTTTGAGGGAACATGGCATTAGAAACAATCTTGCATTCGTACGCGAAAGTGTCAGATTTAGAGGTAGGAGAGAGAGGATCGATGCTGGCATCCGCATTGATGGGCGCACTGGGCTCCATATCATTCGAAATGGAGCTCTGACCGGTCGATTCAAGAAAAGTTTAGGAAAAGAAATGAGGAATCAATAACTCATTTTTTTTCTTAAAATTGGGAATTTTCCTAAAACTATGGAAATTTTATGAAAAGTTCTATTTTCAAGAGAATCAAGTGGTAGAGAGCAGTGAAAAGTTAAAAAGATCATAATATCGTAAGTCTAAAAAAATCATCATATTAAATCATCATTTTAAAAATTTAATGGTCTAAAATCATCCAAAATATGTGTAAGTATCCTTTATATGTATGTTTATGTACACGTATGTATGCATACAAGAAAACTGTCCTGTGTGTGATTTAAAGATGTATCATAAATTGAAAATTTCAAGCATTTCATGTTACTTATGCATCAAATTAGGTTATTATTATTTTCCATTACTTTTCATTCTTTTCCCGCAGATAATTATACGTAAATTCAGTTAATTTACGCAAATTCAGCAGCACATCAAGAACCAAGCTTATTTACAGCTGTTTGGAACTGTCTCTCAATTACATTCATGTGAGATACCTTATATGAAATTTGCAAGTCCTCAACATATAAATTACTATGAACAGAAGATGGTAATGATGAAGTATGTTACTGATAAAAAGGTGAAAAATGGTCACTCTTAAAACGCTACATTGAAGGACACCCTCAGCTTGAATAAAAGTATTGGAAAGAGTAGTTCCAATAAACACTCAGACAAAGCGGAAGGCTAAAAAAATTTGTATGAATATTGGAATATTACCCTTAAAGCAAAGATTATGCATAGTACGAAGAATGACATAACGCCACACACGATCACATGTTTTCTCAATATCAAATAAAATTGCAATAAGGTGGTTTTTCCTTGCAAAAACATTATCGAATGTAGGTTGCCAGATCTATTATATTATCAATAGTGGATCGACCTTTCCGAAAACCACTTTGATGAGAAGTGATACAATTATTTTTAACTAAGACGTAAATGATTCTATCATTGACCGTACGCTCGAAAGTTTTGCATAGATAACTCGTAAGAGCTATTGGACGATAGCTCATAGGGTCAGAGGAATCTTTGCCCGGTTTCAAAATAGGAATCACTATTGCTTCTCGCCATGATGTTGAATAAGCATGTTCCGTCAAGATTCTATTAAACAATAAAAGTATGTTTAATAATGAATCTGGGTGTAAATGACGGAGCATTTGATAAAGAGATTCTATCAGGTCCTGGGTTGGTGTCGTTGGTCTATGATAAGGCAGTCTTCAATTCTGACTATCCAAATGCACAGTTTTAGGGTAGATATTGTCGATCATGAAAACCTATTAATGTCCGCTCAGCAATTCTTTTAGTCCTCATAAAAGAGGACTATATTAATCAGAGCTGGGTACACTAGCAAAAATTTCTCTGATGACACTGGCTATACCTACAGATGAAAAATGTACAGTAGCACCGGTTTTTAAAATAGGGGTGGAATAATCCTGATAAATACCATTGGCGAGACCTCTAGTCTAAGTCACGGTTAGAGGTAAATGATCACTGTTGAAAAGATCATATCCTACGGCAAAATTAAGCAATGGCAAAAGTGGCGGAGGACAAATAGCTAATTCAAGAGAATGAAATGTCCGTGTAGGTTATGAAAATAAGTCTTCGATATTTATCAGACAGAGAGTGTTATCAAAAATGAACTGCTATATCTGACGATATGGCCGTTAAAATCGCCGAACAATAAAATTGAAGCTGGGAAATGATGAACTGAGTCATTTAGTTCCTATGTTTGGATGATGTTATTTGGCCGTAAATAAAGGCTACATATTGTCATTAGACTTGTGGTATAAATTTTGACAGCCACAGTCTGCAGAATGTGGCTGTCAAAATGTAGCGCAGCAGATGTGCTGTGCTGGGGTATCTGTTGGAAGTGAAAATACAAACTCCACCGCTTGCAGTGGCATTACCATCATAATCATTTTTGTAGCATTGAAATCCACGTAGATTAGAGTCAATAGTGTGCTTAAGGAATGTTTTCTAGAGAGACACACATGCAAGATTGTAATAGAAAATGGTGGATTTGACATAATCAATTCGAGGTTTGAAACTATGATAATTCAATGAAACAAAGGAAGTCATTAATGGAATCTAAAATAAGCCTTATCACTGTTACTCAAATTCATCTCAGATGAATCTTCAAAATTGAAATCATTACCTGAGGGATGCAGTATAACAGTGTCTACATCCAAAGCAAGAAGGTCTTTCTTTGAAGTTAAGAAAGACATACGATAGCTTTCCTTGGAAAGTTTTAATTTCCTAGCTTTCAAAGCTTTTGATTTGGCAGATAGTAATTTGGTAAAAACGGGTTCGAATCTTATTATTTTCTTAACCTGTGGTGGCAAACAAACTGAATGGCATGAACCTCCTTCTGTTTGATTGCTTCAAGACCAAGTGACTTTTTTAACTGCAGCTGCAAGGCTAACACCTGCTACTGGAGTCCATGAAGTGACTAACCGTCGAGCCTCTGGATAAGATATATTCTTTTTAACTTTAATAGTGGTAATTTCTTTTTCCAACTGCCATATATGAATCTGTGGAATTTATGTCATTTAAAGTGCATTTTTAGGATTCTTTTCTTTTAATTACACATTTTCCCATCTTTAAAAAACAACATTCGTTCCTTTTAAATCCTTAAAAATAAATGTTAAATTATAATTTAAAAACAAAAAAAAATCAGTTACATTATAAAACAAAAAAATACGAAAAATAGAATTGGCTAATGTTAAGACATTTTTTTCACAACACACACAATCACAGGACATATATTTTATATTCAAAAAAACTTTTATAAATAAAAAGCTTTTCCCAAAACACCATTTATTGATCGGATAAACATGAATGAACCTTGACTGGAATTTTGAAAGATTTGTAAATTATATTATTTCTTATTACTTTAACACTTAGAAATCAAGGACAAAAATGAGCAGAATGCCTTACACATTGAAAATACAATGTTTTTTGGAAACCACGCAACTACCATAAGTTAAGGGTAAAATGGTTAAAAAACCTTCTTATTTTAACCGTTTTTCTGTTAACTTATGCCGTTAACTTTATTTAACATTCACCGTTAACTTTGTTCCATGAAATAAATTTTAGCGACAAATGTTTTAATGGAATAAAAACAGAAACTTGAAAATATTCTGGTTTCAGATTCAATCAAAAAAAGCTGCAAATCTAACTATAAATAGGATCTGTAAGTACATATTCGTCATAGGCCTTATATATTAATTTACTTCTAATAAATAATAAATGATAGCTTTCAGAAATATTTTCAAATTTCTTCTTACACAAACACATATTTTCGTTTGCTCAATTGAATTAAAATAATCGATTCTTTTCAGCAGAGAATATAAAAGAAAAAATTACAAATAATAATTTGTATTAACTAAATTTATAGGATTATTGAAATGGAAATAGATAAAATAAAGTATTTAGATGGATGGAATACTTGGAGAAGAAGCCAGGCTAAAAAGCTTAAGGAAATAGTTAAAGAAAGAATAGAAAATCTTCAGGTAAGAAACTATTCCTAATTTTTTTATTTTAGCAATTAATAAACTAAAGCTATTATATTTTGGTTAAACTAATTCATTTTCATATTTTATTCATAATTTTTATATTAAAAATAATTTTGTTACCAAGAACACCACAGTAAAAGTAATACAAGAGTTATACAGCGCAGTAAAGACAAGAATACGCGAGTGCGTTAAATGTTTATTTTAAAGTGTACTAAATGTAAAATTATTTAAAAATTTTGCTGTTTTTCCTTTAAAGTTGTATTATTATTTTTGATTTAAGATTTATTTTAATTTTAGTAATTAAAAACCTACCCTTTATGATGTTTAATACCATTAAGTATTAAAAAAAATTAAACTAAATAATATTTTGCTAAATTTTACTATTAAGTGCCCAATTTATTTCTTTTTTTTTTCAAATTTAAAAGGAAAACTAAACATTATATAAAATTAATCACTTTTTAAAATATTCTTAAGAATGTTAATGCCTTATTTTTGTTCTTTCTTATTAATGAAATTTTGACTAACCACCACTAACTAAATTGCACATATTAATTACATCTCAAAATGTATTTCTTCATTTTATAATAATCGTTTATACACACATAAAAGCCTCCTTCATTTATGATTTAGCATCAGTTATCGAATCAGATGTTATTTTCGTTAAGAAAACTTAGTATGAATATTGGTGAATTTGTGTATGGAAGTAATGGACACTGGAAAGTCTTAATTTTTTTCAACATTCACTTTCCCGACAGTGTAAGTGGCTAGTGTCAGTTGGTTTCTAGCAAATAAAGTCATATCAACATCAAATTTTGTGAATAACTGGAGCCTCTATAATTGGAAGATACTACTTAAACAGTGTTAGATATCTTTATATTTAACGTAAATTACTGAATCTCTATCTGTTTCAATCTTCATAAATATTTCTTTCGCTTCAATTTGCAGCTTGAATTTTTAATGCTTGTTGTGTTTTTAAAAGAATTGCCATAACTTGCATGTTGAGGGTAATGATATTAATGAGATTGTGTGAATTACAGAATCCTGTGAATTGCAGTGCATCTCCAGTACTTGTCTGCAACCTGACTAATCCTTCTGGGTTTGCGTCAGGCGCCCATGACATCCTCTGGTGCTTCATCAAAGCATATAAAGAAAAGCGTCGTTTGGTTCTGCTGACAGCTCATTGGCATTATGGTGACTGGGAGAGCCTCTTTTTGCCTTTGAGTGATGCATGCTCTGTTTCAGTTGAAGATGAAATTCCTTGCCCTGAAGAAAACAGTAAAATTTATTTCTATAAATTGAAATCATTTTCCACTAGTCCAATTATAGAAATACATTGCGAGTCAAAAATAAACGCACCTCATTTTTGGTATTGTTTTAAAATTTTGATAAAATTAAAAAATTTAGAAAACTAAAGAGATATTATTTATTCAATTTAAAATTTACTTATAATATAATGCAATGTCAAAGAAAGATACAAATAATTTTAAATTTAATCAATTGGTATTTTAACAATGATGATAAAACTAACAATGTTTTTTGATCATGGGAATTTAATCTAATACAATCTTGTAATTGCTTTGATATAAAATATTGCATAAAAAATTTGAATGTAATAACTCAAGAACAATATTTCTTAATGTTAAGTTTTTAAATAGAGAAATTAAAAAGTTAATGTTTAAGCGATTGTTTTTTTTTATTTATTTATTTTTATTTTGGTAATTTAAGATCTTGGTTCATCAGTTAGTTGTCACAGTAATGAACGTTAACTGTGAAATATGTTTTGTTTGCTTGCAATATGTGTCTGGCTGCCTATTTCTGCCAACTAAAAAACTTCTAAGCAGCCTCTGAGACTCTGGCATTCAAAACAGCCTATTAATAACAAATACAGTTAGTTTTTAACAGAGCGACATTGCGGTAAATGACAGGAGAGTGTGTCGTAAATAAATATGCGTAAAAAGTTACATCATGATTTTTAAAATTTGAGTATCTTCATGAAAAATGTTCAGTAATATGATAAGTATGAAAAGTTCTGTGATCTTTATAATCTCTATTTTATAACTCTTCTAATTAACATGTTACTTCGTGTAGATTCTTCAATTCGATATAATTCACAATCTATTCGATGTTATTTTCCAACTATCAGATTTCCAAATTATTTTATTTGAAATTAAAAGACATAAGTTTGAGAAAAATATCAGCGTCAACTTATCATAAAGGTTTGTTTTCAAAAGATCTAATTGTTAGATGAAATACCAAAATGACTATACCTTTAAGTTATCATTTTTGTATGTTAAAAAGTATTGATATTTTTAAAAACATAAATAAAAAAATAACTATGCCTGTTTTTTTTTTAAATTTTGGATTTATTATTTTAGACAATAAAGCTCGATGGATTATGCGAACGCTTCCTCAAGATCTTGGTCCAACCATAATACTTCTCCATGGTAATCCATTGGCTTGGTGGTATGGACAGTTTCTTTTATATCTAATGAGACCCAATTCTCAGCTTTCTGCTGTCTTACGCAATTTGAAGCACCGGGTTAATTTTACAATTCCCATTGTGGGGTAAGCAAAAATAGTTTAATTTTCTTTCTATTGAAATAATTTTCTTGAGCTTTATTCAATACGACATTTATGTACAGTTGAATTTCTTCAAATTCTTTCTGGTAAAAATTGTTTTCCTTATTTGACTTTCGATAACTTTTCATAGTATGAGAGGAAAAATTCCTAACTTTTAATTTTTGCATTTATTAAATAGAAATATTATATGTGATTAATATATTTTGTTGTAAATAAAGTACTCTCAGCATCCTATTTGGTTAAAAGTGAAAGTATTGAAAAAAATAAAATTTGAATTAAAATTAGATAATATGATAGTAAAAAGAATCTATTTTATATGAAGAGTATAGTACCCTGGTTATCATAAAATAAGGGAAAATTACAAACATGACGATACTCCACTTTTCAATATAGGAATGGGAAATTTCTTATAAATTCCATTGGCTGCTTTAACTTTTCTCCATAACTGCTTTCTGGATGTGGAAGAATTTATTGAAGATACATAGCGAGACAAGGGATTCCTTCTTAATTCCACGACGAGCTCTGCGAGCTAATGCTTTTGCTGTTTTGAAGGCAGTTAAACTCTCCGTTGAGAGGAACCTCCGAAATAACCTCCATCGCTTCCTCTGACTCTTATATATATACTGACAACCATCATTTCACCATGGTTTACAACGCCTGTGTGGTATCGAGGAACATTTTGCAATTGCAGCATCATCTGCACTGATAATTGTTTCAGTGACAATATGAATGGCTTCATCAATATTCTCAATCAATACCATTTCTCCATTAATAACTGCATATTGTGTAAATAGCATCCAATGGCAGAATGTAGCAGTCCACAGCAGTTGACACATGCCTCTTTCGCTGAGCAGTTCGTGCTATCGTGGCCAACTACTGCGCCACGTGCGCAAGTACGTTTGCCTCGGCAAGTGGCCTTTGAGTGTCCATAACGTTGGCACTAGAAGCATCGCAGCGGTAATATATGGCCAAACTGGTAAATTCAAATACGCAATTTTAACAGACTGCGGAAGATCTGGCGTCGCAAAAATCAGAATGAGATGCTTTGTATCAATATACTTATCATCTCTTCTGACCATAATAAGTTTAACCCTACAGACCTTCTAATTCTGCAGATTTTCAAGAATCTCATCG
The DNA here is from genome assembly GCA_026290005.1 of Latrodectus geometricus. Taxonomy (NCBI): domain Eukaryota; kingdom Metazoa; phylum Arthropoda; class Arachnida; order Araneae; family Theridiidae; genus Latrodectus; species Latrodectus geometricus. The sequence continues at coordinate 563,741 of JAPDSC010039171.1, forward strand.
TATTCAACAAATCACTGGCTGACACAACACCACAAGAAAAGTTAAGATGACTTTCAGACAAGACAGTTACTTCTAAATTAGCCAATAATTGCAAATTCGCAATTACGGCTCCCTGAGTCTCTGATGCGTCTTCAATGAGTAAGCCCCCCCCCCCAACGAATTTTCTTAATTTTCTTCGCTTCTTCTACATTGCTCGATAACACTTTTGCAATTAAGAAAGGAGACACAGTTGTAAAATTGTCTTCCTTCCTTTAAATTATAAAAAAATTGGATTTTAATTTATTAAATTGTGGCTACCTTGGGAGAAATGCTATATTTTTATTCCCCATATGAAAATTAATAAAATTTCGGGACCTAACTGCACCACCGAGTCCAACAAGAGGATTCAGACCAGCTACAGCAGTGCTGGCCAAGTCCTATACTCTCACAGTACATCCCTGTGATGCACTTCACCCTTAACGACTCATCCAGCAGATGTACCGATTGCTTGATCCATAAAGCCTATTGATGTGCAATGACCGCAGTACAACTCCCGTTTACCAGTAGCTGAGGCCAAAGTAATGTGTTGGTCTCTGGCGGCCTCAATTACCAGGACCTTCCTTACCAGGGACATGGGTCTGCACACACGGCAAATACGTGGGTGATTTAGTCCTAAAGAGAAGCTAATAGCAACACAACGGCGACAGCTACTCAATGGGAGTCCTCAACCTCATGAGAGGCAACCATAATGAGGGAGAAACGGAAGAAAAAACAGGAGAGAAGAAAAGAGAGAAGAGGTCAGATCACTGGGGTACCTCGGGATTGTGACACCTGTGTTTACTTAAAGAAAGTAAATCCTCTGAGGGTGAGAGACAGGTGGCATTCGTTGTCAAATGACGCTACAAGAATGTATATCTTTCAATTAACAAAAGTGCACCAAATTTTAGCTTATAATATATATATATATATATATATATATATATATATATATACTTTGACCAATTTTTCCCCAATTAAATAAAAGTAAGAATTGTTAAGTATAAATTATTGTTTACATGTATTTTTTACATAATGCTTACTAAATCAGTTTTTCAAATGGTACTATTTATGCCTTGAGAACAGTACAGTAATAAAAAAATAATTTTAAGACCTAACTTTAATTTTTCAGTTATACGAAACTTTTGATTCCAAGAACTATTTTACCTATGTAAAAACGAGCGTCCACTGTAGAAAGTTTGGTTTGATAATCACTTTATGGAACACATTATTGCAGAAATAAAAGAATATAATATTTAATGAATGTTTATCTTCAAGTCACCCAGTATGTCAGTAATCAAAAAAAGATCTTGAAAGTACGGTCAAATTTTTATCTGTACAAAATTTAATGATTTTCCCTTCATTTAATAAAAAGTTCAAGAATTCATTTTATATCTCATTTATATATATATATAGAGTTCATGTTCGACGCACTGACAAAATAGGATCAGAAGCAAAGTTTCATCCTTTAGAAGAATACATGGATCATGTTGAAGAATATTTTCTAAGTCTTGAACTTGTATCCTCAATACCAGTAAAAAGAAGAGTGTTTATTGCCACTGATGATCCGAATGTAATTAAGGAATGTCATAAGAAGTAAGCTATTTAATTCGTTCAATAGTTAAAAAAGAATGATTTTTCTTTTCCAGATTTTTTCTGTAGATTCAGGACTATTTTAAATTATGATGAAATTGTAAGACTTAGTTCGGTTTGTTTGTCACTCATTGGTAAGTTTTTGCACACAAAGAGTTATTAGAGAAGTATCTGAAGTTTAAAGTTAATTACGAGGTACTACAAGCATGCAATTTGATGTAAAATTTAAACACACAGTTTGAGAGAAAGTTGCAAGAAAATTATTTAAGTTGGTTGATTAGTTTGGTTTTGTAGCGCAAGGTTCAAAAAGGACAAGCTGGGGCAAAATTTAAAATTTAAAGATATTCTTGTGCAAAACCCAAGCTCAACATTAAAAAATTAAAATATAAAAATACATGCATAAATTCTATTTAAAATTTAAATAACTATAAATCATAAAATAAAAATCTACAAAATTCACATTATAAAATTTAAATAAAACGAATAAAACCTGTTGCCTTTAAAAACACTAAAAGATTTCTGAGGGGTGGCTCCCCCTCTAAATCAAGCATAGTTATAATATCTGTTTTAAAAAATGGAAAACGGTAAAGGCTTAAATCGGGACATGAAAAAAATTTTAAAAAATTTGAATTTGCTTATTGTGGATTCCACCAGTTATAAATACACTTAGTTGAGGATATGTGCAATTTGTCTTATGATTACTATAGTTGATATTTTTCTAATGCCTCTGTAGCAACTTGCACATTTTATTGGTTTTGACAAAATATTTAAATTAAATGTTATTTCAATATTTTGTAAAGAGAATTCAATTTTTTAGATATTTTAATATTGGTATAATTATCTATTCAGGTTGTGTTTCAATGATTGATCATATTTCCTATATTTTAAAATCTTTTAAATAAATGTACGTGAAACAACAATAAAATTTTTTAAGGTATAATATGACCCATAAAACATGAATATTAATCCTAATTTTCTTCTGATTCTTCAAATTCACATTTGAAGACTTTTTCTATGTCTTGTAGTAAATTTCTATTCTGCAGCGAATATAGATAAAGAGGCATACTCAATTTAGTAATAAGAAGTTGTGTATATAATTTTATTTAGCATTAGTTATATACTGCAGATTCAATTGTTTATCAGGAACAATAGAGGAAAATATAGATTGCATTAGTTTAAATAAAAGTAATCTCGGCAAAACGTTTCATTTAAAATCAAAATAGACTGCAAAGAATTTAACTTCAAACTCTTGAGTAATAACGAAGTTACAAGAAAGTCACTTGAAAATATATATCTGAAGACAAAATTTCAACTTGTTGATTTTATTTCTCTCCCTCTCACTGGTTTGATTTGGTTTATTTGTTATTCAATGGTTATTTATTGCACGAGTAGTAATTAGACCTAGTTTAAAGTGGATTCTTAATCAATACATACATCCAAACACAAGAAGTTTATTTTTCCAAATGCTATTTGTTGTGGTATTTATAGCACCAATAGGTCAATGAATGAGTTTGATTTGCTTGTCGCTATGGTTATTTTGGCACATAAGAGCTAATTAAATAGGCATCTACAATTTAAAGTGGATTCCAAACCATTACAAATATCCAAGGTAGGACTCGAACCCACGAAATGTAATGTTATTAGCAAGCAGCTAATATTACTACTTTTGTAATTAATATTTTTATAACGTTGGTTGGTTGGGTTTTCTGGAGCAAGGTCCAAAAAGAGCAAACTGCGCCAAAACTTTATTTGTGTAAATTATTTATAAATTGTAGAAATCCCAAGCAACATTAAAATCCAAATAAAATACAAAAAACAGTGTACACAATTAGTTTAAAATTTAGTATAAAGGTAAAATAAAAACCAAGGAAAATATAATTTTAAAATTTAAATAAAATCAAGGAAACCCATTGCCTTCAAAATGGCAAAATGGTTTCTGTGAGATGGCTGCCCCACCAAATCAAACACGACAATCAAAACGACAAAGGTTAAAATCTAGACATGAGATTAAAATATGACAAGCAGTATATGATGCATCACACGTTTCACACCATGGAATTGATTCATTTATAAAGAGATACTTGTGTTAAACATGTAAAACTAGTATGAAACATGTGTGTCCGATACGAAGGCTAGTTAATCTAGCATCTGCTCTTCGCAAAGATAAAACTGATGATGAGATGAAGATTAGAAAAATAGCACGCAATTTGTTAGAGACTTGCATACTCCATAACTCCTGCCAGAGAGAATTTAGAAACTTTTTTACAAGCCTTCTCACGTCGAAAAGAGGGACAGGTGAATGAAGTAAAGACAATACAGATTTAGCAGCTGCATCAACCTTTTTATTTCCCTCTAGACTTACATGACCTGGGATCCAACAGAACATGATTCCATAGCTCTTGCCAGCAAGGGAAATCCGATACTTCGAAAATCTTGAATACAACAGGATGACAATTATTGGAGTTTTTCAGCTCTCCTAATGCACTCAAACTAACACGCAAATTTTATGATAATTTACCATGCTCGCTAGATTTAGGGCTTGATGGATGGCCAAAACTTCAGTAGTAATGATGGAGCAAGACGTATGGAGGCCGTAACTATAACTAGTATTAGCACGAAATATGCCACAGCCAACGTGTCCGGCAGTTTTAGATCCATCTATGATTAAGGCGTGTATGATGAATAGTGACAGCGATGAGATAGATAAAACTGTTGAAAAACCATTGAGGTTGTATCCAATTTTCTAAATTGAGCAAAACGATTGATAATATTGATCTATATTCATATGCCTTCTCGATGTCGAAGGAAATGGAAACCAGAGAGAAGAAGATGAATTCAGATGCTTTCCACACCTGAATATATATATATATATATATATATATATATATATATATATATATATA
>JAPDSC010039171.1:568261-641259 GCA_026290005.1 Latrodectus geometricus
ATATATATATATATATATATATATATATATATATATATATATATATAAATATTGGAATATCTGTAATAAGTACATTATATATGAACATCTGTATACACTATATAGGATTATCTGTAATAAGTATATTCACAACTATCGTAATAAAATCAATTTCCTTAAATTTTCCTTAAATGTAGATCATTTTTGTACATACTATCGGGTGTATATATATTTAATATAACATTTCATATCTTGTAGGAGTAGTAGAAAAAAATCGTTTAAGCAAACGAAAAATCTGTATTGAATGAGCTTAATATTAAAGAGAATCGATGGCATACTTTAAAAGCAAAAGAATATTTAAAACTACACATTTTTTAGAAATAGTACGTTAACAGTCAATTAAAAAAATTGTTGACCTTGCTTTTGTTTTACTATGAAAAATTTTATTAAATGTTATATATTATTAAGTTCTAAAAACATTAGCGTTAATACAAAAAAGCACAATTTTCGTCAGATTTCTGTATGTCTGAGCAAGAATAGTTTCAGATGAATCTTGTAAAATTAAATGGTTATTTAAATTGATTGGTTAAAAAAGGGTGTCATATCAATCACTCCAGTTTATTCTTTGAATAATTCTTCAGTTTATCTTTTATTGATTGTTTGAAATTGGGATTTTGAGCAAGCAAGGCAAGTAAATTCAGTTTAGACTCAGGGGGGCAAACTGCGCTTTTCCGAGTGGAAAGTCTCAGGTTCGATCCAGTCAAAATTAATCAAAAATCACTCAATCTTGTCAAAACTAAAAATAAATCTTGTCAAAATTCAATAACGAAAGATGTTCCATTTCTATTTCTTTTATGCACATTTGCTGATGTAGGTGCTTGGTTATATTTTAAATTTTCATTCTTGCGATAAGTGACTTTGGCTCTCTATGAAAAATCTTTCCGAAAGGTATCTCACAATGAATATTTAAATGCCTTACAAATGGCAACAGCTTTTAGAGTAATTCACTGTGTCAAAGCTAATTATCTCATTAGCAAAACACACACACAGCTTACATGTTACACTGTTACATCGAATTTGAACCTGGAGGAAAAAGTAACCACCAGTGACTTAGTGTTATCACATTATAGATAGAGGGCAAGACAACATAATGTATAGAATAGAGCACTCAAATAATATCAACATAAGCCAATACATCAAGCTTTAACCAACCCTATATCAAGATGGACTTGTCTTCTAACTTCACTATTGAAAAAACACAATCAGAACGTAATTATTTCATGGTTTGTAGGTACATTTATCAACCTGGAGAAGTGTGAATATAGATACTTATTCCAAACGTGATTTTCCATTTTCATCAATTTAGGAAAGATGCATTTTTTTAACAATTGTAATCAATATATATTAATTGCTGTGTGTTTTCGAGCGCAATAGCAATAATAATAATAATATTTTTTGGAGTTTTACGTATATATTTTTTATTATGTAATCTTTATATCTTTTTATATGTAAGTTTTAACATGTTAAAAGCAATCGTTAGACAGTTTAGATTGTGAATATTCGATCTTTTCTACAGTACCAAAATATTTACTTCCATTTTGTGCATGCCTAGCACTTTTAAAATAAAGATTTAATTAAGTGTATTATACATATTTTTTCTTAAAAATTTAAAATTTAATTATATATGTCCTCCACTTTTACTCATTACTATTAATGTCTTTTACGCATTCCATATTTAACACATATTCAGATACTTAAGAGAATTTTGCTCTAATAATATATCAATTTTTAGAAAATATTCAATGAACATCTTTATTTACTGATTTCTTCGAAATATATATATTTCATAATTTCATTTTTTTCTATATTATATAGATAATCATATTTTATTTAATTAACTTAATAGGTGAATTGTTTTCTTTTATTAAAAAACAATATAAAGTTTATAGATGTCATATTGAAGTAAATGTATCACTTTAATATTATCATTACAATTCATATACTAAAAAAATTCAAAATTTGGTAATTTTATTATATTATTTTGCAATGTGATGAAAAGTTTATCTTTTTATATTTATCATAAATCTCAACAATGAAATTCGAAACGATATAATTTTATATATATTTTTAAATTTTAAATTTAATACACACGCTTTTCTAGGTTTCCTTATTATGAATGTTTGTACAATTCTGGTAGTGCTGAATCAGCCACAAACATAGAAACAAGATACAGTAATACTTCCTTATGGAATCTAATTGTAGATATATTTGCTTTAGCTAATAGTAACTACATTGTGTGCACGTTTTCCTCAGGGGTAAGTATATCAATATTTGTCTCTATTATTTAAAAAAATTTTAATACTAAAGCTAATTGTTTTATCATATCGACTAATGAATAATGCAAGCTTTTTTTGTTAGAACTTTTATTCCAATATCAATGTAGACCTTACATGCACAAAAGTTTTGCAAATAAAGTTCTCAGAAAATTAATCCATTTTAACTTCAACTGCAATAACATTACAAGTTCATGATTTAAAATTTCTCTTTCCACGTATGTGTCGTAGTAGCCTGGAGAGTTAAAGCTTCGAACTTAACTCTCCAGGCTACTACGACCCATACGTGGAAAAGGTTGCAGGTTCGAAATGTGGGTGAGTCGAAATCAGTGTGTTAATTAATGACCGGGTAGGCAAGTAATATGGGCCATAATTGCAATGTCTTCCTAGCGAAATAATATTTCTGGAAACTAACTAACCAAGTAGGGGAATCTTTTCTTTGGATTCAGCTTCTAAATTATGAGGACCAACTTTCGGAATAACCATGGCACAATCACTGAATGCTCCCTATAACAGTAACCATCAATTGGTTACATTGAAGCCCATTAAAAATCCGATAGGTTGACCAGAAATGATCCAGTGTTAGGAAAGAAAATACACATGCATATATAATAGGTAATAATTTAGAAAACTATCCAGATACGTGATTCCCTACCTAGTATACCATTTAAAGAAACCGGAAGAAATTTCGGTAAAAGATACTTTAAGATAGGAGCCAAAGAATGAATATTATACGAGAAACAACATTAAAACTCCTTACAACCTCATGGCAACAGTTATTTTTCTAATGAAATGGGATCTCCATACCAAAAATTGGAAATTTGAATGGTACTGAAGCAAGTAAATCGTCGAGGTTAAACAGATAAAGAAAAAAAAGTGTTGTGAGGCTACCAAAATATGACTATTTTGACATCTGAGTTCACGTTGCTTTCGTCTTTTGTAGCCTACTGATTCTGCTTTCAAACGAGAAAAGAATATGGTATATATATTTCGAGGTTTATTGTAAGTCTGCTTTGACTAAGGCATTGAGTGAAAGAAAAAGAGCTGTAAAATGAGCTTATTTTATTTACTTTTTCCCTTGCTATACATGGTATTTTTAGAAAAACAATATAGAAATCTGTTAATTTTTTACCATAATAATCAAAATAGCACAAAGATTTTGCGGGAGTATCATAATGGCAAGGGAAGTATCACAATTCAAGGCAAAAAACACAATGAATGGACGTGAATTCGTTTGAATAAAAAACAATAGTTCAACTCTTCTTCAGCAGAGGGCATTTTTAAATTGTACATTTATGATATTTTTAAACTTTTACTGCAACAAACTATGCTTAACATGGTGGGTGCCATTTTCATTTCAATTGCCATTTTCATTCCCATCTAGAATTGTAAGACAGCAGTAGACTCTTGTGTGGTCTGAGAAATGCTACGAATATGGCGCGAAATGTTGTCTAAAAAACAGGTAAAATTCTTGAATTGTCCTAATTTATCAGATGTTTCAATATCAGATGTTTAAAGTCCAAATGTTGCATAAATTGAGGTCTGGGGAACTGGGTTGGTTGATTGAGTTTTGGGTCGCAAGGTCCAAAAAGGACATGCTCCGCCAAACATTAAATTTTAATGACATCATTTACAAAACTCAAGCACAACGTTAAAAAATTTAAAACACTATATAATTAAAATCAAAGTGATGAAAATAATGACAAACCAAAATTCACAAATACAAAATAGAAATATTAAATAAAGTTGACAAAACCAATTGCCTTTAAAAATACAAGAAGGTTTCTGTGAGGTGGTTTTCCCACTAAATTAAATAAAGTTAAAATATCTCTATTAAAATAGAGTAAACAATAGTTTTTAAAAAGGTGACATGAAATTAAAACATAATGAATAGTAAATGGTTCATCACAAGTTTCACACAGTGGATTTAGTTCATTTAAAAACAAATATCTGTGTGTAATACGAATGTGTTCGATACGAAAGCATGTCAAGTGGATATACGCACTTCGTAAAGAAAAAACTAATGATGGGATGACGTATGGAAAAGTGGCATGTAATTTACAGGAGACCTGCATATTCCAATACTCCTGCCAGAGGGAATAAACAAATATTTTAACAACTTTTCTCACGTCTGTATGAGGAACAGATGGATGAGGTATAACCGATGCAGATTTAGCAGCTGCATCAGCCTTATCATTGCCTTCAAGACCTACGTGACTCGGGATCCAACAGAATTTGATATCATAATATCCCTGGCCAGCAAGGGAATCAAACGTTTGAAAAAATGTTGAACACAACAGGATGATTATAAGTCTTCGAAATCTTCAACGCCCCTATAACTCACAAGCTGTTAGTATATACCCAAATTTTATGGCACTTTTCGGCATTCTTGAAGTGCTTGGTATATTGCCATAGCTTCAGTAGTAAACATGGCGCATCATCAAAGTATGGAAGTTATAGCTATAACTCGTATTGGTGAAGAAAATGCCATAACCAACGGAACCTGCAATTTTTTTATCCATCTGTGAATACAGGCGTATAAGGGGAACACAGCATAGTGACGAGAAAAGTCGCTGAAAAATGATGGAGTTGTGTCGAATTTTCTAAACTGAATAAAAGTATTAATAATATAATTAAATATCTGTTGAACATACCAAGGTGGATCTGATAGTAAGTCCATTTTATTGAAATGAACACCACATAGGTCTGTAAATGAAAGATAAGATTTACTACGAGTGAGAAATGGTTGGATGCTATATGGCCGAGCATCGTACAATCTCTTTAGTGCTGGAGTAGAAACCAAGGAACCTATAGGATGTCAAATATCACACATAACCTTAGCATAATAATGGAGAGATAGCTGCATTTGTCTCAGGTCTAGAAGACTTGTTAGCAAATTGCATAAGGACTCTAGATGGGTGATGTGTGGAATGCACCTGAACATATTCTCAAAGCCCAGTGCCTTGTCTGCATAAAACGGAAGATCTGGCAAATCCATACACAATACATCCGTAGTCAGTACGAGATAAAATTAGTGATTGATAGACTCGAAGAAGTTTGTGCAATCAGCATCCTAAGATGTATTTGAAAGCACTTTGATGATATAAAGTGATCATACGCACTTTTTCCACAAATGTCATACATGCGGAAGAAAGAGAGCTTAACTTTAAGTCAAATATCGCACCTAGAAATTTAATCTTATTGTGTGTATGTGAATACAGGTATTAAAGAGTTGTTCAGGTAGATAACAGGATGATTATGAATACCGGTGTTCTTGAAAAAATGGACACAGCTACACTTGCTAGGAGATAAGGTAAAGCTATTCTCTGCACACCAGGCAGCTATTTTATTAACAGATGTTTGTAGTTCTCTCTCAATTGATCCTTGGCAAGATATTTGCAGGTAATCCACATACATAATGTCATTAACAGAAGGTGAAAGGTGATGAACAATGCTACTAATATATAAATTAAAAAGAGTGACACAATGATGACTTGAGGTACACCCTCAGACTGGATAAAAGTATTGGTTGTAAGAGACCCAATTCTTACTTTAAAAATACCGGAGCGTAGAAAGTTTTGGAGGAATATCGGAAGATAACCCCAAAAGCCAAAATCATGCAGAAACAAAGAATTCCGTAACTCCATGTATGATCATATGCCTTCTCAATGTCGAAGAAAATGGAAACAAGATGATTTCTTCGCACAAAGGCGTTTTCGTACCTGAGTTTCCAAATATATCATATTATCAAGAGTGAATCTTCATTTACGGAAACCATTATGATTGATATGATTACATTTAATTTATTATAAGACATCTATGATACGGGAGTTGACTATACATTCGAGAGCCTTACAAAAGCAACTCGTCATAGCTGTTGGTCGATAATATGAAGATTCAGAAGGATCCTTCTCAGGTTTTAGAATCGGAATCACTATTGCTTTATTACCAAGAGATGGAAATTCATTTTCAGTCAAGATCCTATTGAACAAAAACAATAAGTGTGAAAGGGAGTCTGGATTTAAATTTTTAAGCATGTAATAGGTCTTGGATTAGTACTATTGGCCAACTTAAATGGTTTATTTAATTCCAACATCCGAAATTCACATTTGTAAGGTAAAGCTTGCCAGTGGTTGAAACGAATTGGCTTTCGCTCTGCTCGACTCTTAGAAATGAAGGACTGTAAGAGAGGCTGCTCCAGACATTAGCAAAAGTTTCACCAAGGGCATTAGCTATATCCTTAGTGGAAAAGTATACTGCAGCTCAGGTTTTTAATACAGGAATTGGGAATTCCTTATAAATTCCACATTGGCTACTTTCACTTTTCTCTATAACTGCTTACTAGATGTGGAAGATATTATCGATGAAACACAGTGAAACCAGGATTCCTTCTGACTTCGTCAGCGAGCTAATGCTTTTGCTCTCTTAAGGGCAATGGGATTCTCCGTTGTGGGGTATCTCCTAAGCAAACCCCATAACTTCCTTTGTTTCTTGTAAGTATTGTTGACATTCTTCATTCCACCAAGGTTTATTGCGCCGGTATAATGTGAAGGAACATTTAGGAATTGCAGTATCACCTGCATATATATTGTTTCAGTGACCTTTTGAACGGCATCGTTATATTTTGGATCGTGGCCATTGTATCATCAACAACTACAAACTGTGTAAATAACGTCCAATCTGCCGATTGTACACGTAAGTAGGTAGGTGTTGTCGCAACTATAACCTTCAGTCAGGGAGATGACGAGTTGAACACGCCGGATTATGTTCTGAAATTAGAGACTAGATGTCATCAAGATGTGAACGCAAACCATGTCACAGTTCTAAGAAACAAAGGAATTTATTTTTTAAATTGAAGAGCTCCTTTCCTAGGGCTGGAAGGTGGTTCTTCTGTCATATTTCCGAATGATACATCGTCGTCAGAGGGATACAAGGACACTGCGTCAGTCTCCAAGCAAGAGAAAGCATTACGGGTGGAAACAGGTGGTTTTTTCTATCTTCTCTAGATATTTTTAATTTCAAAGCTTTCTCTACCTTTGATTTTGCAAAAGGAGCGCTTTTTGAAGAGTCGTATATTTTTTAAATTTTGGTTTTTCTGATATTTGGCCCAATTTTGTTAGGGTTTCCCCGAATAAAATAATAAGGAAAGTAATAACTTTGAGTCTGCCAGGTAAATTCGTCTGATGGGTAAATTCATATAAACATCTTTTACGTACTGCGGATGGTCTAGTGTCGCAGAATTAAGTCTTTGGTATCAATTTCTTTCTCATCCCCTCTGACTGTAATGTGTCTTACGTCACAGACCTTCTGATTTTGTAAATCTTTCAGAATTTCTTCTGTCGGCGTATATAATAAATCCTTTGCTGAAATAACACCACATTAAAAGTTAAGGTTGGCAGGAGGTGAGGCAGTCACTTCGCTGTTGGCCAGAGTTTTCATGCTTGCCAAAATTGCAAAAAGCAAGTCACCTGAACGCATCGTTGGAGCTTTTTTAACTTCCTCAACCATAATCGATATTCTATTTGAAATAAAGAAAAGAGATACCAAAGTAAAATATACCTTCTTTCTTCTCACTATAAAAAATTTCGGATTTTATGTTTCTATTTGTTGCTCCAGTGGGAGAAAAGAGAGAAATTTTTATTTTTCATTAATATAATTTAAAAATTCAGTACCTAACCCCACCACCGAGTCTAACAAGAGAATGCAGACCAGCTGCACCAGTGCTAACCAAGTCCTATACACTCATAGTACATCCTGGAAATGGATACCAACCTTGAAGAGTCATCCAGTGGGTGTACTGATAGCTTGATCCTAAAAGCTGATTAATGTGCTGAAAACAACAACACACCTCCCATTTATCTGAAGCAGAAGCCAAAGTAATATGTTTGTCTCTGAGAACATCAATTACCAGGGCCCTCTTTTCCAGGGACACGGGTATCCACGCACGGCAAACACGTGGATGATTTTGTCCACAGGAGAAGCTAATAGCAACAGAGCGGCAACAGCTACTCAAAGGGTGCCCTCAACCTCATAATAGGAAACCACATTCAGGCTGAAAGGAAGAAAAACGGAAGGGGAGACAAGATAAGAAAAGAAAGAAGAGAACATATCACTGGGGTACCTCGGGATTTTGACAACCGTGTTTACTTAAAGAAACTAAACACCCTGAGGGGACTTGGAACCTGGGAGGCCTCACATCAGCTGCGGCTGATGACACTTTTTTTTTTGCGAAGTGATTTTTTAAGACATCATTAAAATAAAGGTTAATATGTGGAGGAGTTCCATTGTGCATAAATTTTGTGAGTTAAAAACTGTGACATGCTTGCAGATCAGATGCAATTTTATAAGTATTTATTTCAATAATAGTGCATATTGTTTCCAGGTACTGAGAAGGTTAGTAGACCTCTACCACTTAATTCTTTGAAAAAGCGAACCGAGAATAAAAGATGTTGTGTAACTATACCGTTACTTTGTGATTGCAATAAAATTTGTAAGTTCGATAGTTGTTACCATCACCAAACTGTCCAAACTAAAGTGAGGATCGTCTATCCAGAGGATATTCAAAAGGCCATTCAGAATCAATCTCAAAGCAAGCAACAAACTGAAGTGAGAACTTCAGTTTGTTTATTCAATTGTAATGATGATAGACAATAATTTGGATAGTTGAAAGGATCATTTTCAATTTTTCTGCAACACAATGGGCTTGGTACTTGTGCAATTGGCTTTGTGCTCGTACTAGTAATTGTGTGTACGTTTGAAACTGTGTATTTCCACTTGAAGCTCAACTTCTCCCTTCTTTGCTTTCTCTTCCAGAAAGAACATTAAACGAACTTGTTTTTTTAAAATTGATGACCATTAATTGAAGACTTTTAAGTCAAGAGATTTTTTTGCCTCCAAAAACTGAAATTTCCTTATAGAAACTACTACAGAATTACAGTTTTTTAAAAACAATTAAATTAACATAGATTGATTTGATAAGTATAAAGACATTCTGATTACCATTAGCGAGCACGCTGAAAACAAATTTTTCGCGAAGTTTCCAGATTTTATAACAGAGGAGAGGCTACGTGACATAGACAAAAAATTAATTTTTTCCTTTTCTTCTGACAGCAATGATTGCTTTTTGAAACTTATTGGCAAAGTGAAGGTCAAGATGCAGAAATTCTAGGAGAAATAGGATATTTGTACGCCTGGCACGAACTAGCCTTAGGTCATCATTGAGTTATTAGATATTAGTTCCTCTTAGAAAACGGAAACCAATGATAATAAAAAAATTATTCATAAATAAAGTAACTATTTTATAAGGTAACAATAGTTTAATTTAAAAGTTGTATAACTATAATTATACAAACTTTCAAGTAAACATTTTTTACTTACTAATTTAATTTCCTTTTGGAGTTATTTTTATTATTTTTTCAATCCAATGTAAAAATAAATATTTTCTTGTAAACTTCAGCATACTAATGAATTTTAAATTTATCAAAGATATGTAGGTTAGCTTACGAACTGAAATTAGCCATGGAATTAGAAGATGCATCAAGTAACGCAATCACTCTGGATATTCCACATCATTACGCATGGGCGACACCTCCAGCTCGAAAAGCAGCATACAATCATAAGCCTAAGACTTCAAGAGAAATATTTTTTAATAAAGGAGACATTCTATTTCATAAAGATGAATATTGCACAGTGAATGCAGCCCTCAAAGGGAAAAGAGCAGATGGATTTCTCAAAATGATACGCAGTAAAAAAGAGTTATTAGAAGGATTTATACCAATTTATAAAACGAGAGAAACTTTTCAAATGTATAAGATTTGAAGTATTTATTTAATATCAATATAAAGAATGGTTAATACAATAAAATATGCTTATGTGGAAATATTAGTTTTTATCCAGAATTTTTCCTTATTTAAGGATATGCATAATATAAAATGTCATGAAAAGAAGACATTTTCATTTTTTTTTTTTTTTTTTTTTTTACAGAAAAGTGTTGGCAATCAATAATGTGATGAAAATATTATTTCCTAATTATAAAATTTGAGTTTATATTACATTTTATTCAATATTATTGAATGATTGATTTTTTTTATTACTTTCTGAAAGCCATTACATCTTGTGCAAATCTACATAGAAATGATAAAACAATTAAAACATATCAAATACCTATAAAATTTCTGCGCATTCTTAAGAACAAAAAGTTTTTATTTCAATATATATATATATATATGAAATGAATGTAAAAAATGAAAATAAATATAAAATTGTTATATATTTATAATATAACAGTGACATATAAATATATGTTATATAATATGTTTGTGAATATCTACATAAGTAGTGATTATATTTTTGCTTTAAATGTTTAAAAGTTATTTTTAAAATGTTGTTTATAACATTTTGTGAATTTCTATAATGTGCTTTAACCAACATAAAAAGTAAATTTGTGCTTATGAACTCTCTCATTATGCAGTACAATTATATAAGCTACATTCTTTAGAATATACGACTATATAACGCTTCTGAATTTAATTGTAGTTAATAAATAAGCAGAATATATTTGAATCTCATCTAAATAAGACTGACATAATATTTTTATAGCAATTATTTACATTTATAATGTAATGATATTTATTGAGGTCTGAAAAAAATTAAAAGTGACCTAAGATACTTAAACTAAGGGCTTTTTATCCAGAAACATATAACCAATATTTATTTATTTGCTACATAAAATGTTCCTTGTCAATTTATATAACAATTCATTAGAAATAATTTAGAATTAAAAATATACTCTGTATTAAAAAGCATAATATTATATGAGCTAACTTTTAAAACCCTCAATAAAATTATTTATGATAAATTTTAATGCAGATTGCACATTATTAAAATCACATCAAAATTCAAATGAAGTCATTCATTAGTCTTTAAGAACAAAAGTGTTGGAATATTTTAATATACTATATAAAATGGGTAAAAATACTAAATTTCTTACCTGAGTACTCTGCTGGCCACTTGAACTGCAACACCAAGAAAGACAAGAGATATCACAAAATTTATTTTGTAGATGTTATGCTGACCAAGTATCAATTGATTAAATTTATAGATTTCTGTGAAATGTGGTTCCTGCCAAAATCAGTAGCCAGTATAGCCGCCATTGTTGGAAATCACCACTATAACGCACCTCACCATTGATTTAAGGAGGCTATAGATGTGCTCTTGGGCTACAGAAAACCAAGTAGCTTGCACAAGTTGCCAAAGTTGATCTGGTGCAGAAACTGGGTATGTAATCTGGGTCAATCGTTGACCAACCATAGACCACATGTTTCCTATCGGCGAAAGATCAGGAGAGCAAGCTGGCCAGGGTAGCAATTCAACCTGGCGACTGATGAAGTACCCTAAGTCAATGCGGGCATGTGTGGTCACTCATTATCCTGTTAAATTATGGCTGTGGGCAAGCTCTGAAACGAAGGAAAGACAACTGGCTCCAATACCCAGGACATGTTGCGTTCTCTGTTTAAAGTACCAGCAATGCTTACTAAAGGAGTGCGACTAGTCAGAAGTGTGACTAGTCAGTAAAGATAATTTCATTTCATTCTGCCGCCATATCCATCTTTCATCAAACCATTTGCGGCGGAGACGTCTATGGTTCTGCGGCAAGGGTAGACGAAGCAATGGAATCTTGCAATAGATCACTCTGATGTAAACGGCATCGAATGGTACGCGAAAACCATGGATGATGCGTTACAGATTGAATGTGTTGTGCTATGGTTCGCGATGTGGCTGAGTGATCTGTCAGTGCCATGCGCACAATTTGTCTGAATCACGTAAAGTGGTACACTGAGGTGGATGCCATCGAAAACGTCGGTCCGTCGTACCCTCCAGCATCCAACGATCACATATTCGCATTACAGTTTCTTGATTTCGTCTACTACTGCTTCAGATTTCCTTGAAAGTATATCCACAATCTCGGTGAGCCATTAACCTTCTTCTGTCGAATTTGAAAAATGATCACTATGATAGTCTTGATCAAAAAATGATAGCTGTTTTCTACAAAACATAACTAATCGTTTTTTTTTTCTTTTGGAAAGGGAGGGGGAAAAAACACAATTGCCGAAATTTAAATCGTCGAAAATCCAAACCTCAAATAGCTCTTTGCGTCACATGTGCGCATGATGTGCGTCTGCTCTGAAATTCTAATCATTTGCATATCTCACCTCTGCTAATCAATGTTGTAAATTTCATATTATTCACATGCTTCCTTCAGGGTGTTGCATTTATGGTAGCCAGCAGTATAGAATGAGCTAGAAAAGCCGTGATGTTAAGCAGGTTGATTTTCAAAAATTTCTGTTCATTTACAATAAAAATCTTTCTCTGTTAAAATTTGGTAGAACAAAAGAATATGGAACATGTTTCTAAATCTTAAAGAACTTTGACTTATCAAGTTAATGCATTTATTACGTGATTATATATACATATATTATTTTGATCATTAGACGATAGGGAAGGGGAAGCCAATGGAATTATGAATTTTTACCTATTATGTGTTGGATCAGTAAAACGATATTTAAAAGCATCAAATTAACAATCCGTTCATGCTATTAGAAAATTTCAGTTTTACTATCATAGTGATGTAACTTAGCAATATACAATTCAGATTTTCATGTCACTCACTCATTATATCTAGTAAGCGAAAATATTGAAGATTTTTAGCAAAATATAATCAATGAATTGCTTTTTGGCATATCACTGAGCTATATAATTAACATTTTAATTTTTTTTACTGGTTATTCACTATATCTGTAATTAACAGTGCTTTCTCGAAAAGCTCACATTAAGCACTCACTTTGGATTGGTATGTGTGTATTAAATATATATAAAATAATAAAATCATTCATGAAATCTTTTAAGATTGATAATAATAAAAACTACAAAATTATTCCGATAATTTTTTACGATTCTAGTGGTTTCTTTCCATTGAAATGAAATCTGCGCAATCATGGTTGAGTGAGCTAAAATAAGTTACATCTGCTCTCAATAATTGCGTAAATTATTGAGAGAGAGGATATCATGAACATTTGTCTCCTTTTATTAAAATATTTTATAACTTATACGTTGAGGGCTTATGTTTCAATATGTAAAGAGAACAATTCAAATATGAAAATAAATTTATGTAAGATAAGATGAATGAAAATTAAACCATAATATAATTGCATTTCCTTAGTTGGTTGGTTGGGTTTTATGGCGCAAGGTTCAAAAAGGACAAGCTGCGCCAATGCATTTTCTTAGAGATGGGGAAAAAAACTATAAACTTATGAAAAATTATTATTGACTAAATTAATCTAATTTACTAAAATAAGTATTTTATTGGACACTAATTTGAAGAGTTTTTATTTATTAGAATATCTATCACATGAATGATTTTTGCATCTTGATATATATCGATTCTCTATATGTGAGTGGAACATTATTTAGAAGTACTGTCTATGGTACAAAATGCAGAGGTGCCACATATCTGACAAGCTCAAGAAGAAGTAGAAGTACTTTCTGCACTTTGATCTGATAAATAACTCAATTGCATAGAGGAAAGTTGTGTATGTTCAAGATACAAGTAAAATTAAATAAATGAGGAAAATTGAAATGAAAATTTCAGGTGTATTATGGTCAACTGAATGATTTCAAACGTGACAGTGTAATTAAAGTGAATAAACCTATATGGACAAAGCTAGCTCGTTAGACCATCATCTTTACTAAACGGACATGGAAATATGTTAGCGCTGGTAGCAATTTTTGCTGTAAAAAGCTTATCGTAAAAATGATGGTTCTGTAATACGAAAGTGCACAAATGCGTAGTGTGATCGGAAGATTGTGCAAACTTAAAATGCTCCGTGATTATTATCCTCTATTCAATATGCTACAGGTTTAACACAAGTGAAATATTTCACCGTCACACATCTCAATCAATACAATTATTCTTCCATCATTTCAAAATTCTTGGATGAGATGAGGTTACGCTCACATCAGTTTGTAAGACATTTTGCCTTTAACCTCTTTTATTGGGAGGAACCTTAGAAGAGGTTCATAACCGGTCACCATGGCTATCAGGAGACTTATTATACGCAGTGTAAAATTGTTATACTTATATTCACATCGCACTCATGTACGGAGTATCTGGGTCCATGGTTTCAATCACTATTTCTTAGAGACATACAGAAATTTACCATGTGAAGTGCTATAGCCTATGCACACATTTTTTCAAACTATAGAATATTAGTTCTTTCCTACCCATAGTGTTATTTCCCTTCATAGCACGCCATACTGGAGCTATTTTTCAACGAGATGATAGTTCCCAAACGACTCGCGTACCTATGGACTGCCTCCCTGCGTTTAGTTCTTTTCATTAACCAGTAAGATAATCGAAACTTTCACCAATGAGTACAACTAATTCATATTAGGTATAATTCGGACACCTAAAAATGTCGAAAATCTCCAGCAACAATTGAAGAATTCCTAGCGGATTAATTACAAAAAATTTCTTTAAGAATCTTTATCAGTCCTTACAAAGATGTATAGAACCATGCATCACTGCGAGGCAATGTTTCACAAACTACTAATTGTTCCCCATTGATGGGTCTTAGTCTTAAAATTTTAATCATTTAATTATCTATAAACGATCTCTATTCATATTTAACTTTGAGAAAAATGTTCTACAAAGAGTTTAGTTCTTTCGTCTTTTATTTATTATTTTTTAAACGAGTTCACATTTTCTATATCAATAAACATTGAGGCCATAAGGAATATTAAAAATATATTTCTTAGCTCCTACCAGCAGCCTTAATCAAGCAGAAAGAAATCAATGGTGCAGTCACTGTAGCGACAGGCGATCTAGATTTGACTTTATGATAATGTTAAAGTGTCAAACAAATATTTTCTACTCAATATATTATTTTACAAATTAATAACTCTAATTAATGTTCTTAACACCTCATTAATTTTTATTTATACTTTAAATAACTTTATTTCTTATACCAAATTTTATTTCTAGTAATATTATTTTGTCCAATTTTATATCATTCAAGTAAAGTGTGTTTACTGTTGAAAATAAAGAACGTATTTAAACTAAAATTTCATTTCTTGCTTTAAAATTTTTTCTTGATAATATGCAACAATTTTTTGTTCGAAATAAATTTTAAAGCTGAAGATTACAAAATGTTTCATGTGTAACTCTACATAGTTTTATAGCATATATATACTCTATAACATTATTTAAAGTATATATCTTAGTTTAAGTGAAATAAATCCTTTAGAATTCATTAAACAAATATTTAATTCAAAGATTTAATCATAATTAAAATTAATTAATAGAGCACGGCATAAGTATTTCACTCTTGGGAAAAAATTTTGATGCATAGATTTCACGTCCCTATTTGGTTCAATTAAATTGATTAAAATTTTATGTATAGTTCAAAATGCATAACAATATGTCTGAATGAAATCACACTTCAAATGAATCATTGTTAATAATCCTTTATGTTAAAAGTTTCTAAATCATTAGAATTTAATTAAGAATCCTTTGTAACTCTGTGCATTTTCAATCATTTCTAAATAGTATTTTATTAAACTCTTATTTAAAAGGAGAATGTTTATATAATCTTAATATATCAACATATATTTTAAGCATTAGAACACTATCTGTAGTTTAATTGCTTACTTTAAGTATCAATTCAACAACATTTCGTTTAATTAACTTTAACATACAGTAATTTTTTCTATAAATAAATTTAATATTGGAAATCATAATCTGCGTTTAAAAAATATCTATTTCAATTTAAAAAGTATAATAAATAATATCTAAATGTTTAAATCTTGCAAGAGCAAAATCAAATACTATGCAACAGAAAACATTTAATCTGCATACTTATATTTTTTTATAAATAATTTTATTATGGAAATTAAGAATTGTTTATTACAATAATGAATTTAAAACACATTAAAAAATAGTATGTTCATTACATATTAAATGATAATAAACACAAAATGCTTTATTTTATTGTCAATGGAGAGAACATTTTTAGTACTAATTTCAACCACATATTCTGGATCCAATTAGACTATGTGTAGAGCGACAAAATAAACAGTGATAAGTAACTCATAATTTTACATTTGAAGTATAGGCCACCACTTAACTTCCTGTATTGTAATGAACCATATAATAAATAAATTTATGTTTTGACGTATTTTGAATAAACTAAAACTTAGAAGTTTTCATAGAAACTCTCGTTTAATTTTAAGATGATTAAGTAAGTTAGTATATCAATGAAACTATTATGTAAATTGTAGTTAGATATTTTTTTCTCTATATCTGTGGTATAATAAGAGAGCATTATCAAAATTGAAAAATCCAAAATGTTTTCTAATGTAGCTAAGATTTTATGCTCACTTTTGTTATCTACATTTATTACTGTTTTGTATTTGTAATGTATACCCTTGGTTACGGTATACCTGCCTTGGAGTACTTTGTAATCATGCTATTTTTGACAACCTTTTAATCTTAATAGAAAATAAACCCATAATTTGGGCGAATATTTCAAGATTTGCATATTGGGTCTAATTGCTATAAAATACAATCCATATGGTACTTCTAGTATTTATATTATGAAAATTAAATTTCATGGAAGAAAACCCTATAAGCTGAAATGTACTATTCATAACATTTCTGCACCTTTGAAAAAAAATAAAATGTCTATATAACAAAAAAACTCCAAATTATATAATATTGTTTGTATACTGTAAAAAATTTTTTTTGAATGTTTTCTATCTGTTCATTTTAAAAAAGAAAAAAAAAGGATTGAGAAAAATTTATTTCTTTAGTAAGATCTACTTGTAAAGACACTGGCAGATTCGCAAGAGATTTGGTACATTTTGTAAAAATTTAACCATGAATCATTTTTATTTTTGCACTGATCATCACTTTTCTTGTCTTTAAAGAACAATAATAATTGTTCTTTAAAGACAAGAAATGAATTAAAGACAAGTATGATAATTTTCTCTAAAGCAAGATGTCTAATATCTCACACGGATTCCTTCAAAAATGAACTTGGCAGTTTCATTATATGAAATACACGACATACTTATAGTAGAATAGAAAATAAACCCATAATTTGGGTGAATATTTCAAGATTTGCATATTGGGTTCAATTGTTGTATAATACAACCCATATGCTACTGCAAGTATATATGCTGTTATGAAATTTAAATATTATGGAAAGAAACCCCATAAGTCGAGTTGTACTATTGATAAAATTTCAGCGCCTTTGAAAATGTCGATATTACAAAAAAACTCCCTATTATATATTAATTATTGGGTTTGAATAGTGTAAAATGTTTTTCTTAATGTGTTCATTTCATAAAAGAAGATTAGGATTTGAGAAAAACTTATTTCTTTCATAAGTTCTACTCATCAAGAGACTGGCAGATGCGCAAGATATTTAGTACATTTTGTAAAAATTAAGCCATTCGAAATTTCTATTTTTGCACTAATTAACACTTTCCTTGTCTTTAAAGAATAATAATAACTGTTATCCATGCATATTTATAAGATTTTCTGTAGGAAGGTTTTTAATCACTCATACGGATAACCTGTAGAAATTCATTGGGCAGCTTTATTATATGAAAACATGGGGTGCTTTTAAAAGAAAAAAACCCATAATTTTGATAAATATTTCAAAATTTGCTTATTGGGTCTAATTGGGTCACACATGAAAGTGTCAGATTTCCCGGTGAGAGAAGAATGGTCTTTGCTGCACTGATGGGTGATAACCATATCATTCGAAATGGAGCTCTTGCCAGTCGTTGATATAATGATGACATCCTCAGATTTATTGTAGTCCCTTAAGCTACAGCAATTGAAGATTACTTCGTGTTAATAGACAATTACAGGCCACATCGTGAATGATTTCCTTTTGGAGGAAAGCATATGAATGAAATGGCTAGTGTGTTCTTCAGACACGAACATAATGGAGCCCATTTGGAACATTCTAGGCAGGTGAGTTGCTGGATAACTACCATCCCCAAACTCTCCAAGAACTAGAAAGACTACTTCTGGAACAGTAGGACAAAATACACCAGCCTTTATTAATAGCTTCATTGAATCAATGCTTCAAAGATACTCAACCTCACTGGCTGTCAGAGGAAACCATACACCCAACTAAAAACGATTCAAGGAAACACTTTTGTTTTTCTCATTTGAACAAATTGCTGTTTTCCTTTTGTACACAAATACTCAATGCACATTTTTTATGTTAAACAAATATTTTAATCTCATGTAGCCTACACGCCTGCCAATATAATATAGCAATCAACCAAAACAATATTTTAAGTGCAAGACCAACCTATATAATCAAAATTCTTTAATTATTTCGAGCAGTAAACTTTTAGAGTCTAACGTTTGAAGGCAAGCTGATATTCCAGGTCAATATTTTAGGAAACATTAAGGAAAATTGGAAAACATTTTTGGATCATTATTCCTGTACATCAATAATTTAAAGGTTAATGGCCTTTGAGTCTTGCTCTAGGAGCATGCACTGAAATAGCACAATTGATATTCAATTGGACAGTAAGTAAGGTCAGAAATTCCCTTTACATCGAATGGATTATCGAGATTTAGCAAAGTCAGGATGGCCTCCTGTAGGAGAACCTTTGATTGCACCCTCGTTCGTGGCCACTGCCTATCAGAGAACATGGAACCTGTCTTCTAAAAGTGGCTGTGTTGAACAATAACTATAACAATATCTTGAAAATCTCTCGCATGTTATATTTACTAACGCACAAGACATGCAAACTAGCTTTGTTTGACTTGTTTCGAATGAATCATTTTTTTTTAGTTCATAAATTGTTTTTCAAGAGGCTGCTTATATACAAGGTTACCATAAATGATTTGTTTTGAAAAGACTGTATTTCCAAAAGTAATCTTCATACACATGAGATATATGAAAAGAACCTAGTTTGTCTTGTGTATACAAACGTGAAGGCAAAACGAGTACTTCCTTTTTCCGATCAGATGAGACAGTACAAAGTTAGTACTGGTTTAATATGAAGGAAAAGTAAGAAAAGTTTGTGTTCCTGAATTTGAGTTTCTCATATATTATAGCTATGTAATTTTAGAAAAGTATTATAAAGAACTGCCATGAGAATAAAGAATTTTGAGGTAGTATCGGCAATTCAAGGGCAATAGTTGTTTACTTCAAAATGTATGTAATCAGTTCAATTACTATCTGGACATATTACCAATGGGTTGCATAAGGCACATTTGCAAAGGCTGTATAAACTAGGCGAGTCTAAGTGTTACATCAAAAAGTACTAAGACTCAGGTCTTTTAATCAATGTAAAACTATACCAAAATTGTGTCTTATTTCTTTCTTGCTGTGCTATCGAATTCTCAATGAATTGTGTTTATTCACACTTTGTGCAATCTTTCTAAGATTTTAAAATAATTTTTTTCCTATCAGTATATATAGCAAGTGAATCCTTCACGTATAAATTATTTTCTAAAAATCTCACTTATGCTTGCAATATTCCTAGACTTTTATTCTTGTAATTTTCTAGAATCGCTTTCATTTATGTGCATCTTGTATGTCAGTTTATAAGTTACAAATTACAACAGTTGTTTTAGATAATTCAGTGCTTGCTGCTGCATTTTACATATATGCTGCTGGTGGGCTCATGATGAGTAATATATATCTCAGCCGCTCCCATAACTGATCGGTTAAATACAATGAAATGATTATAAAGTGTTTTTAATGCACATATTTTGGAGCACAAGCACAAAAATACAATTCTTGTTCTTTTCCTTAAACGGAAAATTATGTAGGTGAGCTTGTAACGGCAATAACAAAAAACGCCAATTGTGAGGCACCCCTTTACCAGAGCAATCATCGA
This sequence comes from Latrodectus geometricus, assembly GCA_026290005.1. Taxonomy (NCBI): domain Eukaryota; kingdom Metazoa; phylum Arthropoda; class Arachnida; order Araneae; family Theridiidae; genus Latrodectus; species Latrodectus geometricus. Next base: position 588,505 of record JAPDSC010039171.1, read on the forward strand.
AACTAACATTCCTTGATACTGGTGCTGATATTTCAGTTTTATTGCCAAAGAAATGAGTTCTTAACCTTCTGACAACCCAGTTCTTTGTTTGCTGCAAATGAAAGTAAAATAGGTACATTTGACAGCGACTGAATAACTTGTATTTGCCTTTATCTTTTCTTGGTAATTTGTATTCACAGAAGTAAACAATTATAGGCTCTGTTCTTAAATTTATTATTCAATGTAAAAATTAATTATCTAAAAGATGTCCAAGCTAACCTATCATCGCCTGGCAAGCTTCTGCAAATCAAGCCAGAATCATCGTATTTACAAGTAGTGTAAATTTTATAACCTTCTAAATATTCCAAACTTACCTAAACATTTTTCCCCTTACAAAGGTAGACTCTGATTCAGTTTATCAACAGAAAAGATAAGAGACCACCCATATTTTCTAAACCAAGGCGTTTGTCACCAAATATACTACAGGCTGCCTATCAAGAATTTGGCTATTAATACCACAACGTCTATCCAAACAATGGTGAATGACGCTTTTATGGCAATTACTGGCGCCTAATTGTCCTCACCATCCGACAGGTACCCTGTTCCACAGATTCAAGTTCATGTGAAAAATATTTCCGACAGATACAAACAAAGTGGTCTTAACTTAGTTAAATGTGTCTTCGGAAAAACATAGGTATCATTTTCACGCTGTCTGATCATTTTCTAGGTACCAAATTTCTTTCAGAAAAACTTCGTGTCATTTCTGAATTTCCCAAATACTCATTCAGCTTGAACGTTTCCTTACAAAGCTAAATTCCTACCACTGTATTCTACCAAATGCGGCTACTACTTAACAGCCTTTACATGAATCTTTGAAATTCATAAAGGAACGAAAATTTGAGTAAGTTGAATGCCACTATCACATTTGATAATGTAAAACTGATTTGGTAAACACAAGTTTAACTTCTGAACTCTAATACTTTTCAATTGCCTTCACACAATTTCTTTATTTTCAACTTAAGATATCAATAATAAATAATGAAATATATTTTTATACCAACATTTGGCAGAGTTAAAATTTTGAACAATTAAAACCAAACATGGAATATCTACAATGTTTGATGAAAAAGTTTAAAACGAATGCAAAGTCATTTAAAAATTTAGTATTTTCAAAGATTTTTTTTTATTTAGCAGAAAATAAAATCCCTAATTCACAGAAAAGTTTCATACCTAATAAAACATTGCAATTCTCATGAGCATTTTCTGGAAACTGAATGGTATTTTAAACACTCAAAATTTGCTGTAATCTAATCTTTAAAAGATATATTAGAAAAAAATTGCATTTTTATATACATGTACAGTATACTTAGCTTCAAGATCGAAATAATGAGTAAATTGGGATATTTAATTTTATATTAACATCCAGAATTTTACAATTTCATTAAAAAAAAATTATTTACAGAATACTATTAATGTTTAATCAATAACATTACAGTAAATTATGAAATCAAATGTAATAATCAAACTATAAATCTAGCTTTAAATTTCACCAAGAATAATTTAAACACAGATGTATGTTTTAAAATTAAATATACCAATCCAATATTGAATTTCAATAAAAAAAAACATTTTTTTACTATCAGGTATTTATCACTATTAATTAAAAACAAGTCATAAAGAAATATCATTCATACATTTTATTTTTCTTAATGAGATGAAATCATACTTAGATTTCAGATAAAATATTGTGTGAATTAAATAAAATAGTAGTATTAAAACATGTAAAACAAAATACTTGTAAAATGTTCTTGTGTAAAAAAATTGTGTTCCAGTATGTAAAAATATGCAGTATTAATTTAATCACAGATCTTAAAAACTATGGGATTCAGATTATAGCTTTGCTTTTTCAGGCAGGCTTAGAGGACATGGAATATGAATATAAGGAGGCACTAAGGGATACAAAGGCGAGGTATTTTTGAAATCATTAATATTCTCAATCTTCATAGGTGGCTGTAAGGAAAAAAGAAATAGTAAATTAACAATTCCACACAAACAGAAAATTAAATGACCTAATAATAAATTTTATTTTACCCTAAATCCAGGTGGAGGAGGAATAAGACCATCACTGGTTGGATCTAAATCAGGCACATAATTATAGTCTCCACCAACATAGTCATTTGGAATTTTGCAATTTGATGAAATAACATGAACAGAGAGTTTCTTACGTTTTGGTGCATCACATGCAACTAGTTCCTATATTAAATAAAAATATAAATGTGAAAAAAACTTAACAATTAAAAGCACTAACTGAAATAAACACGTATGTGCATTCTTTTAAAAATGAAATTTGGATTGTCAGACTTGATTTAACCCTTTTGCCCCAACTGTCACATATACATAACAGCAAGAAATACACTCAGTTCCTGGACAACATGCACAGGGGTGAAGGAGAAAACCCAGGCATGCCAGGGAGCTTTCTTGCTTACCCTGGTCATCACACATTTGTACCAGTGTCCAGGAATGTTTTAAAAACTAGAATTTTTGGTACAGGATGGCATTATATGTCTATATGGTTTCAGATAAATGTAGATTTGACCTTTTACTCGAAATGAAATGAAAGAAGCCTGACTCACACATGGTTTTTTATTTATATAAACATAAAGCGAAATAAATGTTTCAGAATAGTATGATGGCTCTTTAAATTCACATGTGATACTTATTTATAGTATATAGGAGATTTTATTTTCTCTAGAGCGTTGGGTATTTTGGTTTGCAGTTTCAAATAGAGAATTTTCAAAAACATATTTAATTTTAAGATATATAATATTAAAAGTCATTATATGGTAAATAATGAAAATAAAATGCATAAAATATATATTTCAATAAGAAATAATTAAAGTATGTATGAAATATTAGGTAAGGGAAAAAGAAATCCATAATTTTTACGTGAACTTTATGTAACTTCTTTTGGATTCACTTTGTAAAAAGGTTTGAAACAGCTTTCATGTAGATTTTTAGGTCTTGTGCATTACTACTGCTGACATGCTGTTAACTTCGATCATTTTTGATATTTTATAGACATTTTTGACGATGCTGTATCCACATGCGAGGTGCATCTCTAACATCAAAAATACCGAACGGAATCGACGAAACAAAAATTGTATGTAACTGGTTGTTACAGTCTTATATAGGACGATAAACACCTTTCACAATTTTAGCCACCCGGCTATCTTTTTCGCCGTTACAAGAGAAAAACGAAAATGTATCGAATTTTCTGTTTGTTGTCTTCCATTTTTGAAACCTTGCAATCGTAACTGAATTAATCAAACAAAAACCGCAATAGGATATTTTAGTGTCAAATGTCACCTTTCCAACGAGCATAAATCTGAAATTGTTTGATTGATACCTCACGAGATATCAATCACTACAGACGTCTATCGAAAAAATAATGGATTACTTTTTCCCCAACCTAATATATATATAAAGAATATGCCATTCAAATGCTATATAGAGCAAGCATTATTAAACAATATGTTGATACTTCGATAATTTCCCAGATTTCGGTTAATCAGCAAAATAAGCCTCCAGAGCTGAACTCGCAAAAAGAGAATGTTCCTTTGTAGTAAGCGTACTTTTTTGCTTCCCACTATGAAAGAGTTAAAAGTCACTTTTAGCATTTTGGGGTCAATTAAAATAAATAAGAGGGAAAGTGTGATTTCCAAGGTGAGAATTTACCCCACTATAATTGTTGTACACAAGGGAAAAGCAATAACTATTCGGCTGCCATTTATTTTTAATTTCACATTTAGTAAGAAATTATACTGCTGATTTCAATGCTTTCAAAAAATAAGTAAAAAATAAATTTTGAGTACTCTCACAAATTTTTAAACTTCTACTTAATTAAATCATAAACTTCCATTTAATTTTTATCTGAAACTGAGTTGCTATCAAGATTTTGATTTTAAAATTTGAGTATGATACATTTCGAATTCATATAGAAAAGTCTGAAAATGACATATCATTAAAACATTTTGTTTAACAGTGTAATTTCAAGTAAAGAAGTTGTAATGTAAGTATAAGAAATCCAAAAACTTTGCTCTGATAGAGCTGATATGATAGCTTCATTAAAAGTTACATTAGCAGATTAATTTACATTAAATACTAAACTGCAAAACTATTCAAATATATTATCAAAAAGAAACAAATGAATAACTATATTAATACCTGTTTTATATATATATTAAAAAAAGGTTCAAAAATTTAATTGTTTAAATCAAAAGTTCTGAAATATATTTACTTTTGTTCACCAAAACTCAAACAGTAAAACAGTTTAACCATAAAAAGAGAAAAATGATTCTGTTTAAATACATATTTACAAAAACCTAATAATTCCATATATTGTTAATTTAAACTTTAAAAATAATACTACTTTTAAATATTCAATAAAATATTATCCAGCATAATTAATAATCTATTTGAAAAAATAGTATGTAAATTATTTTTCCATATCAAAAACATTTTAAAAGAATGTAATGACATGCAATATTGTGATTAATGTAGTTATTGTGAAATCTATAATAAAATTTGAAATTTGTTATAAAGAAATGTAGTATAGAAAATACTTCGAAGACTAAAATAAAAAAAAAAAATTTTAAAAACTCAGTAGAACAAGTTTTTTCCTGATAAATTACTGATTAAAGCTAAAAGTATTTATATTGTTTATAAACTGAAATTTGTAAGGTTTTAAATTTAATAAATTTCATAAAAATTACTAAAATCATATCAAAAATAATATTTTTATTTAAGCTATAATCATACAAAGTGAAAAAAGATGTAAAAATTTCACAACTTTTGTTAAAAATCAGAAAATTTTTTTTAAAAATTCACAGTAATTTATTTAATGCATGTTTTACATAACAATTTAATTTACCAATAAATATTTCACAATTCTAATTTTTCAAATCATATTTTTAAGTTTTGTAACGAGCATGCATGTTGAAAAATATAATATTTCATTTTTAAAACATTCATAATGCATTAGAAATAAAACAATAGACATGATCTAAATTAATTAAATTAATGAGATAAAACAGTTATGAAGTTGATTACAAAATTTAGGAAATCAACTCAGGGAGTATACAATTTTTAAAAACAGAGAATAAGTGATAGTTTGCTCCTAATTCCCTATAGAACTTTTTAAATTGAATTCCAAAAAAGAAAATTGATATTGAAACATAGGAATACCAATGTCAATGGAATCATGACATCGTACTCAATATTACTATACCATATCAGACCACATCTAATATTTTTATTTATTGTAACTCTAATATATGTGCATTTGATAATAATAGCATGTGTGTGTGTGTGTGTTATACTATTCATGAAACTACACTTTAAATAGAAAAGCCCAACCCAGTTTAATGTACAACAAAAACACTATTCAACTTAACAAAGTTATGGGGGAAAATTAATTTTTTGCAGAAAATTTCAGCAAATGCGATTTTTCAAGACCATTCCTGGTCTTTTAGGGAGCTAAGCACTATATTTTATAAATATAATATTTTACCTACAGTATAAACAGTAAAACATTTTCTCTCTCTCTCTCTCTCTCTTTTTTTTTTTTTTTTTTTTTTTTTTTTACTATTATGCTTTCTTTTTTAGTTTCTTGGTAAGAAAAATCTCTAGCTTGACAGTAGTTAAGAATAAAACAAATATTAAGTTAAGTTTAAATCTCAATTCTTCACATAAAGAGAAACAATGAAATTAATTAAGAAACATGTACTGTTACATCCATATTATAAATTTATAATATGTTTTATCGATTATAATTAATATTTATTACACAAGTGAGTGGTTAATGGGTTTGTCACTTAATGATAATTTTTTCTACACTTTTGCAGTTTACACTCTGGTTGAGTATACTATTTTTGAGTTTTAGCATCACTACTCACACACAATAAATTTTTGTTTGCTTACAAGTAAGTACCATGAAAGAGTTCCTTGTTAACTCTATTGATATGATTAATACCTACAGGTTTTAGTAATTAATGATTTTAATTTAGTTTGTTATTTTTTGGACCATTTTCATACCAGTGCAATTTCAAAAAAGATTAGCAGAGTAAGAGAGATTCCAAACCACTACAAATAGACACATTAGAGGGGAGAATTAAAACCATAAATTATTGATTTGAAGGTGCTGCTAACAACAGAATTTCTTATTTAGTATCATACAATTCCAAGTCTTATTTTGTTTGGTCATAAGGTGCTTCTAAATCAAAGAAAATTCAGGTTTTAGAGTCATTTACATTTATGAATTTAAACTGGGGCAATCGGCTGAAATTACAACTCCTAACATAAAGTGTTTTGGGATCATACAGCCATTGAAGCATTTAATTATTCGTGAAGTGGAGATAAATGTCAGAAATTTATCAAATGGAAAATTATTTTGATAACAGTTAAACTGGTAAAAAAATAACTGAATTGTTAAAAAAACAAAGACAATAATAGTTGAGCTAGGTTTCCCTTACATTACAACTGTTCACTGCCTATTTTTCACTAGGTATGGTAAAATATTAAGCTCATGAATTGATAATTGTCATTAAGATAACAAGTTTGGAAGTCTATGCTTCCTCTTTTTTGATAGAAAGAGAATTTTTGCAAGGAATCATTACCTTCAACAGAAATTTGTCCCTTTAATGAATATAAACAATCTATGTAATGGTGGTAAATTATAGCATCGTAGAAGTCAAATTTGTATCACAAGACCGTTGTATTTCTTGTATTGTTGTCTAGAGCAAGAATATAATTAATTTTAGTCTCTTACCAAGTAGATTAACTATATTGTGATTACTACATAGACATTATTATATTGTGATGAATTAGGACACACATACAGGTTTGTTTAATGATGCTCTTAGACCAATCTTACAAGACAAGGACTAATCAAAAAATTATAGTATATTCTGAATAAATACAAATTTGAATGCTAAAATTTCAAGCAATTGAAATAAAAGTTACAGTAGCAGTAGTTAGCTGATAGCTTTGAAAAAATCAGGTATAAAAAATTAATTGTTTGGTTTGTTTGCCAATCAATGGTCATTTTTTGAATGTGAGGGCTAATTAGACCTCAACCTAGTGTTTAAAGTGGATTCTGAAATCCCAACAAAATTCCAAGTTCAAGGGATTCAAACCCACAAGCTGTAGAAATACGGGCTAAAGAGCACTAATCACTTTGACTTCTATTTCAGCTCAGAAATGATGGGGAAATGGGGAAAACAACCAGCTTTGGTAAACAGGAATGGTTCACAGGATTTAAAAAAAAAAAGACAGTGATAAAAATTATAAGTTGTTTAACGAAACCTCATCAACAAATATTTCTATTACTATTATATATATTATTTCTATTACTATAACTTTTGTCAACAAATTGCTGTCTTTCATTTAATAGGTCTCTCAAATTACAAAGTTCAGTTAATAACTTTTTTACACTCATGCCACAAGACATTTTTAGTTTTAGAACTTAGATGGGCGAAACGCAAAATAAAATCAATTCAGAAGAATATTTTCTCAGTCATTGCATTAAATATAAAGATACAGTTTCTGGTAATTTCATTATCATTGACCCAATAAATTGTAAGATTAAATTTATGTTCAAATTTTTAAACTTATTGTATAGCATTTTATGTAAGTAAGATGTTGATGGCAGCAAATTTTCCAGTATTTTGAAATGTTCAAGCAAAGAAAAATTTCTTGCATTCAAATTTATAAGCTGAAACATAATACAAAAATTGCACATTTTGAATTTAACAGGATATTGAATTTAACAAGATATTAACCCAATATCCAGTTTAGTAACATTGCTTTTGTAAATTTTCTTATCTACATAAGATTAACCAAAATATACACATTTTAAAAAAAGGAGAAACAAAATATTTCTTAAAAAGTTCTTTTTATTTTAATCTTATTAAGTGTTAAATAAATTTACAAGTTTGAAAATGCCAGTGCCAAAAATTTAGGTAAAAATAATCACATGTTTATCCATTAACATTCAAATGTCATTCACTTATGTTTAGAAGATAAGTTTTTCAATTTAAATAAAAGTTAGTTTTATGATCACATTTTGCAAAATAAAAATACCTTAAAAAAGAGAATCAATTCTTCTTTAGTTATGTTAGCAAGGCAGGCAACTTCAATGGGATCTAGAATGAAGGAAAAAAAATCAATATTATAAATACAACTTATATTATACTTTAAAATACTGTTTACCTCTTTCAAAATGATATTGCTTAGTAGATATTTCCATCCAAAATTTGATATTTTGAATGCCTAATTTTTTAGGTGCTTCCAAGCGTAACAGAGACAAAGATTCCACATGACTTTTGAAATCCTCATCAGTCATTTCATCAAGATGTTTCTAGAAATAAAAACAACATTTTTTAAAGTTTGAAAACATCATAAATGTAAATAGTTTATAAACCCTTTCCAGCGCACTACCCTTTAAATTTGAAATATTAATGAAAAAAATTGTAGGCAGTCTATTTAGGCCTTAAACAGTATACAGTAAAAATTTGGTAAAGATACCATTTACCATCTCGATTTTGTGGGTGTTCTATCACATGGAGCACTGCCCTGCAAGGGTTCTGAAAAGCACAGCTAAGGTAGGTTGGGTTTAATGGCGCAAGGTCCAAAAATGGACATGCTGTGCCAAAAGCACTGATAGAGCATTGCAGTGAAGTATGCTAACGTGTAAATGCCTTTGCATATAAATGAAAAAGAATGCATTAATTAACAGATTTAGCGTAACCCAGAGTGCTACTCTAAACCCCCTCAAAAACGGGGGAAAAAGTGATTTTTATGCTATACATGAATTTTATAATTCTTGATTATATTTAATTTCTATATGTAAAATATTTACAAATGCATGTATACTTTTTGTGATGTTTTAGAAACATGTCTTACTTTTTTGAAAAATGCACAATCTAACATTGCAAGTTTTGCTTGAAAAACTTGCTTTCTGCGGCTTCTATTATGTAACACAGCATGTGCCTCTTTTCCGGTTACCTTTCACGAGAATATGTTACTGCAGCTTATGTCATCATATGGATAAATCATTGTCTACACTTGTTGTTGCAAGTGTAGACAATGGCAATGATTTATCCATATGATACATCAATGCTATCCGACTAAGATTGACCAAGTGGTACAAAAACCTATTCCTCTTTATCACTATCCGAATGTTCTGATTTACTACCAGAAGCATTTTTATTGCTTCAGAAAGATTAAGACCTCAACATGCCATTTATTTGTAATTAATAAATTAAAAATAAACTAGAAATTAAAATTATATTTGCATAAAAAATAAACTAAAATATATAAATTCAAAAGAAATATCTATACAATAATATAAAACAACTGCAAAAAGGAAAATCAAGAACATAAAAATCACGCAACTTCTATCTAAAGATGGCTCGAAATATTAGATATAATCCTAGACCCAAATGAAGCTTCCCTATTTATGAGGCCAAAAAGGTTGTGGAAATATTTCCCATATAAGAAATTCTTCCCTGTATATTCTTAAGCATTAATTCACTCCCCCCCCCTGAATGAGGGGAAAAATAAACAAACACAAACACAACTGTTTCTCTCATCATTGCATTCAAGACTAATCCTGCTCTGATGGCAGAAAGAAAAAGAACCATTGTGGTGCAGTGTTCCAAGGGATGGAACACTTTGTTTTATCTAATGATCCTACGTATACTATCTGTGGAAAAATTTAAAGTAATATAGAATAAATAGTTCAATGTACATGCAAACAAAATAACACAAAAAAATTTTCCAAACAATTATTTTTGTATCACAAAAATATTGGAAAAAGTCTCTTAAAAATAAATTGATTTCAATAATCTGGTATAATAGAAAATTATTCGTCTCTTTTTGTGGTGCTGCCATCTATAATCAAAAGAAAGGTTAAAGAACATTTTTAAAAAAATTTTGGCCATTTATTGCTAAAAGCAACAGTTTAGAAAGAAAAAGAGTGAAGTATGAAGTAGAAAATGCATAAACTAAAGACTAAAAACTTTATCAACTTCAATTGACTCAATGATCAACTTCAATTGACTTGTACCATTAACTGGAATTTAAAGAAACAATTTTGCTGTCAGTTTTGCATTAATTTTTAAGATTTTAGTGATAAGTTAAACAGACGTAACAATTTAAATAAGGAATTGTAGTTTCTTATTTATCAGTTTTTATTTAACATAGCTAGATGAGTTCAATAAATTAAAAAATTCCCTTCCAAATAAAAAAAGCAGTAAAATAACCAACTTGAAGTTTTTTAAATAATTCAATACAACACATTCCCAAAAATTTAACAGGTTTGCAATTAATTACTTTTTTAAACAGCACCCCAACAATTTATACAACATAAAACGAATTGATTATTTTATTCCCAAATAAAAACTTTCTAGAAGTATTACAATCTTTTATTACTTTTAAATTAAAACCATTTTACTTTAGAATATTATTTTAGAACCATTAAATATATTTATTTACATTAGAAAAATTAAAGAAAAAAATTTGATTTCTCTTTCCATTGTTAATAGTAAATTTTAATTTGAAATGAATACACTATTAACTATTGCATAAAGAGATCAATTTTTAAACAAATGTTTAACACAGTTAATAAAATAATTATTTTATTCCATTAAATAATATTTTTCTTTAGCCCCAGAACCAAAAATAGTGAGAATATATACTTATGCATCATCAGAAATCAAAATATGACTGAGAGAATCATTTATTTCAAATCTTCAAACAAAAATAACTACAAAATGATAAATGCACTATTTATAAGCAACTTTTGAAATTGATAAATAAAAACTAAATTATGAAGATTCATATAATTCATTTGTATTAACATTCAATTATTTAATCCAAATTTAAAAAAAAAAAAAAAAAAAAAAAAACAGAGAATAGAAAGACTATAGACTGTATCATTGAAAAGCGATACAACCATATTTTATGATACTAATCAAGGTGGGGGAATAAGAAAAGATTATTCTTAAAATTGTATTTAGAAACAAAAGTAATAGCAATTATTAAACACCGGATAAAACTTTTGATTTGCCCTTAAAAAAACACTTGATTATTCTTATTTTAAAAATATTGTACTCAACCAAGTAGACATTGGTAATCTTAAAAATATTTTTTCTTAAAAATAACAAAACTTTCATTAGACTTGATTTAATTCAAAATGGAAGGAAAACATTTCTAAACTATAACATCGTCCAATTAATCAGAAATTCATCAAATTTAAATACATTTGTTTTGAGGAAAACAAATATTTTACATTAAGATTATTATATTAGATCATGCTTTAGTAACAACAGCTTTAGTTTAATATGTTTAAATAATATAAATTTGAGGAAATTGAACATATTTTACATAAACCCTAATTTCAATAAACACTTGATTATAAATTATAAGAAAAAATTATGTACAGATAATCAATATATGAAGAAGAAACTCACCTCAAAATTTTGTATAAAGGTTTCTATTTTACCATCAACATAGGATGGTGATTTTTCAGACTGAACAAGAATTCTCACACCTTGGGCACCATTAGAGCGCCTGGTTCCGCTGCAAACAATATAGCCTAAAATATACGTACACACAAATAAATACAGCATAAAAATCAACAATATTAATAATAAAACCATAAAAATATACCTAGCTGCTCTTGAGTCCGTAAATAATTATAACAAGGCTCAGCTAGAATTGCAACTAATAATTCTAAAAGCATATTGGTTCTAGTTTCTTGTACTCCACATTGATAATAGGTTTCAACAGCTGAACTATTATGGATTTCATTCTTGACCTCATACACAAGATTAACTCCTTAAAAAAATTGTAAATTATGAAAAGAAATAATAAAAATAGTTAACTGAATTTTAAGAATACATTTCCTTTTATATTTTAATAAAGAAAAATCTAGTAAGCAATTTTTCTTTACTTGAAATAGCATTTGATTTCAATAAGATCACTCATTTTATTTCAATAAGATTAATTTTTAAATACAATTAGCAAAGAAAAGACCAGGTTATCATATCCAGCTAAGTTATATAATAAGTTTTGATATGCAAGCATAGAAATAAAGTACACGTTACTTCTTCTAAAATTTTAGATACACAGCCAAAAAAACCTACTTATGACATACAAAGCAATCACATACAAAAGCTAAAATAATTTTTATGTTCTTAAAAGTACTGATTCACATGGTACTTTCCCATATACTCTATATTTCAAAATTTTTTGCTTCATATATTTCAACTACAAAGATTTTATTAACTTTTCAATGAGTTCAAGATATATTTCAACTTCTAAAAAAAGGCTTTAATTAAATAACCGCGAGAATTAATCAGAGAGATTTAGCTGAATTGTAAAAAATGTAAAATATTAAGTTGAATGATAAAAGAAGGAAATTTTGTTTGGCAATGAGAATAATTGCATGTAACTTTACTAACTTTAGAAATAACAGAATAAAGTGTAAGAGAAAAAGGTTATGCAAATTCTTACTTAAATGAAAACTTGAGCAGTCCTAAGCCCCATCTAGATTGCCTGTCACCCTCTTGAGGTATTTTTAATAAGAAAATATAATTTCTGCTTATTTGAATCCCAGAATTGACAATATTTAAATTAATTTACATGGAATTTTCGCCTATGTTACAACTATATAAGACATCCTAAGCTAATATTTTATCTGGATCTGGTTGAGATAGATGTTTATAGAAGCTAACTGATATGAATACTAAAACACTTCAATATCGTCCATGCTCTACTTAATGAAAGCACTTAAAAGTAATACTTACATCAGAACAGTTCTCCCAAATCAATGCACTCTAACATAAAAAACCTGATCAAATCAGACAGATAAGCTCCAATCCTGAATACTGCTGCTACAAAGATGTCAAAGTTATTTTGTCTATTTTACTGTTTCGTTTGGTGTATTAGTTGTGTACACCATTTTCTTTGTAATATAAATGCTGCATTTTGAAAAATAAATATATGTTTTAAAAAATTAGCAGTGAATAACTTTGAGCTTCTATGTCACAGAGAAAAGGACACCCGAACATGATACCAAATTCAAAGAAACAATAAGTATTCTTTAAGCATGGTTTATATTTTTTTATTAAATCGTCGAAATAAACGATTTTACCCAAACAATTATATACTTATTAATTACAGCTTATGCAACCTTACAAATAATTCCTTCAAGCAACCGAAATTCTTTCGTTATAATGTTTTGATTTGTTTGTGTATGTCTTTTCTTTTCTTTAGTAATAATTTTATGATTATATTGTACCTGCTGTAATTAACAAAACAATGTGTAAAAAGCTGAATACTATTTAAATATTTTTAAGCACTTATATAAATTATTTTAAATAATAATTAAAATCAAAACAACGTCAAAAAGAAATTCACTTCCACAGCAAAAAGTTTAAAAATAAGTTAGTCATCCAAAGTATTTTCACTAAGAAGCAATGAGGGAGTTTTGCTTTTTTACTTTCAAGAATGTGACTTTTTTTTATTATTTTTGTAATAGATTTAATACTTTTGAAGTACTTTTTTTTTGAAAAAAAAAAAAAGTCTTTTCCATAATCAGATAATTCTGCAAAAAAACCTCTTACTTCTTTAAAAATATGCATTTTATTTCAGAGAAAATAATTATAATGAGACTTTATTCAATAAATAATGAAATTGAAATTTTATTCAATAAATAAAGTCACGTGTGTTTATTGAACATTTAACTTGCTTGATTATTTTGTTTCTTTATTTCAATGATTTTATGAATGATAAAAGAGATTATCAACAATATATACAAAATCTTTTACACACGTACATTATTATAAATTAAAAAAAGTATCGAATAAGCTAAAGCAAATCATTGTATGTAATTTATATTAAAAATAAGTTATTTTAATATATTTTCAATTTTTTTTCTTGTTATTTGTAAGCTGATGTAACAGACTTTGTGTCATCAAGATGAGAGTGCAAACTATGAGCTCCTTTCTTAGAGCTGGAAAGCATGTCATCTGACATTTCCTATAACAATATGTCATCGACTAAGAGATGTAGAGAAACTGTGTCAGCTTCTAGGGATAAGACTTTATGGTGGATATACAGGATCTAAGAGAAACCTCCTTTGAAGATTTTAACTTGAAAGCCTATAAAACTTTTGATTTATAAGTAGGAGCTTTTTTGATAGTCAGAGATTTAGATGTCTTTGGCTTTTCTGCAGTTTTTATAGTGGGCACTCTAACAAGGGGAGGAGATATTATATCAGTTTGTGTGGTAATTGATTTGTGACTTTTTTGCTACAGCAACGTAGATGACACCTGATTTAAGCCAGTGAAAGGTAACTTGTTTTGCCTCAAGGTATGAGCAATTAGTTGTGACCTTTAACGTAGTGATCTTTTTTTTTAAGTACCCATATAAGACAACTTCAAGAATAGGAGGGTTGGTCACCGTGACTATTCATGCACACCTCCTTTGTTGTGCAAACTATTGTGACTGACTGCTGCGCAACAAGCGCAAGTCAGTTTGCCTCTGCAAGCATATCTTGAATGTCCAAAACATTGGCACTGAATACATCACAAGGGATTTGGTATGTAAGGCTTGTAGGGTAAATTTATATATGCAGCTTTTACATGTTGCGGAAGGTCTGGTGTCGCAAAAGACAGATTGAGATGTTTAGTATTAATAAACTTTCCATCTCTTCTGACTGCAATGCGGTCAACAGCACAGACCTCCTGATTCTGCAAATTTTCCAGAATTTCATCCGTCCAGGTGAACAGCGAATTTCTTGTGGATATAACACCATGAGAAAAGTTCAAACTACCGTGTGGCAACACCATTACCTCTAAATTGGCTAATAGATTCGTTTTACTTTAAACAGCAGTCTGAATAGTATTGGCAACTTCAATCTGCAATTCACCAGATTGCACTTTTATAATATTTTTCACTTCCCGTACAGTTACCAATATTCCTTTTTGAATTAGAAAGTGGGATACATTTTCAAAGCTCCCCTCCTTCCTTTTCATAACAAAATGCCTACACAGTTTAAGTTTTCAAACTGTTGCTCAAGAGAAAGATGAGATTCCTGATATTTTCCATTTAAATTTAACTAAAATTTCGGGACTTGACAGCACCACCCACCACTGAGTCCAACAAGGGGATGCAGACCAGTTGCACTGGTGCAAGTGAAATCCTATATGCTAAAAGTTCATACCGGAAATGGCTTCCAACCTTAAAGAGTCATCCAGCATATGTACCAATTGCTTGATCCATAAAGCGGATTGATGTGCTGAGGACCAACACACCTTTTGCTTACCCTAAACAGAGGCCAAATTAATGTGTTGGTCTCTGGGGGCTTCAATTACCAGGATCCTCTTTTCAGGGACATGGGTCTCCACCCACGGCAAACACATGGGTGCTTTAGTCCCCAAGAGAAGCTAATAGCAACAGAGCAGTGACAGCTACTCAAGGGGAGCTCTTAACCTCAGAGGCAACCACATTGAGAAAGAAAAGAAAGAAAACGCAGAAGGAAAGAGGAGAAAAGAAAGAAGAGGGCAGATCACTGGGGTACTTCGGGATTGTGACACCCGTGTTTACTTAAAAAAGTAAAATCACTGAGGGGGCTGCTACAAAGATTTAGAGTTAATGTTTGTTCAAATGTTTTTCTTTGTGTAACAGCTTTGTGTGATTTTTTTTTTGCGATATAGATGTTGTATTTTAAAAAATAAAAACATGTTTTAAAAAGTTAGCTATGAATTACAAGCATCTATTAATACACTCAACATTTTTTCATTCACTTTTATAAAAAATTAAGAGCTTGTATGCTTTAATAAAAAATAAAAATCTTAACCAATTCCTAGTATTCATTATTTTCTTAGAGTCTTAAAGGCTCTTGAAAAATATATGATCCCAGTTGTAAAATGTATGAGTTGTATGAACACTGATACATTTTTGCCAAATGAAGGTAGCTTAATTAATAAAGCACATGTCAAATTGTGTTCTAAAAGTTAATTTTCAGAGTAAAAAATTATGACATTAATGTGTTCATAAGGTTAGCTAAGCCTTATTATTGTTTTAATCAAAAGAAAAATGAAGGAAATATTGACTGAATAGATTTTAATAGTTATTCGATACTTGTTATTTATTTATTTATTAAGGTAATGATTTAAAGGGAAAAGGAGACAAGTTTAGTAATGTCTCCTTCTCCCTTCTTTAATCATTAGAGAGTTTTAAGGGGTGACAACAGAAAAGTTTAAAAACAGACTTTATTATTTGGTAAATTAAAAGCACTTATCATTTTATTTATTGTTTTTACAGTTAACTTATGAGATCCTTCAACTATTCATCTCGATTTTTTAATTGAAATTTGATTTTTTTCATGAAGATGAAATTTTTCAGTTGGTTATTTTTAATTTTTATGATTTATTTATTTTCCTACTAATATATACACAACTCATCCAATATAAGCGAAAATTTTATAATCAATCTAGTTCAATAAACGTTTGTAAAATTTGTCAGAAGTTCACATAAACAGTTCTCTTTTCTTCTTTCTATGAAAGCATAGCTGCAAAAATACATGAATGAAATTTTAACGTTAGACATACATAAAAATGATAGCACAAAAGTTTAAAATGGCATTTAGTACACATGTGCAGGAACTGATTATTTTACACATAAATTATTGCATGCATTTTTCTGCTATTATGCAATTGTTTCTAGAAATTTTGATGCATTTAAATGCTCCTAAACCGAATTATTGTACTTGTAACCTTCCAACAAAATAAATTCTGTCATCAATTACCTGTTTTGGTTAATACAATAACTAACTCATCATTTAATACACAGAAAATCTTCAACTAATTTATTGATTTACAATAATAATTAAATCATAAATATTATTTTCGATTATCAATTTCTCAACTTGTATGTGTGTCCCACATTTGAAATTGTAAGTACTCAAGAGTTTAAAATGCTAATAATTTTTAACAAAAGACAAAAGTAAATAAATGACACATTTCAAACAATAATCAAAAGTTGTTTCAACTTGGATATATTTTTAGAATGTATATCAATCCAGAATTTATAAAGGGCTCTTGCCATACCATTTCTTAATTTTCAGAGAAAAATAATTTTATAAAATTAAGAAATAGTTATATTTCATACATGATATTATTAATAAATTATAAAGTGGAATTAAGTGTCAAACTTAGAATATAAATTAGAGAGCATTTTAAATTTCCAAAACTTTTGAAACATTATAAGAGCTAATATGTAAAAAAATAC
This sequence comes from Latrodectus geometricus, assembly GCA_026290005.1. Classification (NCBI taxonomy): domain Eukaryota; kingdom Metazoa; phylum Arthropoda; class Arachnida; order Araneae; family Theridiidae; genus Latrodectus; species Latrodectus geometricus. The sequence goes on from JAPDSC010039171.1 coordinate 605,842, forward strand.
TAACTACAGTTACATGTACAAGATGACAATTATTTCATATACATGATGATGGTAGTTTGCATGATGATGTTCAAACTCAGAATTTGTTAGTATGGCATGTTGGGAAATAGTATGCATATGCAACTTCTTTTTGGTCTTTGCCAAGTGTAAATGTCACTGTGCAGCGTACCTGAGAGTATTTCACTTGTAAAGGCCTAGTATGAAAGTAATAAGAGTTCTAAAGTAATAAAAGTAATAAGAGTTCTTCTTAGGCTCAAAGGAAGTTTGTAACTGAGTACAAACTGAAGACAACCAGTCCAAGTGTACTAACAATCAATAATTTGATTCATTGAATGTTTGATGTCATGGAAGAGCACTTTAGGAACCACATTTTGGCTCTGTGGTACCCAGGTAATTCGAATGGGATTTGCTTGGCTGCCATATGCTGTGGATCTGAGCCCATGTGATTCAGATTTGTTGAGCTATATTAAAAATGAGGTATACAAAAACAAGTAAAATAAACACTGAGCTGATAACTGCCCTGCAGTACAGGTGTGATTGACACTACAACATTTCAGCAGTCATACAGAATTTCGCTATTTGCCAGCAGCACATCATAGCTAATCATGGCAGACATATCAAACATGTCATAACCTAGATTAGATATCTGTAGTGACATTTACACATTAAATAAGGTGAACTCAGTTTAGTTACAGTTCAATAATTTTCACCCTGTATCAAAAAAATAAAAAGTGATTTGCTTCATTTAATTTTATTTTTGCCATTGCTGCCATTACACTTCTTTTACTAAATAAGATTTTTTATCACTAAGATCTAATATTTAAGTAATGAAAATTAGGCGAAATATTCTGAGTCAGAAATTGATAATAAACAAATTAGCAATATGTTATATGGCTAAATTTACCTATTTAATTTACAAAAAATAATTTCAGGGATATAATTTGGAATGCCCAATTTTCTAATAAAAAATAATTCGTGAAAAAGTGATGAACATTTATACACCAATGGTACTTAAAAGGAAAAGAATACAGAAGCTCTGAAACCTAAGAATACAATTACTATCAGACTTTAGAAATAATGAAATAAGATAATCCAAAACATATCCCAGAAAGAATTGATTTTGAAATTACTCAACAATAGATTGAATCAATATTTATATATTATAGCCAAACAAATAGATGCACATATGGAAAACCTTATATCATTTTGGAAAAATTTGAACCAAAAAATTATTTTGCATTTGATACAGTAAATTGAAGTCATGTATACGTCATGCTATATATCTAACATATCACATTCTAAATTAGTGAAATTTGCATCTCCAGTGGTGTTGCCTTACAGTTCCTGAAGAAAGCAAATAACTTGGTACAAACAATAAAAAAATTTTATATATATATACTAATCCATATACATTATTTTTTGTTAGTGAATCAATCATTTTCTGAAAATAATTCCCACAGTCACTTTTCAATTTACAATTCTTAGCAAAGAGAAGATGTTTAATTTTATTCTTTTTATGTACCTTATTTTCTTGTATATAATCCGCAGCAGCATATTATCCGCACAACCTTTTTTTCGAGTAAAAGGAAAAATAAGGGTCACATAATCCACGGCAATTTTTAAGAGCCAATAATCTAAAATATGTACTGCTGATAATATGGGTGTTACATAAAATACAAAAATGCACAGTATGATTAAAAGTATAGTAAATTGTACAGAACAAAATATTTATTATGAATAATATCTGTCTGGATACATCTCATCACAAAGTATGATAAACCCGAGATCAAAGTATGATAAACCCGAGATTAGCTTCTAATAACTTTTTAAAACGAGGTTAGACATATTTATAAAAATATAGATTTACTTTGTTAATATTTAAATGAAAGAAATGGTTTATTTACAAATTATGTATTCTATACATTATTCTTTCATACCGCACATCTTTGTTTTACACTTCACATTAACACGTTTCTTGACATTATTTTTATTTGCTATCGCTATAGCTTTTAATTTAAAATCTGCTGAGTAACTTAAAAGTTTTCACTCACATATGACTATATACGAATTTGAATATTTTCAAAACGAAACAGCTCACGTCAAGACGAATTGTGAAATGATGTTAGGAAATGCAACTGTAATATCTTTACGAGGAACCGAATTTGTTTATGAATGTAATTGGACAAAGTTGATTATAGCTTAAATAACTCAGGTGTATCTTGATACAACCTGTTGTTTGTTTTATGAAACAAAGTATTTCTTTCAAATATTTCTTGTAAGCTTTTCTGATGGAGAATGTTTTTTATTAGATAATCCACAGCGACGTATAATACGCACGACGAAATTTGGAACTTTTTTAACAAATAATCAGCGGATTATATACAGGAAAATAAGGTAAATAAAAGTACAAATACACAAAAAATATCAATAGCAAATAATTATTGTTGAATGACATAAATGAAGCACAGATAAAATATGTGTAATATATAATATAGTTACAATATTTGGAATTTTAAGTATTCAATATTTTTTAATTTAACACTTAGTTGTGTTATAGGTTTGAAGGAAAATGATAAAGTTCAAAATAAGTCATTTTTGATTTGAAAAACAAAATTAATAACACTAAATTTAAAAAAGATCTCTGTAGTAGCATTTAAAACTTAGTAATTGTAATTTTGATTTCATATAATAAATAGAAAGGCAGAGTATGCATTTCCTGACAGCCTTTGTATATAATTAAACAGAAAGGATTGTAATTATTAACAGAATGCATTCATATGTTGCAAAGGAAAAATACAAAATACTTTCAACAAATGTGCAGGTACAAAATAGTATTCAATAAACAGAACTTCTACATTTCATTAGTGGTTAGAATCAAATCTTGTATGTCAATCAAAAGCTGTCTCATTGAGCTATGATAAACTAGAGGTTAAAATTTAGCAGGAAAAATTCCTGTAATGATCATGATATATAAGTAATTGTGGTGGTTGTTGTTACTGATGACACTTGTCAATGCCAAGTTGGTTGGGTGGCTTTTGTGACACAAGGTTCAAAAAGGACAAACTGCGCCATTTGGCTTAGCAACATCAAGCCTGACTGTCAAGAGACTAGGCGAATGAAGTCAGAGAGAGAGCGTCTTCCATTTTTGAATAGAGCACCTTCATAAGAAGGTGGAAGCACGACTTTGGCTCATAGATGGCAGCACCATCTGTATCTTCCAATTTAGAGATTGAAACCAGTGAAGACCCATAGCCTGGCTCCAACCACCCTCAGAGGTATTAATTTGTAAGGGAACATGGAGGACACTGCGACCACAACATATTTTATGTGCACCAGTCCCCATTAGTGAACATGACGGATCTTCGGCTAAGCCAGGATTCAAACTCACCACCTATTGGTAACAAGAATGACGCCCTAACCAACCAGGCCACCGCGGCCTTATATAAGTAATTTATGCGATACATGCAACAGATACGTTTTGTCAAAAATTTATAAGAATGTAACATTTAAGAAAACTTAATCAGCTTGACAAGGGATATATGAGTCAATGGTTTTTATAGAAATGGTTTTTATGACACAGAAGAAATTTAGATTATAAACTGAGACTTTAAATGAAGATATTAAAAAAGGTGACACTTGGCTATTCATGTCCTCAAAACTTATATAAATGAAGTGATTATAAAAAAGAGAAGCATGTATTATAAATACAATCAATGAAATCTAAGTTTTTTGAGATAAGGAAGATTAAATTTTGGAGATAAAGAATAATGAAAGCATTACATTTAGTGAGCTATGTTAGAAAGCAATTTTGATCACCAAATAAAAGCAATTTAACTAAAAAATATTATGTATAATACAAAAAATATTAAAATTATTTACCATCTAGAAGTTGTATTTCACGGTCCCTGAATAATTCACTAGCCATTATAAATTTTGATCCCATTTTAATTTGTAATCCATTTTCTACAATGCTCATCACATCTATTGCTTTCTAGAATACAAATTTGCAATTTTAGAAATAATTTATCTATTATGAAGAAAAAAATGAAAATGTTAATTAAATAAATAAATTGCAAACAATGAAAATAGTAGAAATTTTTTATGCAAAAATGAAATTTAGAGTATAAATCTGCTTTGCATTCAGAGAATATTCATATCTAATATACATCCATCAAACCTACTTTTTTCTTTTTTTCATTGCAAGGCAAGATACAGCAAAGTTAGTTAATTACAACAGAAAGTTTGTACAATAAAAGCCTAGAAACTGATGGAATACAACAAAATAAAAAAAAATGACCAATAGTCACTGTCTAAAAGAATTTTTGCTTTGCCAATATTGAGAAATTTCAGAGTCACTACCAAGAAGTACCCAACAGCAATAAAGATGGGCTGTATTCACATTTTCTTTAAGATTAAAGTGAGCAAAAATACCAATGCGATGAAAAGGCTTGTCTAGGTAATCATGATAGTGAGAAACCTAAAATTGACCACTGCATCATGTAGCGGATAATCCAATAAACAAGTGTGGTTGTCAATTTTCCATTTCTTTGACTGAATTTCACCTTATTTCCAAATGATACCTTTGTAAGACAGATTTTGTTTTTAGTTTTATTGTTTAGTATAACATATTTAATTAGTTCTGTTACACAAGTGCTGCACCTTTTCATGTGAGGAAGATTGCATTTTCGTGTCTAAAGATATTACTGTGAGCAAGAGTATTGTTTTACAATTTTCTGATTTTTGTGCTGTAAGCATAAGGTATATCCACCCCCCCCCCAAAAAAAAAAAAAACTCTGCTAAGATAGAGGTTTGTAGAGAGCCAATAACCTGAATCACTGCTCTTGTATCTGATGACAAGATAGCATTTTCCACTATAAAATCAAAGATCAATGCAGAGTTGTAAATTTAAAATGTGGGGTTTCACGGTAATTCTAAGAGTTTCAACCTCTCCATCAACTGCATTCAGGTTTTTTTTCCAGCAGAGGGATAGAAAATTTGTTGTCTGTCTGAATTCACTATTCTGCCATTTTTAATAACTGGCTTTTTTGATATGAAACTTTACTCAATATAATTTCAAAAAAGTCCATCCAAGCTATAATCATTCACAGATATTCTACTTGCACTTCACCTTTTGTATATTTGATAATAAATATCTTCAAAGCTATACCAAAAGATGTTTAAGCAGAAAATCAAGAAACAGTTATGTTCCTTGATTTCTCAAATTTAGCTTACAAGCCAAATTTAGTTAAATTATTTAACAATTGCAGAGGATATTCTGAGATTTTAAGATAGAAAAAATCCAATTACATTTTGTATATTTAATATTTCCCTATTCTTTTAAAATTAAATGGCCAGATTTAGTGTCTGATTGACAATTGGCATACAAAAATATTTGCTTTACATATATTAAAAACATCAAATGTTTCAATGAATAGAGATTTTAAAAGCAGGATTGTTTGCTGTACTAAAACACAATTTTGGCGTAAGTAACAATACCACAAGGTATGAGAACATAGAATCAAAGGCAGAGCTGGGGGGGGGAAAACAAAATTCAATCAATTTCTGTAATTAGTAGAATCATTACAAACCTTGAATATCAGCAGAGTAGAATCAGTGCAAGCTGACAGCAGTTGTACAAGAAGAAAAGGACTTAAATATGTTTCAGTCCATCCAGAACAAATAGAACTCATTATGACTTTGATTCGCCTTTTGGCAAACATTAAGTCAGTTGCACATCAAATTAAAAAAAAAAAAAAGAAAAAAAAAGAAAACCTCATTTGTATGGGAGGGGGAATGCCATCTATTTTCACCAATTTCCTTTATTGCACCTACAAGTTTTATAGTATCAATTCCTCGCATATGTGTTGTATATAAATGTGTAATACAGGTTTTGAGCAAAAAAGTTACATTTACTTAATTTACACTACACCGCAACATTATTTATGAAAGCACTGGCAATATAAAAGGAATTATGATTTTGGTTTTAACTATATTACAAATTTGTGATCGGTACAGTATTGGATACTTTCAGAATTGCACCTCATTCATCAAACACCAGTTTCCATAACTACAAGTATTGCTAATAATTTTAAATTAATGGGAATAACTAGGTTGTCTTTCAATAGTAATTACAGAAACTGGATGTCCTTCAAGGATACATATATCATTAGTGCATAACAATAAAAATCTATCAAAAAAAATGAAAAAAATACGAAAAAACAGCTATAATTCAAAATAATAATGTTCAAACTACTTTTGGCTTATTTAAACTAGTTATATAAATGTAATTTATTTGATAAGTCAAAATGTATTATTAAAATGCTTTGTGGTAGTTTTTAATTAATTTATTGATATTCATAAGAAAATATCCACATTTTTCTGTCAAGGGTTTAGTTGAATCAAAAGTCAGTTACAAAAGGTTCCTATAAAATTGAGTTGATGTCAATCCATGATACTTTTGTGAGAATGCCTATTAAGGTTTTGGTATAAGATAAATCAACTGCTGCACTTCCAGGCCAAAAAATAAATGAAAAAGATTTTTTTGCAATTGAAAAATGCAAAGTTAGGTGACTAACATTTTCATATTCATAAGATATATATTAGTCTAGGATCTGACTAATTTTTTTATTTTACTTCCCAGACTTATTCTCAAAACTCAACTTTTTCTCAAAATGATTTCATAACTTATTCTCATGATTTTAACTTATTCTCAAAATGATTTAATGCTCACAACTCAACTTCTGGTTTTCTCATATCCAAAAAAGCACAAGAATCTCAAACAAAATCAAATACATTTTCAATTTTGCATATTTATGAAATAAATATTGATAGCAAATTAAAATTGTTTTGAGGGTTAGAAGAAATACCAAATTCAGCTGACATATTAGTCTCCCCAGAAGAGTAATTTGTTAAAACATATTTTTAGGAAAATTACTCAAATTATTCAGAATGGCAGTTTGTTGTAAAGTTGTAATTTTTAAAATCTAAAATTGAATTTGGTGATTCAAAACCAGCTGTACTTTTTTGATTCTATGCTACAAAGTGCAAATTTAAAAACCTATAGAAAAATTTTATACACAAATATGAAAATTCAGGTGCATATGGGATTAGTTTCACAAAACTATTTAAATAGATTACAAAATGAACAATATTTCTTCCCCCATCATGCAGTGTGTATGTGATCAAGCCATATAGTACAACTACCAAATTAAGAGTTGTTTTTGAAGCATCATGTCAAACTTCTAAAGGTAATTTATTGAACTCAATCTTGGTTGTTTGTCTTAAATTGGAATGAGACATTTTCGAAATATTTTTTTAATTTCGACTTTGAATACCAGACTTTCAGCAGATATACAAAAAATGTACTGTCAAGTTTCAGTGTCTAATATGAGTATCAAAACCACCAACAAATTCTTTGGGGATTTGATCCTAATGACGACGTACATACTTGCAAGTTAAACAATGTAACGTATAATTTAGCTCGCGCTTAATTCCTAGTTACTTGATATATTAAGGTAATTCCACTGAATTATTCATAAAATATTGCCGTTTCTCATACTTTACTACATCATGTATATATGGATGATTTGCCACCAAGTTCACATACCGATAGTGATGAAATATCACTTTGTAAGGAAATTGGCAACATTTAACAAACACTGTTTCCGTTTATGAAAGTGGAATTCTAATTCAGATCTCTTTCTTACAGAATTTCAAGAGCATTGTTTGACAGACACCAATTTAGTAATGATTCCTAAATAAGGAAAGCACAAGTCTCAGGATTATTTTGGAACTCCTCAACAGACACGTGAATCTTCAAAACTACACTTGCACTCACTTGACAGCACAGATAAAAGACATTTTGTCTCAACCTGCACACATTTTTAATTCCTGAGAATTAATTTCACCATATACTATTGTATTGATATTTTTATAATCAAAAATTCTGGCTTACACAAAGGGACTAGGTCTTAACGATTCCAAAAATCTTTCTGAGGATTTGTTTAAATTTTATAAATCTTTCAATGAAGTTGAATATTTTTCTGTACCTAAAGGAGTCAAGGAGTCTCTCTGATACATTTCAATTGCATAGCTTTTTTGACACTTCAATTCCTTACACAGCTGCAATTTATTGCAAACTCGTGAAAATGAAACAAATGTTTTTTCCTTAGATTTTAAAACAAAAGTCATACCTATCAAACAAGTATCTGTTCCTAAAGTGGAAATATGCATAGCTCATTTGCTTTTATAATTATTTTATGCGGTAATGATACTCAAAAAATATAATTGATATTTACACTTGGACAGATTCCAAAGTCATATTTTCCTTGCTATTTTTGCATCTTTGTAAGTGGAAAATTTTATAGTAAACCGAACTTCTCAAATAATCAAAGTATTTCCAATAAAATACTGGAAGTATCGTGTAAAAAATTAATTATTCAGTTAATAAAACTAAACAATTTTTTCTATAATGGATCACTGCATTAAAATATTTTGCTGATTTTTTTTTCAATTTAAATCTCTTCTGCTCAAAACGTGATTGATATTCAAAAAGAAATAGCTGAAGAGATAAAAATGTGGGAATCTCCTTCTAGATCAGGAGAGCAGGCAAATCAGAATAAAAGAATATTGAAAGAAAACGTCTAATTAAAATTATCAAAAAATTTCTTCTTATAAAAGGTAAAACAAATTATTATTGTATTAACATTAAAAAGTTAGGAATAAAGAGCAATTATTTCTTGTCTCAAAAGCTGAATTGAAATCTCTAAAACATAAGAGAATAATTTCAATAAAAGTTACCTTAAAATAGAATTGAATTAAATATTTAGAAAGAATAAAATACTAATATTTTTGCATTTAAATAGATACAAATGAAATAAAACAAAGTCAAAAGAAATAAAAAGACAAATTAAAAAGTCCCTGATGAGTAACAATTTCATTCAGTAAACACATAAAAGATATTTTAAATGAAGACAAAATATTGTTTTTTCAATGATATGATTACTTTTTACAGTAGATCTGGCTCAAAATGCTTTACAAAAAAATGCAAATATATCAACAAAGCAATGCAGCAAGACTGTCACTACATTAAAATCAAAATATATTAAGCAAACGTTTTTTACATTGAGGACTTATTTTCGTGCTTAGAGGTTTTATGTTTAATTTTTCCGAGTTTATAAAAAAAATATATATGTATTTCAATCAATAATACCTCTTTATTGATGTTACCATAAATTAAAGCTTCTATGTGAACTCTGCCTAGTAACCTTGGTACCATTTGTTGTAGATTTTTGACTGTTACATCTAGAAAAAGACAAAACTGCAATGCTAAGTGGTTACATCTTGGAAAAAAACTCAAATATTATTTCACAAATTAAAAGCAGGAGTACAAATTTTGTTCAAAAGTGAAAAGCAGTCATTAAAGTTCTATAGATGAAAATATTTTAAAATTTATTAAACTATATGAAATGTTGAAATGCACCAAAGAAGAATGAAAATATTTAATTTTGAAAGACATTTCTTAACTATAATTCAATGAATCAATTAAAAATGAAAATACATTTATTTTTAATAATATGTTTTATAACAAACTGGCATAGATACATAAATATAAACAGTTACAATGTGCTTTAAATAAGGATTTTTTTTTTTTTTTTTTTTTTTACCTACACAAGATACTAAAAATGTTCTTAAATATAAGAAATAATTTTTTTTAAATACATATACTAAATTATTTAATTATTTGAACGAATAAAACAAATAGATGTTTTTAAAATCATGAAAAAGTAAAGATGCATATTAAATTTTTGATTAAATTCTTAATACATCATTAATTAATTAACTAAAATATTACTCATTAATTTCAATAATTTGCATTAATACAGCAAATCAGTATACAATTTTTAAAAAGTGAGACTTTAAAAAAAGAGGGGGGGGGTTTCCCTCCTTTTTTTAAAAAATATTTTGTTGTACAGTATAAGAATGTGTCTTAAAATAAAATATAGATGAATTTGGTCTACTAATAACAAATTTAAAAGTTGTTTAGTTCAAACAAGATTACCTGGCATATTTAAACTTCAATGAAAAAAAATTTTAACTCAGCATTTCTTTACATTTTACGGGTATAAATAAGAAAACAAAAAAATTAGAAAAATCTCATACGAATCAGAGCCCCATAAATAAAATGGGATGATTAAATATAATCAGCAACATCGAATATATAAATTACATAAAATGTTGTAACTTGATATTTACTTCATTAAAAATGTAGTTTTTATAATTACAAGAATTTTTTTATTATATTTGCATCAAATTCATAAAGAGGATTTATTGCACATTTGCATCTTTTAGAATAATTGCTGATAATTTTTGTTGGCTTTCACACAGCTATTATAAAAGTATGTATATGTGAATATTTTTTCATGAATTAGACTATTAAATGTTTCACAAGTGAAAATTGAAATTCAATATCCAAAATATCTTTGAGGTTAAAAATCTTTAAATATGATTACTTCTTGGAATTTGATGAAAACAAAGAAAAGTAAAATGTTTAACAATTTAATTTCCTTATAAATTCAAAAATACACATTAAAAAGATCAACATAGATCTTTTTCCTAACATGTTTTGAAGGAAGGCCCTAACTGTCATTCATAAAATAAAAGATACTTGGATTTTTATATTTTTGGAAGCATGCTTCATAGAACATATTCACTAGAATTTCAAGAAACAAAATTCTTAATAATTTAATTAAAAAGTTGTATTAAATAAATTATAATCATTGAAAAATACTACACCCTCAAGGCAATTCAAAAGTTCTTCATTGCTCCAGATTTTTTCAGAAGTAAGTAAAGATGTGTAAAACATTGCATGCTGATGAGGTTGTTGAGCATTGAAATTCTTCAAATTTCTTCTTAACTAAATATAAATAATAAAACAATTTTTTATATTCTTAACAAATATTAAACACCAATCTTACAGATTTCTAAGTGTGACATCACAACTGCTATTATTACAGAATAATCCAGACTGTGTAATGTTAAACCACTCTGAATACCAGTTCAGTTTTGGATATATCTATTTTTGAATAATCTTTTGAACTGATTTTCCCATATTGATTTTTCAATTGGAAATTCAATTCCAAAAATTTTTAAAAGACTAAAATCTGTCCTAAAGACAGAAAAACTACACAACTCTAATCATAATTTAAAAAAAAGGTCTCACTTTAAAAATGAAAAGAAAATTTACATATTTACAATTTTATGGTACTTAAGTTGATTTATAATTATAATTAAGACATATACTTTGAAAGTAAAATATATTAAAGCATAAAATTATATATAATGTCTAAGACAGTTATATTTTTCAAGAACACTACTCTTACACTCACACGTACGATTGTTGTGGAATATATTCAAAATATTTTATATATTTAAACAAAACCTTCCATTCTATATTCAAGATTTTTCTTTAGGTTAAGAAACTTCATTATTCATTATTATATTTACTTAATGAAATAATAGAACAGGAAGCTTTGCCATCGCAAAACTTAAGATTCAAAATCATCAACAACACAAGACATTTAATAATAAAGGTGGAACTAACTTTAACCCCTTCGTGCAAATTGTCACGTCTACATGCCAGCAACGAACACACTCCCTTCGCGGCCGACATGCAGGAGTGCCAGAGCGTTTTCCCATTCAGCCCAACTGTCACGTATTTGTGCCAGTGACCTGGAACATTTTAAAAACTACAATTCCTGCCACAAGATGACATTGTATGCCCATATGGTTTCAGATACATATACATTAGACCTTCTACTCGAAATGAGAGAAGCATGACTCACATACACTTGTTTTTGATTATATAAACAAATGGGGAAATAAATGTTTCCGAATGGCGTGCTTTATGACATCTCTTTAAATTTGCACATGGTAGTTTATTGTAAGTAGATAAGTTTTATTTTCGCTCAATCGTAGGGTATTTCGGTTTGCAGTTCAGTTTTAGAAAATAATTAGATCTTGTTAGACGTGAATTCTTTTAATTTTACCGTTGCAATGTCGAAGTGTCGAAAATGTTTAACAGAGCCTGAAATAGCAGAAATGATGCAAATTATTTCAGAAATTGATTCCGAAACAGATTCTGATAGTAGTGATAGTGATACTATGATATATTCTGATCATTTTGAATCTATCATTGATACTTCGAAAATTTCATGGATTTAGGGTTAATAGCAAAAAAGCTCCCGGCCCTAGACAGACGCTTGCATCAGACACTGCCGGCCTCCGTGATAAGCGCGCAATTGCGCTACCCGTCGCGAAGGGGTTAAGAAATGGTCTGCATGCCTTAATATATCTTGATTTTATAAAACTACTATTTCATGCATGTTTTAATGTATCTATATGAAAAGAAATTGGAAAATCACATAGCAAAAACTTTAAAAAATAAATTCTGACACTTATAAATTTTCCTTTGATCACTAATTGATAAATCTAAGTCTGTTGCTTTACGACCAATTGAAATGGAATCTTATTTTGCATAATTATCATATTTGATGCCAAATGGTTCATTACCAAGGCACAGCCATTTGAATATTTGATAACTGTCACAGAAATGAACATTATTAGACTATTTCATAAGTTTTTATTATCCGATTTTTACACTATAAACAAAATTTTTCGCTATTAATTACTAAATCTTATAAATGTACAAATCATATTTTTTATAAAAAAAATTTCAAACAAATTTACTTAAAAAGAATGCGTTAGAAAAAAATCTGCATTGTGTAATAATCTAGTGGCATTGCGTTTGGGATATACTCCCGAACACAATACCACTATCACTAAATACACAAGATGTTTTTATTAAATAAATTTTGAAATAAAAGTCAATGGGAATTTTTTTATTTTGGCAAGAATAAAGATTTTTGAAAATATATGCATGCATTTTTTTAAAATGCTCACAGTTAGTACTCTTAAGATACAAAATTGTATAAAATAATAATTCATCTGAATTTGAACTAATTAGGAAAAATTCGATCGACTTTTTCAAAAGTCATTATTATATGAAATTCAAAAAGAATTCACAAACTATAAAATGATTTTCAGAGAAAATAAAGATTAAATATTAAATTAAAGTTAATTAAATTTATACTTAATTCTAAAATATAACTTTTGTAATCTTTAAAAAACTGAATTCATTACTAAATATACCTCTTCTTTGAGAATATCAAAGCGTTTCTGATCAAAATCCAAGTCAGTCAGCTTTTCTATAATTTTTTGCAAAAGAATATGTTGCTTATCACTATACCCTTTGATACAAAGCTAAAATAGAAAATTCCAAAATATTCAATTTAAGGCATGAACGAAAGAATACAAATCCTGATAATTTTTAAATGAAACTGAAAAGCTTATAGTCTAAACATAAACATTAAAATTTGAAAATAACATAAAATATACATAGATAAAAAAAAATCTTACAAATATGCCAGATTTAGTACAAGAAAGAGAGTATTGAAGCCCAGCCAGTTGAGCAGCATATGCATATTCATTTAGCGAATCTTTAACTAATTGCGTAAACAGATTTGTCATATTGTAGTGAAGTGGATCAACATAAGCTATTGCACTAGAATAAGGAAAATAAAATAATGCAGAGAATAAAAAATACAGGAAATAAATAAAAATTATATAAACTTTCACTTAAACGCTTCTTATTATTTTTAAGATACTGATGAAAGAAATCAATATGAATAATTTTTTAAAGAAAAAACATCAATTACATAAATTACCTTATAAAACATTTTAATAATTTTATAAGTTCATTTAAAAAAATTAAATATTACACAAAAGTTCTTATAAATAACCACTCGTTTGTTTTGTTGAAATTTTAATTATCATGTTTCTCCTAGACATTTTTTTTTTCAGGATGAGGTTTTGTTGCTGCTCAAAGATCATTTTTTGTACACAATGGATAATTAGACCTAGACCAATTGATTAAAGTGGATTTCAAACGAACACAAATCATGTCTTAGGTGGGATTTGAACCTATGAGCTATTGAATCAAAGACCAGAGCATTAACCATTTGGTTACCAGCTAGTATTTCCAAATAGAGAGGAAAGATATTAAAGTATGAATTGGAAGTTTGATACTATTGAATAATTCAGCAACATTTTCAAGCAAATTGAAAATAATCCATTGAAGAAAATTATAACAAATAAGTAAGAATAAGATGAATATATATGAAAGAAATAATATTCTTGACATAAATAACCTATGACATAAAATTGTACAAGAAATAGAAATTAAAAAATGAAGAATTTCATAATGGAAAAAATTCCCAGATATATACTTCATAAATGAGGCTAATTTTATAGCTAATTTTCGAGCTTCATCGATTTAGGCAATAACACTACAAAGTGTGTAAGTTTTTCTATATGGCAAATGTTAATTGTTATAAGAAGATAATTGTAAATATAAATTAAAACTATTTTGGATATAGAGGAATTTTAACATGAAAAATGTTAAAATTCCTCTATATCCAAAATACACTGTTTACAAAAGATCACAATTTTCTAGATCATACCACAAATATGTCAATAACTGAAGAGTAAAATGACAAAAAACAAATAAAATGGAATAGATACATATTACCAATTGACCGATTAAAAAATTGGAAAAGTACACAGAGGAAAAGTTGAATTAACATATCACTGCAATGAAACTAGAAACAAAATAAGTCAAATTGTTCTGGAAAATTTATCTTGACATTAAAAGAGTGATTGAGCCTATGAACATATAACTACTGAGCATCAAAAGTCATCACCTTATAAGGAACAATTTTTTATTAATAATTTGTAATAAGTGTAGTTGCACTACAACTAAATGTATATTTGCTATTACTATAAATATTATATTGAGAACAGGCTTCTATACAGTTGCATCACAACATATTTTGTCCACTGAGATACATAAGTATGACTATCGAAGGATGTTTTAAACCTTATTGTATAAGGCACTAAATTTTAATCATTCAATAGATGTTTTAAGTTCAGTCGGAGCAACATATATTATTTCTAAAGAAGTGTTGCTACTCACCACTACAATTAATACAGTAGTTACAAGTGTATTAATTGTAGTGGTAAGTAGTAACTATAGAATATATAGTTACTATAAACTAATAGTAACTACAATAGTAAAAAGTTCTGATTACAAGTTATATTAATTTTTAATATAAAACGTTTAATACAAGATTTAATTTAATCAAAAGTAAAACGAATTTTTAACTTTTTATACTGTCACTTGCTCAAATGCCTTCACCACTCATTCACAAATACTTTATATAGCTACTGTTGAAAATGTTACATGAAATAAATAAATTTATATCATGAAAAGTACAAATATAATTTAATAATATTCTTACTTTATTTTTAACTCTCAAGACTTACAGAATTCAATATTATAACATGTCCAGCTCCACAATGAAATTACAAAATAAGAAAATCTAATAAACATTGAGCAAATATTCAGTTAATAATGCCAACAATATAAATAAGTACATACAATTATATTTTTAAAAGATTCACATATAAAACGCATTTTCTAGAATTTTATTATGCCTCCTCTGATAAAAAAAAAAGGCAATTAGTATTGTAATAGATATTCAAAGATGCAGATGTGAAATGGAAATTCTCAAACTATAACAAGTAGCTTCTAGTGCAAATATAAATATTGCAAAGGTAGGAAATATTGCCTGCCAAAATCATTTGAATTAGGAATTCCTGACTATAAATAAAGCAAATGATACTACACAGATCATCCAAATTTATAGGGAGACTATATAATTAATGAATCTCTCAAGTTTAAAAGTAAGTTTGTGGATCATGACAGCTAGAGAAACTTCAAACAGTTAAGACATCCCAAAGATACTTATTTTGAAAATAACAGAGTACAGCCTTGTTGGAGAAAGATTTTTGATGTCAGTGTTATGACACGTAATGTAAGTTATCATAGATGTACAAGTTACATCACTGACTAGTATTTTATAAGAATCAGTTGTAGAAGTTACTAAAAATACAAACAAATGGTGTTTTAAAACATTACTTAAAAAAAAGTAATGCATAGTCTCTAAACAACCAATGCAAAAGTTTGTACCACACCTGAAGGAAAAGGATAGCTCAGCTATGAATTTAGATTCAATTTAACCTCTGACAACAATTATTAAAGAAGTTGAAATTAGCAGTTCAGTTTTTCTTTTCCTATGCTACTGTACTATTTGATTAGAGTATTTTAAAAGCAGCATTTATTTTCATTTTCAACTGTCTCAATCAGAAAATTTTCACTAATTAAAGATAAATGATGTAACCAAATCATCCAGAGTTTCAGAAAGTTACACATCTTAAAGTGTAGTGTACAAAAACTAATTTTTAATAAAACAATGCTAGTGGCACTGAATAAAGGTAGTGAAGGAATGCTTAAAATAAGGCTTCATTTCAACTTCATTTAAAACTTCAATTTAATTAACTTTTTCTTAATCAAGTATTCAAAAATTGTAGTAGACTTTTACAGTAAACTATTATTAGAACAATCTAAAAATCTATGATATAAGTGTTTTTGCATAAATTAAAGAAAAAAAATACTTCAAAACATTATATGCTACTTTATAGCACATGCAGCAACCTGCATTTACATAAAAGTTAGCCAATAAAAACTAGCATAACTATTTCATTTGAAAAATGTGGTCTTATAATGTCTGAGTATAAAAATGTCGACCTTTTAGCAATACAAAGGGTGGAAGTAATGGCATCTTATACAGAAGCACACAGTAAGTTAGTCATCATGGCTTTGAAATTAGGTGGGTCTTTGTAATTCAGAAGTAGGGACTAAGCAGAAGACCCCAGACATGGTCTGCAACTTGCAGAAGTATTTCACATGGGGAACATAGTGACTGACATAATTTACATGGTGCAGTTTCTATTAAAGAATAGGGTGGGTCTTAGGTTGTGTGGGATTCAAATTCACAAACTTTTATAATGAAAAAGAGCACCCTAACCAACCAAGACACTTTGGCCTCAATTGAAAAAAATTTCAGAAATATATTATCTTTAATTTAAAAATTTTGTCATATAGTTACAATAATGATACCTACATAAATGAATTTTGGGACAATTTTTACATGCCTCTTTAGAAATCAGACTTCAATGCTGAACAGTGGTTGCTTGGAGGAAAAAGACTGGAAAACAAAAATTTTATTTCCAGTGCTTTATGTGAATTAATTTTCCTTAGAATATATTTTTCAAACATTTTATACCATATATTCCTGTATATAATTTGGAGGGGTCAAAAAATTTTGAATTTCATTGTGCACATTATATGCCACCATGGATAATCATATAAACATTATCTAAAAACTGAAAATGAAATTTTTAAAGAAATGTTTTTAATCTTATAAGACAAAACACAGATGGAACTGAAAGCTTTCACGACTCTGCAGACTTATTTGTTATAATCAATTTTGTCCTATTACACTCAACAATGAATTTGTTTCCTCAGAAGGATATTACAGTTGCTATTGGCTAGCATCATTTCGCCTTGTCTCAACCACAGTTTCTTTGCCTTAAAAATATTCAAATTTATACATTGTCATGTGGAAGCGAAAGTATCTTAGTTATGCAGAAGAATTTACATTAAAATATATAGAGAAGGCAATGAATAAAATGGCAACAACCATGCTAATGTAAGGCATACACAGAGCATAATATAAAAGAAAAAATGAAATGCACAATTCTAGTTCATTACTTTAATTTAAACTTCATAGAAACAAATATATTTAATTTTTAAAATATGTATAGCCTCATTTCAATAGTTGTTCAAAAAACTAAGTTTTACTGCAATCTCCTCTAGATTATCAATCTTAGCTATCAGTTATGAGATTTTATTTCAAGTTTATCACACTTGGAGATAAAGTGGGTTCAAATAGGATCCAAAAAATTGTTTTTTGTAATAAATATATTTTCATGCACTATTTATTGAACTTTTAATCATACAGAGTGTTTTTCAATTTATGAGATACCATATTATCAGCAATAAATATTTTAAATTACCTGCTTAAAACATTGCAGCAGCAGTATACCACACTGCTGATTATAAACAAGAAAATAAGTCAACTGCCTAAATAATTAAATAAAGAATAATGTGTAAGCCAATAAATTAACTAAATATAAAATATTGTGTTCAGTAGGACATTACATCATACTAACCTCTCAAACAAGAAATTTAAATAGGTTTTGGGAAGGAGAAATTGATCATCTTGTTTAAACCACAAACGGCTCAATTTTGTGTTCTAAAATAGAAAGATAAGAATTATTTAAAACAAAGATTTTTTGCAATTTCAATAAAACTGAAAATGTACTTACTCTTATAAGGACAGGGTACTTTGAAATCTGGAAAAGACAAAATTTGCATTAAATACAAAAGCACAATTAGAATGAGAACAAATAAGAAAATAATGCTTACAGTTTCATCCCTTGAAACTAATTCAAAATCAGTTGGTATCAATTCATTTGGTGGAGGTAATTTTAATTTCGGATGTAATCCTGCTGTCTTCCACTCCTGAAACATATCTAAGTTTGAAAAAAGGCTTAAAGAAATGTTTGGAAACATTTTATATATTATTATAGAATAGATGTGTGGAATATAGTTTTTAAAATACATTTCAGATAAAATATATTACGAAAAATATAGCAGTTAAGTCTGTAATAGTAAATACAACTGAATTCATTTGTGGAACTTAGCTTAAACAAACTATAAAATTCTAAAAATATCAATAAAATTTTAGCTTAATTAAAAAAATAGTAGAAGATGGGAGAGTGGCTAAAAGATCCTTTACTATTAAGTTTGAAATAAAATCTTCTGTTTAGTAACTGCTAAATTATGAAGGCACAAACTGTGTGCTCAATAACACAAGATTCCTTCAATTCTGACTCTGGTCACCAAAATGGTCAAAATGTATCAGAGACGGCCAGGCATTGTGAAAAAATGTATTAGGAAAAATCACCACAAGCAGACATTTTTTTTTTCTATTCCTCAAGCCCCAGAATAACAAACTAAATTATTTTCAAATATTACTTTATTTAGCATTAGTGTATGTATACATGCACAACACAATTGATAAAAGATAGAATAGACAGTCATAGAAGCTTTATAAGTCTATTTATGGTAGAATATTGAAGAGTATTTTATAATAATGTTCATTGAAGCAGCCAGAATGTTATAATTATTTTATTGAAAAATGAGACGACACAATTATACACACATACAGCAACATTATTGAACTGTTCTGCTTGTAAGCATTCTTATAATCTCAAACTCAGAATGTTCTGCTTAGCACTCGTTTTCAAGAATACTACAAATATTATGGAAGATGAAAGAAAAACATTAACTAGTGTAAAAATAAGTATGATAAATTAATAAAATTAAGAATGTTAAAACTCATGAACAACCAAATACATAAAAATTAAGCTACTTATAGTTAGCCAGAAAAAGGAGTTAAAAGATAAATATCCTAACTTTGAGAGTCAAAATGCTTAATTAGTAATAAATTGAATGAATTAATAATATTAGTGAACAATAACTACATACATATTGTAAATAGTATTATGTAGACAATATCTACATAATACAATATAGCAAAAATATTTAGAAATAAATATGTCAAACAAAATTTGAAACATATTTGCATAATTATAATTCATTTAAATCTCATGTTACAACATTGAGAGTGTTTTTCAATTAAACTTATCAATTTTATAAACATTATTGATTTTATTTTAAATAAAGCTTAAGTGTACCTCATTAACTTTTAATTAAATGATATTTGATGCTAAATAAAGCTATAAATACATATTAATTGAAAACTTTCAATAAAATCAGAATAACTGCCAAATTGTGAGGAATACAATAAAAGTAAAACAATAAAATAATTTAAACATCACTGATATTTATTGATTGTATTTCCAATACCTAAGTCCATTTGTGCATTTTAATCGTTTGAGTGAGGAAGAGTTTTCTTATATATAAACGTAACATAACAAGCAAAGCATGATAGCGCTTCGTCGCACTTAAACGGTTAAAAAGGAAACAAATTTTAAATATTTTATTATTAATCTTCACTGATCTAAATCAATTATTCAATAGTCATCATAATCAAATCAAAATAAAAATGAATGAAAATGGATTTTTAAATTAAAGAAAGATCTGCACATACACACATTACAGTAAATTCCCCATTGTAAGCAAAATGGAATAAAGAACAAATCAACACAAATATAAATTTGAACAATTTATACACACAACAGGTAACACTAATATTTATTGGCTGAGAAATTAGTAATTCATTTCTTACAAACTTAACTTTTTAAAAAATTGTCTCAATGCAAGGAAACTTTTGAACATCTTTAATTTACTATGAAGAAACATCTTTTACTTACTATGAAATAAACATTTTTAAAATTTAGACAGCAATGATAATCTTCAAGTGGATAATTGAGAGTTTACAATATATTATCACAGAAGTATTCTAAACCTGTCACCTCAGCATACTTTGTTGCAAGTTTTATAAATGTAAGCATATCATTTATTGGATTGCACTTAAAATAAGGAGAAATTTTTCAGCAAATCTACAGAGACCTAAAGCTGAACTCTAATAATATAATGCTTGGTAAAAATGTGTGTGTGTTAGGTTTTACTGTAACATTTTCCTGATTTTTCAAGGAAAATATAAAATTAGTGAAACAAAGATATCCATTTCAGCAATCAAATTCCACTCCTTTCATTACACTAGATACAGTAAGGCAAATGAAAACAAAGACTAAAAGAACAATTGATGAGTCAATAACAACTGCTTGTAAATATCAGTTAGACAACATAATAAAAACATAACAGATTTATTATTATTACTCTTTATAAAGTTAAGTGAATGCTTTCCAGGTTTTCTGAATTCATTTACTATTTACATGTTTCCTCATAAATTCCATATTAAAAAATATGGAAGAAAATATGATGCATAAAAGAATAGGAAATTAATAAGTAGGTTTTATGGTTTTAAATAGAAAAAACATTATATATGTGTAATTTAATGAAGCCAAATCTTTTGCAAGTTTTATGAAACATTAAAATATGCAGACTCCATATGTCAATTATCCTTTAGTGATAGCTATTAAACTTTTGCAAAAACTTATAAGAAATGTATAGGCAAAAACATTAGTTAAAACAGATATTTATATAGATTAAAGAAAACTAATAGTATTTAATTTTAAATGATATGTAATGATTCTAGATATGATTTTATGCAGAATCATTTAACATCATACCATTTAAAATCGGCATAAATGACAGTAGAATCACCAACCAAAAAATAGACATTTATATCATAATCAAAGACATTTATATCATAATCAAATCGAACTAAAAAGTATAGTTTCAATGGTTAAAAAATAAAAAAAGCATAATAGGAAAATATAAAATTGTATCATAAATAAGTAGCTAACTCAAAGCAATTATGTTCTTTTTTTACAATATAGTATTCTTCAAAACTCTGCAATAGCTTATTCAAAGATATAATCATTTTAAAAAATTATTGCACATCTATTATTATAGTACTACAGGTAACTTGGGAATACTTGTTGTATACAGCAATTCAAGCTTCAGATAGAAAAAAAACATTGAAAATAAGTTTATAGACATATTTTTTTCAAGACAAGAATAAACTTTTGGGCCATGATTTTATTTTTTGGGGGCACAATATTCAAGAGGAAATTAGCTAAAATACAATTAAGTAAAATTTCAGAAAATGTATTTTACTCTGTTAATTAAGTTTGATTTGCAACATGATTATATTTTATATGATAACAAGCTGAAACAATTTATACTGATTTCAATTGTTGTTTGTTCTTTATGAGCCAAATGAAAAATATCAGGATAAGCTAAACAAAAATTAGTTATTTTATATCTAAAAATATCCATAGAACAATATATGTAAAATATATATTGCACTCTAATATTTATATATTCTATTGTAAAAAAATAATTTATATTGAACCTAATCCATTATAAAAAAATTTAAGGTAACGTAAAAGTGGAAATAAAAAAACTTGAGTTTCAATTTACAACAAAAGAGCAATTAAATTTATTAATGAAATGTACATTTCAATTTATAAACATGCATAAAATACAAAAACTCCTTAATATATCAAAAACGTCATTGAACTTTCCTTTCTTTGCATTTACTGCATTATATTATATAGTGCCATAATTGTAAGGAACAAAATAAATAAAACACTTACACAAGCTTACTCTATATATATATATATATATAATACACATATGAATTAAAACAAAAATTATTAAACTTATTTCTGAATAATTCATCACAAAAAGATGAAAAGTTAATCATAAAAATTAATTTTTTTTCTGCAAATAAAAACAATTATTCAAGAAACTAAATTTATCATTTATAGAAGCAAATTATTTCTGATTATAGTTTGTGTAATTCAAACAGAGAAGAGAGATTACAAGTAATAAGTTAAATTTGCTATAATCTGATCACTAATAAATTATAGTATAAAAAATTGCTTTTTTAAAAAATAAACTTATTTAAATAAAATCAATACATAATTAATTATCATAAATAAATAAACAATTACACATTACCAAAAAAGTGCTAAAATACATCAACAAAATCATCATATTAGTTTGAAAGTTAAAAACATCCAACTATAAAAAACGCGTAAAACAATTTTCCTTAAAAAGCCAGAAGCTTTCAAAAAAATAAAAAAAAAAAGTGCTTGAATTTCAAAACGATTATCTGTAGAGAATATTCCCCTCTTTTATCTTTGGGATATATTTTCATCGCAAAAATTCAATTGCAACCTGCACAGCAGGTATATTATGAACAATATTTACAAAAACTGATATTAATTATTAAAATAAATCCCAGTTAATTTAAGAAAGAATAGCATATGATATTCTTTCTATCTATATATAAATAAGTAAACTACAATATCTGAAAGCTGATGATCTGAACTGTTCTTGCAAAGTCTATAAAGTGAAAAATGAACTAAAAAATTAGTTTAGAATGCAAAAAGAATTTTAGAAATTAATAAACTACGTGTTTCACCAGAAAAGCACCACACATTGCACAGATATATAAGAACTTTTTATTCATTTATACTATAATGTATTGTAAAGTTTGGAGAATGCTTTACCCTTTATTAACTGTTTATTAAATCCAACTTACCAATAAAACTAAATGCCAGATTGTATTTGTGATTTTATTAGGTGATGGATACTGCATTAATTTCTTAACAAAGTTTTATTCTTATATAACTCATATTATAAAGAAACTAATAAAAGAGACAAAATGAACACAATATTGGGACAATATCGATAACATGTTAGTTTTCAGTAATATGAGACAATAAAAAGTCAAACTAAATATGTATCTTGGCTCTATTACCTAGTTCAGATCCCATAAATCGATTACCAATGCACCTTATCACATATTCACATTACCAGTGTTATAGATTTTAATGTTTTAAAAATCGTTTCTCACTTCAAGCTTAAAACATAACCAACAAATGATATGCAATTTTGAAAGTTCAGTATAATATTTGTAAAATGAACCTATATGATATATGAAAAAAAATAAAATTGATCACGAAATCAGCATTTTTCACGACTGGAAAATATTTGCAGAATTCTTTTAAATCATAAATGCAACTTATTTCAAGAATTAAAAGAAAATATTTAGAGTAAAAAATAATTACATCAAATAATTCATATTTAATTATAAAAAAGACTAAAAGAAAATTTAAAGAGATGAAAATGCATACTTAAAGTTATTAAATAAAAACTAAACACCTTAAAATTATTAAAAAATAACATATCTTTTTACTAATTAGCTTATTTTAGGTAATTTATTCAGATATTGAAACTTCAATAATTTTATTTTGGAGAAAAAAATTAAATTTTACCTCCAGAACTTCCTTTTTTATTGGATCTAATCGATATTTAGTTCCATACCATTTCTCAGTTTCAGTACAAATATCAGCAAATTTTTTTCCCACAACAGCAATTCTACAAGCAAACAAAAAAAAAAAAATCAGAAACATAATACAGTTAAAAGGATTTCTAAACAGTATAGAATATATATTGATTTCACCAAATGTCTACCCCCCCCCCAAAAATAAAATAAAAAAAAAGAATAAAAAAATTAGGATCTTTAAATTATTAGAACTTTTTCATCAGACAACGATTTTGCACTAATATTTTCTTAAATTATTGCAATGTAACCTTCCTCTTTGCAATCACATTTTTTTGTCTTCCTACAACAATTTCAATATCATTGTTTCAATCAACATTTGAAAATTTATCCAGATTTTTAATGAATCACCAAAATTTTCTATTAAGATCCATTTTTATGAGTAACAGCTGCAGCTGACACTACACTTCCCACGTGAGCTGTTGCATGCTTTAATTCTTGTTATGAACAAAAACTCTTTTGTTAATTATACCTTTCAGAGTGTAAGTATTTACACTGGTTACTAAAAATTAAGGAAAGAAAAAATATAGCAATAATTCCCCAAAAAATAAAACAAGCTCAATTAAATTTGAATATGTTGCTAAGTAAAAGGGAGCTAAGCAATATGACATGCAAAATAGTGGCTCTGATGTCGGAATATGTCATTTGGGAGGAGCATAAAAAATGGATGTTTCAGAGCAATTGTGGTTGCGTGTCTGAGATTAAAAATCTGGTATGGTAAAATTGTAACAATGGCCTCCAGGCATCATTTGACTGAACAATATCGATGGCGAGCTTTTGGTAGTCTAGAGATAGGACAAAGTCAGATAGAAGTGGCTTGATCGCTGAGCACGAGTTCATCTTTGATTCATAGACTTTGACAACAATTTCTAACCATGGATTCAGCTCCAAGAGGTTCAGCCAAAGACAAGCATGTGCTACCATGAAACTCTATGACTAATATTTGTCATTATGAGTACAAAGGAGCATAACTGTAACCCCAGCTGGACTCAGATACTGCCTTGCTGCAAAGTCTGGAAGGCTGGTATCCAGATCAACCATGCATTGAGGGCTTCACGAACAACTTTTTATATGTGAAGCAACCAGTCATTTGCATTCCATTAAAGTTTGCCATGGGCACGTCAACATGTCCACTGGGTGGGTGATGAATGGAGGGGTGTTCTCTTTAAGCATAAGGGCTTATGTTCAAGCAAGTCCAGCTTTAGCCTCAAAAACAATAGCAAATTCATTTTTATTTGGAGAGAACTTGGAACTCATTTTTGTCTATGAAACATCCATAAAAGAAATGCATACGAATCAAGCAGCACCTGTGTTTGGAGGTTGTATCTCTTTGGGTTTCCCCACTGGCCTCCATGGAAATGTTAATGCTCACACCTATAGAGATAATACCCTGGATATTTATGTGTGTCCTTCTGCCAGGACAACAGGTGATTTTACGGGAAGATATTGCAAGACCACACAGGACTCACATCTTGGATGCTTATCTTGAGCAGGAAACAATAGAGCGCATTCTGTAGCCAGCTCAATCACCTGACCCTAGCCCAATCAAGCATCTTTGGGACTCTCTACAATGGTGTGTAGCACTTAAGAAGGGTATTCTTTATATATTTATATATATATATATATATATATATATATATATATACACTTGGAAAAAAATAGTAAAAAATTATTAAAAGCAACTTTAATAAAAAATAACAGAATATATGATCATCTAAAATGGTGCTAAAAATTATGATGTTAAGATTAAAAGCATTTTTGTTATATTTCATTTAGGTGATATGCAGGATTGTTCCTTTCCCTTTCATGGGCACATCTTATATAATAACTGGTTGTTCTGAAAGAGTTTCGGAATTCTCTGCAGATGTATATTTAATCAGAACAATTAGGAAACTAAAAAGTTGATTCAAATTTTTTACAATAAGGTTGTAAAACAATATTAAAAAGTAAAAGATTTTCAGAATTATTTCATAGATATATTTAATTACTTAAAAAGTTTATGGAATTATGTTAAATGAAATTAAAACAAAAGCTTCTTTACTCCTAATTTGAAATATTTTTCATATTCCCCAATAAACTAATTTATTAAATGATTTTTTTTCTAAAATTGTCAGTTATACTTAATATTTTAGATAATACTTTCATTTCCTTATGTAATTTAAATGTAAAAATATAAATAAAATACAGATTAGATAAACATTAAAATAAATGTTAGAAAAACACTAAAGAAATATTAAGATTAAATATAAAATAGCATGGTGCTTCTGATAGAAAATAGAGAAATGACAAAATTTGATTATGGTGAAATGAAAATTCTCTTCTGTTTATACTATATTATTAAACAAAAGAAAAAATAGTTTATTCTTTTGTAATTACTCATTCCATGAAATGCTTGAACTAACTTCTAGTTTTGTTTTCAATGAAAAATAAAAAAAAGTTTGGCACTTAAGAAGGGTATGAAAAACTATCAAATGGCGATGTGATTATTTTAAATTCAACACAAATTCAAGATTACAAATCATTGCAAACAAAATATTTATAAAAAATTATTAAATGTATGATTCAAATATTTGAGTAAAACTTTTCTCTAAGTCAATGTAATTAGTTACAATATATAATACCGAATAGTATCTGGAGTCAGCATGTCCAACACCTTTGTAATTAACTCAGGTTTGTATTCATGAACTAAATATGAACCAGAAAGAATTTCTTCCATGGGAAAATCCTAAAAATTTAAACATTAACATGTCATCATTCATATATTACTTTTATAACTTTCATAATAAATAATTGTAAGTTAAATGTAACAGTTGGAGAAAGCAATTATTTAGAGCGATCTGAATAGTTGTTGGGTAATAATTTTTAACTGTTTGAGTGCTGAAGAGTTTTCTTATATATATGCTAAAAGTGCGGAATGAAATGGGTAGTAATTTAATTAACAAAATAAGAGAAGCGCTATCGCGCTTCTCTGCATTTTTGACGCATAACAAGCCAAGCGCGATAGCTCTTCCCCACACTCAAACGGTTAAACAACACAGTTTCATTTTAGTTTAGTACCAATAATAGAGCCATGTAATATTTTCTTAAGGTAAAACTAAAAATTTTCACATCAAATACTCACAAAAAATTATTCAACAAGGATTCAGGCAAAAATGTTAGAGTAATATTTTCAAACAATTTTGTTTTCTTATATAACAGTTTGTCTTACTTCTATATAAAATAAACAGTTCAAAGTTTAAGATGAATTACATTATGTTTTATACAGAATCAAAGAAAATTATGTGAACAAAGTATTGAAATTTTTCATTTAAATTAATAAAGACATTTCTCTTATTTGCTTTTACTAAGGAAAATTTCTTTTTATTAACTGTTTCATTTTCAACACACACATATACACACAAACACAATCACACATATCATAATAAAATCATTTAATTAACTACAACATTATTAATAATTAAATTTATCTCTCAGTGATGGAAAATAAATCAGTAGAAAATATACAAAAATTTAATAATTCTTTGGTAAAAAAACATTCCTCAAGTCTTTGTTGGTCTTTATAGCTCACAAATCTTTTTAAATTAAATATCACTTTATAGTTTTTTTACGAACTTTTTGTTGTTTTTCAGTATTTTTGTGTTGTGAGACAAATTTCATTATATTAAGCAATCAAAAAAATTAAGACACTGAATAGATGAGAAGTTATGTCAGACCATAAAAATAAAGGTTTTAAGATATCTGTGATATAGGATTTTCTTGTAGTGGAAACAATAATAAAAGAGCAACACATTTATGTTCTATATCATGACACACATTTAATTTAAAGGCATTGCAATAAAATATTTAAATGATAATGGTTTGCATGAATAATGTATATATTTGAAAGATATATATCTGGTATGACAAAGTTACAAAATTAAAAGAAAATATTAAACACTTTTTAAAGGATTGAAAAAGAGTTACACTTGTTATTTAAATTTTAATTGATTTTATAGAGAAACCGAAATTAAAAAATAAATGCTTACAAAAGAACCAGCTAATGAGCAAGCATATAGCTGTGGTTTTTCTTTGTCTTTGAAGCGAAAGGTATTGCTGTTTATTTTTTTCCGTTCTTCAAAAATCCATTCCTGGGGACCTTCTTTTTTAAGCATTGCAAGATATTGAAAAAGCATCAAAACAATGTCATTTGTGTGCTCTAAAATATTATAGAAAACATGCTATACAAAGAAAGAAGAAACCATGACAAAGTACATTTTATAAATAATACTTGCACAGTAAAAACAATAAAAGCAAATAAAATTCATTTCCAAATTAAATCAGCATACAATATTATTTAGCTGTTA
Organism: Latrodectus geometricus; assembly: GCA_026290005.1. Classification (NCBI taxonomy): domain Eukaryota; kingdom Metazoa; phylum Arthropoda; class Arachnida; order Araneae; family Theridiidae; genus Latrodectus; species Latrodectus geometricus. Next base: position 634,277 of record JAPDSC010039171.1, read on the forward strand.
ATAAAACTGAAGACTAGATTTACAAATAAGCCACAAAAATAGCTTAACACTCTGTTGTAGAAATTCAAAATGAGTATTTTTAATTATGTTAAAAATGCTTAAAAGAAGTACAGAGCAGTCTTTAAAATTAATTCCTCATTTAAATAGCCAATAGAACAATTGAAATATGAAACTTAAATCAGTAATTTATTATTTGTCACTTTTTAAAAAATTAAACAGATGAAGTTTATTTTTTCAATATTTTTACAACAATTAACTTCACTCAAGTATTTTTACAATTAATTCTATAACACTAAAATGTGTGATATTGTAAAATACTTTTGAAAAATTAAATATTTGGCTATTGCTTTTCACTCAAGTTTTGCCCTTCCTATGTATCTGCATTCAATTTAGATAAAGTACTCGTTTTTTTTTTCATTCCTATATTCCTTCTCCAGTATTAACAAACTTTGTTCATTCTTTGAAGGGAGAATTGTCAAAATAAAAAAATTAAATTTCTAAGTTAAGCACTTTCTCTGATAAGAACAAAATTATATATTATTCAAAATATATAAATTATTTATCCCACACTTTCATTTATTATTCCAAAAAAAAAAATTAAATCATATTCTATATTCATTTACCAGCAATAATATATTATTTTATCATAGTTGATAGAAGCTTATCCTGTTTACATTATAAAATATTAATTTCATGGAAATCATACACATTTCTAACAGATATCAATAAATTATTCAAAAAAATTGTCAGTTATTTAATTTTTCTTAAAAGATATAAATACATTGTTGCAACATGCATCTTAACATATTTTGTTCTATCAACAAAAATTGCCATCCAATTCTTGTTCTGTATTAACAGTTTTGTCAGTCTATTAAAAGTGACATTTTCATCCAAAGAAACACAAGGATTGATGCAATAGTCTCCTTTAGCTTAGATTAATAATGATTATTTTAATTCTAATGCTATAAAAATAATTAGCATTTATTCCAAAAGGTACTCAGATTCAGCATTAAAATATTCATAGACTTAAATGACAAATGATGAACAAAGTCTGCCAAAAGAGAATGGTTGGATGAATCAAACAAATTATAATCAAAGCAGCTAAAAAACACTATCCCAGTATACTGCTAAGAAAAGCAAACAAATTTGATGGAGAATGCTGAACAACAGAATGGAAGAGCAGGACTTATAAATTAATAATACAGAAGCTTTTCACTAGAGATGCAGAGGGAGGATATAAAGAGATAAGAAGCGAAGAATATAGAATACACAGGAGTAAGAAAAGATCACATCTTAATGAGATATACAGTGAGATTGAAAACCTAAAGTCGCAAAAGAATACACACAATATTGACATCATTGGATGTTCAAAGCAGGCTCTTGTAAAGGCATTTGTCTTGCTTGAAAAAGCAGCTGGAAAGATGGGTCTGTTGATCAATGAAAATAAAACCAAATTAATGATAATAACAAATAGACCAATGGATCTATCCCCTCTAATGATAATCAATTATATATTTGAGACTATTAAGCAATTTAAATATTTGGGCACAATAATCTTAAAGAACAATATTAAAATTGAAATAATAAATATGTTCAATATTGCCATCAGATAATTTTATGGACTTACAAGTCAAATCAAATTTAAACTAATTAGTATAAAAACCAAAATAAATCTATACAAGATTTTTACTACCTGTTCCCATTAACGAATCTGATTGCTTAAAAAGGCAAAAAATATAATGATCCCCACAAGGTAAAGATAGTAAAGGCTTCGTGTATTATATGGCTAGGCTATATTCATAAATGGTTCCCCCCCCCCACAAAAGATATAATTTTTTCAAGAATAGAGGGAAAATGCTGAAACAGAAGATCTTTAACTAGATGGTTAGATAGCACGAAAAAGACCTTAAACTGTTGAGAGTCAACTAATGGAAAGCTGTAGTGTTCAATAAGGTCAGGTGGAGAAAGCTAGGAGAGGTAGCCTTGGTCTGTAACAGGCTGTAGAGATTATGAAGAAGAATTATGACATGAAGGCAATACTAGCAGAGTTTACACTGTGGTAACTTTCCAATTATAAAGAAAAATTTTAAAGACAGAGATAATCGTAGTGAATCTGAAGAAGTTTAATTAATATTAAGTTTGTTAGTAATTCCTTTATGCGTTATCTGTTAAATGAAATTACTTTAAAAAATTATGCGTAAATATAAATGGATACAAAGATAGTTTTTTTGTGATTTCCTAGCAACACAACTAAAGTTCACTTAATAAAATAAATTTCTTACACTATAATTAAATTTCACACAGTAGCATAATATAATAATGCCATGGGTCACTGAAAAAATTAGAAGGCCCCACATAATTTTAAAAAGAACTTTTTAATAAAATATTAACTTACTAACATTTTGAACAATTGCAATATTTGTCAAAGCAGAAGCAACACACAAATTAAACTTCCTTATTAAACACTCAAAAATAATTATCACTCCAAAGATTGAGTTAATAACATAGAAATAAGAAATTATTTAGAGCATTTAGATAATATACTAAAATACTGAAAGAAATTTATATTCAATCAGAAAATATTAAAATTGTTTAAAAAAAATAGAAGGTGAATCAGAAATGTATGCAGCACTCTATATAATCTTGCCAAATAAATACAGTAAACTCAGTTATAATGAACACAAATATTCCACACTGAATTAAGGAAAATTTGTATATTAATATATAATCAACAAGATAAAGTTTGGTTGTATTTCAGTAAAATCCCATGTTTTGCAGTTTCTTTTTCTGGAGAGTTCTTAATAACTAATGCTTTTACCATTTATGGTTATAAGACACTATCATTAAGTTAACAACATTAGGGACAATATGACAGTCAGCCTTTTTATTTCCTAATACAGTATTCCATAAAGGAAGATTTAAATTGTTGAGAAATATAAAGGAAAATAAATTATTCAAATTTCTCTTGGGAGGAAACACCAAGACAACACACAAGAAATTTTTGATAGAATTATATAAAAAAATAATAAACTTCACTAATTGTTCACAAAAAATTCAAAAATATTTTTAACTATATTTTTTATAATTTTGTCTAACTTTTAAATTTTACAGAAATTTAAGTTAAATGGTTTTATTGTATTATAAAATGCAAATCTATGTTGATTTAATATTTAATCTCAATTGTTATGCAGCAAAGTAATATACTAAGGAACAAGGTTTTGTAATTCCTATTTATTCATTCAAGTTAAGATATGCATTATTTTATTACTTTTAATTAAAATAATTTTTTCACTAGTTACACCATTAAAGATTCCTAAGTGCTAAACCGATTGGGATCGCTAAAAAAAACAATATCGGTAATCATTCATACCATTTCTGGAATAACTAATGATGTTTATAAACTACCCATGATAAAATGACAGGAGAATCTGTATATTTAATAGAAAATCTCTTTAATTATTTCATAATGAAACTGTACAAACATTACTGGCAAGGTACTTTATGACTGTCTTATATGTTACAGAGTTGTCCAGATTTAGTTAAAAAACTTTCAAAAGTGTGTTCTTTATTTGCAGTTTAATACAGTGAAACTTCTGATGATCGTCAAACAAAAAAAAAATTTATTGAATACAAGTTCTGAAAATGTAAAATAAAAATAGATCGCAAAATAATGGTAACATTACTACAAGTTTTTATAATGCAATTCTTTTTCTTTACAAAAACATGTAGTAACATGTTAACATCAAAGTAGTGTGTAAGCAATATAAACTGTACAGTAAGCTGTATGAGGTAGATTTCTACTTTTATGTAACTAATGTAAAATGTATACAGTAACAGTGGGATCATATCCTAAAAGTAAAATAATCTCTTAGTCCTTAAAGAAGACATTCTGATTAAAAAGTAATCCATTCAGATTAAGAGATGGTTTCAATTTTCTCGAATCCTAAGAATTTCAGTTGGTTTGGTTGTTATTCTGCAACCACATTTTACTTACTAGAATTAATCCAGGGCAAGCAGTCATAAAGTGGAGTCTGAACAGCTATAAATATCCATACCCAATACAACAATCAAAAAAATGAACTATTGAACTGATGGTTAGACTGTTATTCAAAGGCCAGTCCAACTATTGTGAACTATAGAATAGTTTTTACACAAATAGAAGACTAACTATAAAATTTATCCCTATACAATAACATATGCTTTAAAAAACAATTTAGAACAGTGCAGTTTATTAGTTTATAAAATCAATGGTTATATTGGGTACATATAGGGTTTTCTTTATTTCTTTACTGCAACTTTTGAAACAAGGATTAATTCAACAGGAGTCTACAATTCACAAATGACTCAGTCATTGCAAGAATCCATGGCTGAAGTGACACTAGTAAATGCAGTGTGATATCTCTAAGCATCTTCCTTTAGAGTAACTGATAAGTTAAAGGCCATGTATAAAGAAGAAAACTAAAACTTAAATCATATAAATACAACTAATTGTACAATAGGAAAAATTGAAAGTATTTAGAAATGATAAAAGTTTTGGAAGAAAGAATGCAAGTAAAGAAAGATCACTTTTTAATAGCTTATAAATTTATTTGCAGTGTACTATCAGCATATTTTTTTTAACATATTAACATTCTAAATGCCAGTTCAATACAGAAAAACACAAACTAAATGGGAATGACACGTGTAATTCTGTAAAGTCTTTATTTCCATTAATTCTTTGATAAATTTTAGAAATAAGAAAAGCGATTATAGATAAGCCAATAATATATTTCATATAAATATTCTAGCTTATAATACATGTGACAATGAATGAAACAGGTGATTTTGAAACCAAGGAAACAGTAAGTTACTTTAGCAATCAGAAAACGTGGAAGGTGCCATCAGGACAACAAACTTTTGCCACTGAACCTGACATCAGTATTCAGTTGAGATGGCATTGTGGACCAGTGAACAATGTGCTTTGTCTGTGGAGAAGTTCTACAAAAACAATGACAGCTATGTGGCCACACAGTGTGAACTTTACACTCGTTACAATCCCCTACATCATGCCCCAGTTCAATAAGCACATGCATTCAAATTATGAATACGGAACTTTCAGGAAACTGGTAATGTGATGAAAAAAATGGGTGGAAGTATAAAGCACATTTGCAGACTAGAGAATGTTGCAAGAATGACATGAAAAAACCTTCAGCTGAAGTCCCAGGCATTTTGTAAACAATACCCTATACCTTGGCATACTGGATCACTGTGTACAGAGATAATTGCACAAAAAGCTGCAATATCACCGATACAAAATGCAGATAGTCATCCAAAGGGATAATTCTTTTCCCAGGAATTGTTGGAACTCACGAGTGACAACCCAGGCCTGTGCTGCAATCAGATCACCAACAATGAGGCGAATTTTTATGCATCAACCTCTTTTAATAAGCAAAACTTTAGAAACTATTCAGAAGAAAATCCTGAAATGCTTCATGAAAAGCTACTTCACAGTCAGAAAGTGGTAGTATGGAGTAGAGTATCATCATTTGGACTCATTGGGCTATATTTGTATAAAGATCATCTCGGTACTAGTGTTTTTTGTGACTAGAGAATAATATGCTCACATGTATAGAACCATTTCCTAGAGCCATAGTTTGCTGATCTTCCTGTAATGGCAAATACATTTTTTCAAGAAGGGTTCACACATGCCATATCTTGCTCATTTCCTTATCATAGCTATATAACATTTTTGCTGATCATCTCATCTCCAAGAATAATTCCCTGGTCTTCTAGATCCCCTGATATTATAGCATGTGTTTTTTTCTTTGGGGTTATATGAAATCTGATTTCTTTTGGTGTGTCCTTCCACACACCATTCAGGAAGTGAAGAATCAAATTCGCTAGAAAATTCATCAATTCATTTTAGTGCCAGTCCTGCAAGATTGATGACTGACTTCTGTGAAGACTTGAAATGTGTGTGAAGGAAAAGGAGCGGGGAGGGGAACCTAAAGGATGACATTTTCAAGTCATGAGCATTTTATGTGATGTGCAAGTTGTTCAGAAACATTCCTCACACAGTGCAAGCATTCTAAATTCATGTTGTAATTCTTTAATATCACTGTGAAATTTTTTTTACCACTGGTTTAGATTTCAAAATCACCCATTTCACTGCACCATTTGTTATTGGTTATAAGCCAGTGTTTACTTCTTTTTTTAAAATATTTTTAAATAAATTTCTAATGATAAAAAGAACATTTAATTATTTACAATTTTTATAGAAGCTAATAGAAGAAAATTAAAATTATTACAAGCAAATGAGTTTAAAAATCAAGAACTACAATCAGAGAAAAACAGGCTTACCAAGGCCTTCCTCAGTCAATTCCATATCTACAATAAAGAATGCAAATCCTTTTGCACCAGATTTATAGCCAGATACCAGATTATTAGCCCAACCTAGAAAGAAAAAAAAAGAAATAACCATATTAAAATATACTAAAAAATGTATGCATTTTGCATATTTTAATATAAAAATTATGTTGCACAGAACATAATTTCATTAAACTTCACTTGCAGATAGTAATTACTTACATTTAAACTAGTTAAATATGAAGTATTGCAAATATCAACATATTAAATTAAAATTAGCACAAGAATTAACATATTAATTTCAATAAAAATACATTAAGCAGAAATAGATTTAATCATGCAATGAATTTTTTATATCTATATAGGTTCATTTTTTTAATATTTAGAGTATATTATTTCCATTAGAAATAATACTAACACTAAAACTATTTACACACAAACATGCTATACACATTTAAATGTTTAATATTTTCACGTTTCATAAAAAAAGCATAAGAGAATAAGAAAATACTTATTTCTCATACAAGGGCCAAAGAACTTCAAATTTTAATAAATTAACCTGTGTGAAACGAATACAACAAATTTATCATAATATATATATATATATATATATATATATATATATATATATATATATA
>JAPDSC010039171.1:641269-744725 GCA_026290005.1 Latrodectus geometricus
ATATATATATATATATATATATATATATATATATATATATATATATATATATATATTAAGTGATTGGTTGTTTTCTATTCTGCAATGAATTTTTTGCCATAATGATTAACTCAATGCGTATTAAGAGACCAAAGTGGATTTTGTATTACAACAAATATCCCTGCCTAAGGAGGAAATTGAACTCAAACTGTTGAGCTAAAAGCTTTTCATTGCCAAGACATAACAATTAGAAGATGAATTATACATCATTAACTTAGAAAAGAAAGTATTTGTCAGTAGCAAAATAAATATCCTTTATAATGGATAACTAGTATTGAAATTCCCCATAATAAAAACACAAATTCCCAGAGCACTCATAAAATTTAAATAATCAAGAAAATTGTGAGACTATAAATCAATACCTAAGCAAATGTTTTAACATCACACTTAAATCATCAATATCAAAAATGCAACCTTATAACAAACTTAATCACAAAGAATTGAAACATTTTTCAAATTCTGACTATTTGCATTCTAAAATAAACAATCTTTAATATTTTATTTCGGCCTGATTCCTTTTAAGTTGAAAAGATTGAAATGCTTAGTTACAAATATACTCAATTTACATAGATCTCTATAAAATTATTCTTTGTTTTTAAAGTGAATCTACAATTTTTTTTATTACTGTGCAGAAACCTGTGTAATATGTTTTAAAAAAATTATCTGTTACAGGATATAAAAGTATAATTTTTTTTAATTTTGTTAAAGTCTCTTAATTATATCTGAAATGTGTAGTTAAATTGTTCTTTTTTGATAAGCCAAAATATAACTGTCTAACCATGAATCTAGTATTTCATTCACCAAAAATGGAAAAAATTTTTAAATATAGATTTGAGAACAGATCTGATTTACTCGATTAGAAATTTAATTCCGAACCATTACGTACAATTGTACCTAATGGGGAATAACATCTCTGAACTGAACAGAAAGACAAGAAGGTTAATGGCCTAAAAGTTCAGCTCTCTCTAATTGAAATCAGTCTAAAAATCAACTCTTTTGTCTGCGAGATTAACTTATCAAAGTGAGCATAGAATCATCACAAATCTACCGAGAGAAAATAATTTAAGATATAGTTACCAAGAGATTTCAGTTCAGATAACAAACTTCCTGGACCTTCATGACCAATAAGATGGGCTAAATAAGAAGTAGGCTACAAAAATAAAAAAAAGCTATCAAAATGAAGTTATTACATTATAATGAAATGCATATTTAAAGGAATACTATAAGCTGAATTAGAGCAAAATAAGATCATGATTTAGCTACAAAATAATCCTTCAGCTTGTGATTCTACTGTCACTTTTTAACACAAGGCTAATTCAATCAATTACTTATAGTTACAAATGGATAAACCACTAGGAACATATATACCTAAAGTGAGAATGAAACTAAAAAATGTTCGAACAAAAGACCAGATTTAACTAAACATCTGTAGGCTTAGCTTAGTTAAGTACCAAGCTTCATTAAATTGATTACCTTTCTATTGAGATGGTATTTAATTTAGTCAAATCCCAATATTTGAGATGGTACTTATTTTGGCACCGATCAAATTTAATTGATATATTTGTTGCTTTAGTCTTTTCAAACACCAAGGTTAATTCAAATAGAAGTTAGAGCTTAAAGTGGATTCTAAACCACTTTAACAGCAATTATATACCTAATACAATATAAATGGATACAAACCTAATTAAAAAGAGTAAAAGTATGAAAATGAAAAGATATTACTATCAATTTACCTATAGTTATAATAGTTCAATAAAATTCAGTATTTTTACAACCAAAACTTTTCTAAAATGATGGAGCTGCCATAACCTTACTGATTAACACTGTAAAAGACTGAGACAAGTTAAACAGTGTAACAGCATATTATTGTTTGACGTAGAATAATTATCATCAATAAAAATGCAGGGTTTTTTTCATCTAAAACTTATCTATATGTATAAATGTAGAACAAATTTCAAAACTTTCAAATTTAATCATCATAATAAATATAACTACATGCCAAAACAAAATTTTATCACATAAATTTAACTTACACATGAACGATATTCTTTATGCAGATCTGGTACAGGAAAGGATATGTTGATAGATTGTAAATCCTTTACTGGAACAACATAGCCTTGTAACTAAAATAAAATATACTTTAGCATACATACAAATTATAAATATTTATTGGTCAAAAAGAATTCAGACTAGGGTATTTGAGGTAAAAAATTTATATAAATGCTTTGCTTCAAGAAAAAAGAACATACCGATTAAATGTACATCTATTATTTTACAGACAGAAAAAAATTTTGGAGGGCTTAAAAAAGTAATGAAGAAGTTATAGGCAATAGTAGAAACCACAATATGAAAACATGAGAACTGATCCAAATGGAAACAAACTTTACTTTAAAAAAAAACACAACCAAAAGATGGGAATTTCAAGAAAGAGATTATAAAGAAATATTCATAAAGATTGTGGAAATGCTAAATATTATTATCAAATTAACTTCTATTTATTCAAGAGAAAACTATACTAATTTTTGAAACAAAACAATAAAGTAGAATTTTTTTAAAGTTGAATTTTATCAAAACACATGCCGCCCAACCTGTCTAGTGGTTAGCGTACCTTACTACAGATGGGTGGGACCTGGGTTCGAATCCTGGCTCGGGCATGGATGTACTTTCTCTCTTTCTTATCTTTGTCCTTTCTTTGTGTGTGTGTGAATGGTTGCCTACCTTATAAACGGGTACCTATGGCATGTGTGTACTGAGGAAGTCGGACTCCACACCAAATATGTTTCAGTTGGAAAAGTGGAGCAGCGCACCCCATATTGCCAGCCTGGCTGGCACATGACAACAATAACATCAAAACACATAAAAATTCTCATCTACAATGCTGCAAAAATAATAAATGCTTTCATTAATTAATAAAAAAAATTAGAAATAAATGAGTACACTAAAAATACTTAGAAGAAGCAAATAAAAATATTGATCATAATTCTAAGTATTACTATAGATATGATTCAATAGGATAGGGAAATCTATTTTGGACTAAATGTCACATTTTTAAATAATGACACCTTAAACTTAATTTCAGAGAAAAATTAGCATAAAGATTTATTCTTTTGAAGAAAAGAGTAATCTTTATGATAATTTTTTTAAAAAAATTTTAACTAAATAATTAATTTTCACTTAAAAATCTAATAAAAATATAGCTACATATATAAATTGTAATATAATCTCTTTTGGAGCAATTTGAAGCAATTGTGCTTCTTTACAACTGATAGGAAAAGTTTATTAAGGAGGAGATTTCCAGTAAAAACTATCTGAAATGGTAAATATTATATTTGTTTATTTAGCCTTTCAATGTGATAAACTATAAGTGTACATATTAAATGATATGTACATTTATTATCTATCAGATATTGAATGGATGATTAAACAAATGTGTTAATTAAAATGTTTTTAATGAGACTATAAATAACTGATTAATTAAAGAAAAATAAAAAGAAAATAACGAATACCAAATACTGAAAGTGCAATCAACAAAAAATTTAATCTTCATTGATTCAGCATATGTAATATAATGTCTAAGTAATTTCTTAAGATTAAAAACGATTGACACAAAAAGGACCAAAGAATCTGTGGGACTTATTGTTTAATGATGTAATTCAACAAATCTGTTAATTTCAATCTTGAAAGTTCTTGTTTTTTGTATGTTTCCAGGTTTTAAAAATATTTTAAAACCACAGTTTTAACAAGATAATCAGTTAAAATTATTAATGAATGCTCACCTTAAAATACTAATCAAATATATCAACTTTATTGTGAATTGCAGATTCCAAATATAAAAAAAGTTTAAATAACTTGCATATACTAATTATTGAAGATATTTCCAAAATTGTAATTAATTTTTGTTTTTAAAAATTTTCAAGTTTTGTTAATAGACTGATATTAGTAGTAAATAGATTATTCATAAAAAATTATCTGAAATGTTATTAATAAAGATTTTTAAATTATTATAGTAGTAGTATAATGGAAAGAAAACATTGAAATAATAAAAAATTCATCAAGACAAAAAGAATAATTATACATTGCTAAATTCTGAAAGTAATCCAATTTTTTACAAAAAATTTAACTTAAATATTGGAGCAAAGTAATCTTGGGTCAATGTTGGTAGTAAAAATAATTTCAAAAACTACAACTCTAAAGAGAAACAAGTATTTCATATAGTTTTCTTCATTTTATGTGAAAAAGTTTCATTCGAAATTATTTAGTTAATAATTGAAATATTTCATTACTTAATTCAAACAATACATAAATCAAGGTCAAAAAGCTAAAAACTTTCATTTGTAAAAAACTACACACCAAGTAGAAATGAAAATTAAATGCAATTTGCAAAAAATTCAAAATACATTAGGATATGATGTAAATTCTTAGAATGTTAAAATAACAAAGCAATCAATTTTGCATACATTGAAAAATGTTTTCTAAATTTTCAAATAAAATTGTTTTCTATAATTTCTGGAATCGAGAAGTTAAAACTTCACAGCAAGCCAAAATAATATATTTCTAGTAGAAAAGAGCATGGAACAGAAGTTCTGGTAAAAGTGAATGTCTTTACAACCAGAGGAATTAGCTGTGGTCGGTGATATCATACTTAATACACCTGCGGTTAATCCTTTCACCGTGATTAAAAAACGTCTGTGTGATCAATATGCAGATTCGGAATCGCAGCGACTCAAAGATTTAATATCTGGAATGGAACTTGGTGATTGCCGTCCTTCACGACTTCTATTGGAAATGAAGAGCAAGGCTGGTACGAAAATAAACGATGATCTGCTAAAATCTTTATTGTTACAAAGACTGCCGATCCATGAGCAACAAATTTTGGCGATTTCAAACGACAATTTAGATAAGCTTGCCGAGATGGCAGATTTCATTATGTCAACAACAACCAGTGCTTCCTCAGTTAACGCCGTCTCAGCTCCCGCAGGTGAGCCAGATTTGCGGAAAATGTTATGTGAAATAACTACCCGCCTCTCTCGTCTGGAATCCCGTTCATGTGACTATTCAAGAAACCGCAGTAAACAGCGCTCTACAAGCCGAAATAGACAATCACAGAATCCGGCACACTGCTGATACCACAGGAGATTTCAACAACGAGCTACTAAGTGCCGAGATCCCTGTTCCTTCCAGGCGGAAAACTGCTAGAGCTGTCATCCAATCAGAAGGGTGACGGCAAGGCGATGATTCAACGTCTGTATTTGGCTGATAAAACATCTTTTTCACGATATCTCATCGATACTGGAGCGAATGTGTCCGTGGTTCCTCATACTGTCCATAAGCCAAGCAATCAAGCTGCGCGGATGCAACTTTTTGCTGCAAACAGGACAGCGATTCCAACTTTCGGTCAACGCCTGCTGAAATTAGATCTTGGTCTGAGAAGAGCATTCAACTGGCCTTTTATCATCGCTGACGTGTCTCAACCGATTATCAGTGCTGATTTCTTACGCCATTTTGGACTTGTAGTCGACATTAAGAATGGTGTTTTAATTGACCCTTCCACCTCCTTACAGTCTAAAGGAACTTTATATGCTGGAAATTACACTTCGGTTAAAGCAATCATTGAGGACTCTATAAGTTCCACAAAATATTAGCAGAATATCCTACTCTTATCAAAGCAAATACTACTCCAAATAAAGTTGTTCACGATGTGGAACATTGGATTCAAACAAATGGACCTCCAGTGTTCTCAAAACCCAGACGATTACCACCAGATAAACTGAAAGCTGCGAAACAAGAATTTGAATTCCTTGTAGCTTCTGGAGTCTGTCAACCGTCTAAAAGCTGTTGGACAAGCCCACTCCACATGGTGCACAGGAAAAATGGGGACTGGCGATCTTGTGGTGATTTTCGTCGACTTAATAGTGTCACCGTTCCTGATAGATACCCTGTACACCATATTCAAGACTGTTTTCAAGTGTTGGAAGGAAAAACAGTATTTTCTACCTTAGATCTTGAAAAAGCATATTATCATATCCCTGTTCCCAAAGAGGATGTTCCAAAAACTGCAGTAACAACTCCGTTTGGACTTTTCAAGTTCTTATTCATGCCATTCGGTTTGTCTAATGCTTCAGCAACATTCCAACAATTCATCCACAAAGTTTTGGGTGAATTCGACTTTTGAGTGCCTTACTTTGATGATGTGCTGGTGCGTCAAAAGATGACAAGGAACACTTAGCACATTTGAAGCTGATCTTCCAGAGATTTTCGGAATATGGAGTGACCCTAAATGTGAATAAATGTGTTTTAGGACAAGCTTCAGTAGAATTTCTGGGACATTTTGTGACTGCTAAAGGAATCACTCTCCTGCCTGAAAAAGTAGCAGCAATTACAAATTTTCCAAAACCTGTTACTGTTAAAGAATTACGTCGTTTCCTGGCCATTATATATTTTTATCGAAGATTTATATCTCGAGCTGCACAAACTCAAGCGGTTCTTAATGAATACCTAAAGGGCGCCAAAAAGAACGACAAATCAACAATAAAGTGGACAATTGAGGCTGAAACTGCTTTCGAAAAATGTAAGCAAGATTTAGCAGAAGCAACAACTCTTGATCCCCCTGTGTTAAATGCATGATTAGCAATTGTTGTGGACGCTTTAGATACAGCTGTCGGAGCCACCTTGCATTAAAAGATCGACAAGGAGTGGCAACCACTTGGATTTTATTCTAAAAAGCTATCTCCATCCCAACGTAATTACAGTGCTTACGATAGAGAACTATTGGCGTCATACATGGCAGTGAAATACTTCCGACATTTGGTGAAGGGTCGCCCATTTACCATATTTACAGACCACAAGCCCCTCACATTCGCTTTCAGACAGAAGGAAGACAAATGCTCGCCAAGGCAACTACGCCACTTGGATTTTATCAGTCAGTTTTCCACCAACATTCATCATGTGAAAGGAATTGACAATGTGGTTGCAGACGCCCTCTCCCGGATAGACATCACAACTATAGAAACACCATCAAACATTGACTTTCAGGAAATTGCTAATAACCAAAAAAGTGATAAAGAACTGTCAGAATTATTGTGACATCCTGATAAATCCTCCCTAGTGCTTCAATCTTTTGCAATAGGGGTTCCTGAAGTTGAGCTGTTTTGTGACACATCCACCAACCACATTCGACCATTCGTTCCTAAAGTGGATAGAAAAAAGATATTCCACAGTCTGCATTCTATCTCACATGATGATATTTTGTTAATTCAGTAGTGACTCCAGCAAGCGTGAATTAGCTTTCCATTTGCTTAAACCATATCTCTGGATTTGCTCGCCAAAATGGTGGTGGCTTGACGGCGACATGTGCAATCTGTTGACTTTCGGCTTCATTAACCATGTCGTTTTTTTTTTTTAAATAAATTCCAAAAATCGATAAAAAAAAATCGATTTGCTCGCCAAAATGGTGGTGGCTTGACGGCGACATGTGCAATCTGTTGACTTTCGGCTTCATTAACCATGTCGTTTTTTTTTTTTTTAAATAAATTCCAAAAATCGATAATGCAAAAATAATAGTTATTTTACAGGCAAAAGTGATGAGAATAGCAGAAAAGTACTCTAAAATTCGTGGAAAAGAGCAGTAACATGGATGCAGTTCGAACACAAAATTGTCGACAATCAGAAGATCCATGTATTAAAAATAGTTCCAAAGTCAACATTTATAGTAATGTCGATGAATAACCAAACAATGAAAGTTTAATCAAAACATAACTATTTAATGAGCAATAATTATTAGGTACAATTAATATATGTGATACATTATCGAATTAAAAGGAAATTATAAATTTTAACACGCTTTACTCAATTTTCACCAATGCAGTAGCGAGCGTTTCGCTTGGAGAATTTTGTTCTACCGAGCTGCGATCAGACTGACTGTTTTAGAATTTTCTGCCTAATCACCAGTTTATTCATCCGCCGCTTATCTTGTAATACCGCGTTGTTTACGTTTTGCTGCGGGACCACTACAGTTACAATTTGGTAGTACAAAGGTTGATAGCCCTGTTGTAATACAGTATCATGTGAATGAAGGTTTTATTATACATCATGATAAATTATATACAGAAGTAGAGTAATAATATTGTTAACACAGCAAGTACAATCCAAGGCATTGCAATTGAAGAGAATATAGAGTTAAATAATATGATACATGTAGGGAAATGAGGATATGGGGAATAAGGTTTCAGGAATTTCAATTTACTGAATTGTAAACTATTTATTATTTATTTTTTTAATTCATTAATTTTAGGCATGATTCTCAACCTGTGGGGCGCTGCCCCCTAGGGGGGCACGAGCATATAAAAGAGAAAATGTTATTTAAAAAAATTGATTAAGTGACTGAAAGGAAAGAACACACACACACATACAAAAGAAAATACATTTCGACATATTTAATAATTAACTTATTAAATTAAAACAACTTACTAAATTAAAAACAAATTTAATAATTATTAGTGACTTCCTTGGGCCTGTCTTTCAGAGCAAAGTTTTTCAAAGGAGGGTTTAATATTAGAAATACACACTCTCAGTTCTTTTTCTATATTTAGCTGAGATCTATATTTTGTCTTCAAAGAAGCCAGCCACCGCAGAAAATCCAGTTTCACAAAGGTAAGATGCTGAAAATGGTAGTAGAATGCGAAATGCCCTTGTTTTTAGTGCAGAAAACTCATCATCCACTCCTGCCTAAAATTCAAAGAGTGATTTATTACTAAATTGTCTTTTGGTTTCGCCGCTTGCCGTGATGTCTATGAAGGTTTCTTCCTCTTCGATTGAGAGTCCTTCGGGAGTATTTTGAAATGGATCCCTCACCCACTTGTAACTTGATATCAGTTTGTCGTCAGCAAGAAAGTACTTTTTAAAATTCTTTGCTAGCATTGCTAAATGATTTTCAATGGTTAAAAATACAACTTTTACATGTTGTTCTTCAGCCTTGTAAGTTTTAACACAATCATTCAAATTTGCAAACATTGTTAAGTTTTCTTGCTTTAAATTTCTGCTCCACAATTCCAATTTCAAAAAAGCATTAACTTTATCACTCGTATCCAATATATGTGTATTTGCTCCTTCCAGTTGAAGATTCAAGTTATTTAATTTTTCAAATATGTTGACTATGTAGCTCAGTTTCAACACAAATAAACTATCGCGAAAATTCTCAGCTTCCGGTCCGTTTTCCTCTTCTAGGAAAACGGCGATTTCTTCTCTTAATTCATAAACACGTTGCAAAAATTTCCCTCGTGATAACCATCTTGCAAAATAGTAACGCTGAATATACTGCACCGATGTCTTTACAAAGTGCGGAAAAGATTCTTGATTTCAGGGGTCTCATTTTTATATAATTTACTACGGTTACAACCGTAGTTAACACAATATTCGAACCAGGGCTCATTTCTTAGGAAGCCAAAGCTTCTCTGTAGATCATGCAATGTGTCCAGACGCACTGTGGCGATTTTTGTTTCACAAGTGCTTGAATACTTTGGAATCTTCCTGACATAGAACGAGCACCATCCGTGCATAATCCAATGCAATTTTTCCATTCTATGTTTGCCTCGTTCATAAAATCATTTAAGATAGTAAATAAAGCGAGTGCTGTTGCTTTGAGTTCTATTGGTTTGCAGAGAAGTAATTCTTCTACTACTGATAAATCATCACAAAATCTAACATAGGCAATGAAATGAGCATCTTTATTACTATCTGTTGCCTCATCGAGTTGTATTGAAAACAATTTGTAACTCAACTTCGACAAAAGCTGACACTTAACATCTTCAGCTATATCAGCAATTCGACGGGCAACAGTATCATTTGAAAGAGGTATAGACTGCATTTGATTTGCAAAATTATCTCCAAACATAATTTCTACAATATCAATCGCGGCTGGCAAAATAATCTCTTCACCAATGGTGTGAGGCTTTTTACATCTGGCTATTTTATATGAAACTTTGTAAGAGGCAATTAAAGCTTTTTCATTCACAGACAAAGTATTTTTAAACAATGATTTTTGCTTTTCATATGATTTTAATTTTAATTCGAAGAATTCTCTGGGTTTGTTCACGTACTCACTATGAAGCGTTTCCAAATGTCGTTAAAGTTTATTAGGTTTCATGCTGTCTGCTGCCAACATTTTTGAGCAAATGATGCACAGGGGCCTTTCTTCTTCATTTACTTCAATACTAGTGAACCCAAAATTTAAGTATTCTTGAGAGAATTTTCTTGATTTTATTTTCGGAACCATGCTCATCAGTGTACTTGTTGATGCTTGTCTATCGTCTAATGCTCACTTACGCCCGCTTAAAAATGTATCCATGATTCTGAATAAATCTGCTGCCGTGAATATTTAATAGGTGAATTGTAATTACACAAAAATATATATAATATACACATGCAGAATAGATTCAATAGTGATAGAAGGGTCGTCTCGAATGAGATTGTCTGGAATTGAAATTGGCGTCGTAGAACTTTCTCTATCTCCCTATGTGAAGACATTTGTTCAGATCTGCGCACGCTCCTAGCTTAATTTTTTGCTGACCAGACAAATCGAAACTTCTCGCGAAACCGTGAGTATGCCCGACATGTCGGGACGCAAGAGCAATAAAAAAGCATAGGATTCTTTTTTTTCAATGCTGAGGATCGGTGTTGCAAAATGTCAATAAATTTCGTTATTCTTGGTAATTTGTAAAGTTTAAAATTAAGGTTGTAGTGTAGGTTTAGCGCCAAAATACTCAAAATGCATTATTATTGTATATATTTTATTGTATGTGGTGGGGAGGGGGGCGCGATGAAAATTGTGATTGAAAATTGGGCCCTGAATACTAAAAGGTTGAGAAACACTGCCTTAATGCAAGCATAAAATCAGAAAATAACGGTACAGGTGAAATGGGATTTAATAATACTTTAAGATTTATATAATTGTACGAAGAGATATTATTTTTTTCTTTTGATCTGCCATTCTGCCAAAAGAAGAAGCAGTAGTTTGAGTTTCCCAACGGGAGAACTTAAGTTCATTCACCTAAGGGAATACCAGAACCCGAGGGGGAGGGCGGCAGGGGAAGCGGTTAACCGCATCGTAATGCGGGGTCATTAACTTTAGTAGAGGAGTAACTTCTGGCTATGGTTCCGACCGGGTGGTCGACCAGGGGGGGACAAAAGGGGAATTCCTCTTCTGTATCAGCCTTCACAAGTGAAGTCACTGTCACCAAGGGGAGTTAGAGTTAGAAGAAAATGGAAATTACTTAAAGGCATTGCCAATTTTAATAAAAATAAATTTATTTTGCTGTAGATGACATCTAATAGAGAAATAGCAATGAGATCACTATATGACACATTAAATTATTTGTTAAAATTTTTTTTAATTATAGTTTCTAAATATCTAGCAGGGTCTTTCTATTTATTGTTTGATTAACATCATATTGGATTTGTGTATTAATGAGGCGATTTGGTATGTTTGTGAGATTATTTAAGAATTTATTTGCTAATTTTAGGATGAATTTTGATATCTTTTCAATGTTGAATTCCCTGAAAATATTTTCGTTTCTAAAATACATTGGCGCATTAACGAGCATTCTTACAATTCTATTTTCATAAGATTGCAATCTTATGAAGTATCTGACTGCAGCATACCCCCAAACAGGTGCCGCGTATTGGTTTTATGAGGCTATGATAAATTAATAATTGGTTTTCTATTGTCAGTTTAGATCTACGTGAAATTAATGGATAGAGCACCGCTTCAGCTTGCCTGGCTTTCTTAATAGTTTCCGTGATGTGCGGTAGCTAGGAAAGCCTCCTATCTAGTGTTAACCCCAGGTATTTGACTTTATTGGTCCGATAAATTTTAGTTTGATTTAATTCAAATTCCTGTGTTGTTTTTCTTTTATTACCCAATAATATTGATTCGCATTTTTCTGTGTTGATTTGGATTTTCCATTTTTGAAGCCATGCTTCAAGTATGGGTATGTAGTGTTTAATTGGTTTAGCCGCATTCTCATAAATATTTGCGTGTCATCAGTTTTTGGGATGTCAGTGACATAGATGCAGAAAAGTAAAGGTCCTAGGACTGAGCCTTGGGGAACCCCGCTTAATATTTTAAAATTTGTTGAATAATTATAATTTATACGCACAGAGAAGGTACGGTCACTTAAGTAGGAATGTAGTGTTTTTATTATTTCTATTGGAAACTTTAATTTTATTAATTTATAAATGAGACCATCAAGCCAGACTTTATCAAACGCTTTCACAACATCCAGGAAAAGGGAAGCCACCGCGTTATTTGCAATAATGTTGGGGAAGACCTCACTGCACACACTTGGTTTGCCATCATTGAAGTTGTTTCCAGTACTTTCTCACGCAGTGGCATATCTTTTTCCGGGTTTCCTGGTTGCAGGATACTGGTTTTCTGGAATGTTAGAGTATTTTCCCTGATATGGAAGAGACCATATGTCGGATTTTCAATTTGGGAATTTAAATTTCCATTTTGCGAATTTAGCATTGGAAGAACGCTTTCTTCCGGGTTAGTGCCCCCAGAGGGGTTAGTAATGTACGGAACTACATCCATTGAAGTTAGCGAAATTCCACACCTCCGGGCACACATCAGAAAAACGTACCGCAGCGCAGGTCAACGAACTTTGCGTTGGAATACGATCAGTTGAATCAGGGCAGAATTGAAACATGTCCGCTCTCCTCGAAATCAAGAGAAGTCTCCTAATATATACTAGCAGCATCAAAAACAGAAAATTTGATATTTTGCTTTGATTCATAATATCTATCAAATAATCTCCATTAATTATTTAATTTCAAAGGATTTTTAATTTAATCCATCTAGTGTCTATCAATATCAAAATAATGTTCTAACAAAAATTTTGTTGTTGCAAATTTTTAGCTTTACAAATACATCAGAAATGGCGTCCAAGCTCTATATCTTTATAGATAATTAAAATATATAAGGCGATCACATAAAAAAACACTACACCTGGAATAATTTGCCATTAATTATCTAGTTTCAAATGCCATGATATATTTATGACAAGAGCTAACATCTTATGTTTTCACTATAGGAAATCATATCTAAAGGAAGTATAGTATTTATAATTGAGAAAATGGAACATGTTCTCCTTATATCCATAAACAGTAGAAACATAAACAAAAAAGACTAGACTGCTTTCAAATCAAAGTTAGGCAACTTTGCACTTCTTAAAGCAGAAATTTATGATAGTGAAACACAATGCTTATAAAATTCCAAAACAGAATATCAATTTTGCCATTCATATTTATTATAAGGAATAACTTGACTGGAATCTACATTTTACAAGTGATTTCTCAAGGCAATGTGTTACATCCAGGCTTAACGTCTTACCTATGTATATTAAAATACATAAACATTACTTATTTATAGTGAATTGCACTTGTGAAACATTACAAATGAATCTTGCTAGTTTTCAAACTAAAATTGTATAAAAAATAGAAGTAGGTATTCAAAGAAATTTAATCAAAATCTTCAGCATATCTAATTTAACAATTTTACACAGATAAAAAATGAAAATTTGTTTATATTGCATAAGTAGTATCAATAAATATTACTTCAAAATTAATTTGAAATCTGCATAAACATTACAGAATATTCTTGTAAAGAAATGAAGACATCACACGCAGATGTTAATGATATAAATATTTTATATTTTGTAAACTACAAATTAATGATGGAAAAAATGTAGAATTGAATAAAATTTGCCTTACTTTGACATATTCTGTACCAAACGGATGCTCAAGCCACTCTGGTACTTTAATTTCTTTATTTGCAACATTTGAAAAGAGAGGCACAACTATATCTTCTAAGTCTTCTAAGCTCTCTAAGAATGAAACACCATAACATCAATGGCATGAACTGATATCATTAAAAATTCATATACATATAAATATATTGGGGACTTTATATTTAAATTGGTAAATGTGTTTCAAATAAAGTTTGGTTAAGAAAAAAATAATGAAAAATAAAGAATATTTTTTCTGTGAGGTAAAATAAAGCTAAAAAAAAAACTAGAGATAGTAAAAATAAGAATTGTTTCTCATAAAGTTGTTCCTCAAATCTGTTGAGGAAATATTCAATGTTTTAATTTTTGCTTGGTCAATAATGAATAAGTTGTCAAATAAAGTACTACAAGCCACAAGATTAATAAATAGAACAATTCATAGAATTTATGATCGTTTAAGATATTTTAAAAATTAGAAAAAAAAAATGCTATCAAAACTTTATTATAGCAAAAGCCTAAGGGAAAAAAATTTTCTTCCAAGGAGATGTAATAAATATTGGTCAATAGATGCAACTTTTTTCCTTTTACAAAACCAAATTAGTATGTTTAATGTCGTGTATAATTTGAAAATTGTTTCCAATTTAATTTCAAAATAAACAAGCTACAAAATGAATTTCTAAATGTTTGCTTCCCTTATCATTTTTATACAATATCATTTGCCAAATGCAGTAGATAAACTGTACAGAAATATCTGTACAAAAAATATTACATAATTTTTCACAAGTATTTATTAAATGGCTTTAAAATCTTAATTTTCCTTCATTAGAAATTATCCTTTCTTTTACATAAATCATTGGGTACCTTTTAAAAGCATTATAAATATTTTTAAACCTTAACTTTCTGTTAATTTCAATTAGTACATAAGAAAACCAGAAAGCTCAGTAGTGGAAAATTGTAAAAAATTTCAAAATCTTACAAAGTTGGTTGGTTGGTTGGGTTTTGTGGCACAAGGTCAAAAATCTTCCAAAAAATGAATGACAAAAAACTTTTAAAAAGTAGTTATCAAGTTAATGACAATTCAAAAATTGTTAAAATTAATGTAGCAGTTTTTATTTTTTATTTTTTTTTTTTTTTTTAACATTTAATATATTATAATGATAAAAAATATACCTGTAATCTCATAAAATTTGAATTCACTTTGAAATATCATGAGTATTAAAAAGAAGTTCAAGTTGTAAGCTACTGCAAAAACGTATTCCTGAGAAATTTTATATTAAAATTACCTATAATTACTATCTTATATTTAGTCTCTATATTTATAAACTATCTTACTCTACATTTTATAACTGATAAGTTACATAAAATTCTAATTATACAATTGCCATAAAAAATTTTTATTATATAATCTCATATGCTTCCTTTACCAATTTCCCCATTTTTATATCAGTACGGCAATTATTACACACTTTTACATTATAACATGATTTGCACACTTTTATGCAACCTTATTTTTTTTAACTCAATATAATTTAAATAAAAAAAAAATTTCAGCAATATCATTAATGGTCTGGCCACAAGGAAGAAATTCATGGTGGACAGTGTCATACAATGTCCACTTTACACATAGCAGCAGCGCCTGTGAGTGGAGAAGACTTTGCAGTCACAGGGATCAGATTTGTCCATGAAAACCAGACATTAATGCTTGTAGAAACAGTAGTAGAAATGTAGAAATAGTTAAATTTTCTGGCAGAAAAGAAAAGATAAGCAAATTGAAGAACCTTTGAAGTTTATTGCATTAATTAAGTTCATGAGGTGACATTTGATTAGATTCCATAACTTTCCCAGTTTGTATAAATGAGCACAAAAAGTTTCAACGACACAGGAAACTTAATTGTAAGTACCAGATACATTAGAGAAGTATCCTCTTTGATAAATTCTTTGAAATCATCTACATTTAAGACTGTTGGCCAGCCTGATCATGGTGTACCTTCCAAAGAGTCATCAATGGAATGGAATTCGTAATACCACCTTTGAGTGGTACATTTAGTTTCTGCAAATCTCTGAAAGCCACACTTATTTTTCAAAATACCTCAGTGAAGTTTTTGCCAAGTTTTTAATCATATAACTAATATGCTCTAATAAAGTCTTTATTGAGGGCCATTATTAAACTTTTTTGAGATCACAAACTGAACGAAAATCATATAACTTCCACATAAGCACCTGACTGAAGATACCAAAAGTAGTTTTTTACTAATTTAATGGGCACTCATAGCATTATTTGCAATTTTCTAAAAGCAACAGAATTTTTCAGGTTACTTGATATCAATACATCCAATGAGTGACACCGAATACATTCAAACAGCAAACATGTAACAAAAGTCAAAATGTTTCTTACACTTTCATTCAAATTAAATATTTCCAATACAAAATATTTAAGGCGTGGTAAATTAAAAATATTTACACAAAAATAAAAAATAAACATTTTTAAATTATAAATGAAGAATAAACCATACTTTGAAGTTGAGAATTAAAAGCACAAAAACTATCAAAGAACTAATCATTCATGCCAACTTGGCTTATTACTGCTCATTCATTATGTAATCATTAAAATGAAATATGTGATGTAGGCGGATTTGCTCCCAGTTAAAGAAAAGGTACCAAAGCATTGAAAGAATACCAAAATATTATAAATAATTAACACACAAAATACTATAAGAGTCAATTTTTTTTATATTATTTTAACATACTTTGCAATTTATTGAATTCAGCTATAATATTAAATAAAGAATAAATTTATAAAAATACATAAATCAGAATGTAATTTCCGATAAAGGGTTTATAAATAGTTAAAATCTACTTTAAATGAAACACTTGAATACATCCTATACAGTACATCATAGAATATCCAACAAAAAAGAAATTTATCAAATATAATATTGCCATTACAATATGTACACCACAAGTGAATATATCACAAGTAACACTTTCTATAGTAGAACTTATGTTCTCTTCACATACAAAGTATCCAAATCGTTTTCCATACTATTACTCTAATGAACTTTTTTTTAAATTTCAATTATAACTTCAGAAGAAATTTCCATCTATACATCTTTTATCCATATTGTACAACTGTTGTTCAATTTCCATTTTTCCTTCAGTCTTCTATCACTGTTCATTCCACCCTTTCATATATAAATCTATTATTAAATAGTTTGAGAACGGATTCAAGTAGCTGAAGTATAGAAAATGGCAGTCCTCTTAATATTACAATTCACTCTATTTCTAGCAATTCAGGTGCCAACTACATTCAGAACCATTTGAAAATTTTATATTCTCAAGTCATAATCTTTATATTAAATAATAATAACAGAAAACCATTTTCGAATTGTCCCATACCATAAGCAACAAAACGTTTTAGTAAATAATTGTTAAATATCATCACTTTGATAACAAGTTTGATTAGATGGTTAAATCAAATAGCATCAGTCTCATCCGAATTGTTGATGACAACAAAAAAAGACAAAATTTTACTGTAACATAACATTATAAATTAAATGTTGTTACAATTAAATTTTAAAAGACCATAAATTTTAAAAATTAAAATTATTCAAAGCTTTTTATTAAAGATACAAATTTTAGTAAGCTTTAAAACAAAAAAGAATGCTTAACGATTCTTATTTTTAACATAAGGAAAACCAGCAAAAAAATTATAAGAAACGAAATAGGTTTGGTTTGTCGTTCAATGGTCATTTTTGACACAAGGACTAATTGGACAAGGAAATATGGTAGTGACAGAAGGTGAATCCATTGCAAATATGTTAATTCTTTTTTTTTTTTTCTATAATACCAGTATTGCTGCTTCTCTCCTGCTCAATTGTGTCAATAACAGCATAATTGCCATATAATCTTTTCAATAAAAAAATTTCTTAATTAAAGATAATTTGACTTAAAAATCAAGCATTCTGTAAACATGCTTCAACTACTTTAAATAAACACTTTGATTTTATAACACATCTTAAAAATATATTAAAACTAGAAACATTTGTCAGCGACTTTTTTTCCATTATATATTCAATGATGAAATAACTTTTTAATATTAAGGATTTTAAATGAACTACATTTTAAACATATTAAAACATTTTACAGATTTTAGTTAAATAAACAAAAAATTTTAACTAAGAAAGAAAAAGTATTATATAAATTACACTGACATAATTTGTTGAGACTCAACAGAAAAAATTAATGATTCTATGAGTATTTCCATCATAAATATGGATAAAAGAAAACATCAAAAATAATAAATATATATACATAATTTTATTCAAAATATCTCACCTTTTCCAAGAACAACTAAAGACATAATATTTGAAGAATAGAATTTTTCATGAAATTTAAGAAGTTCATCGCGGACATTAATGCCTTTCTCTTTTGCAATCAATGATAAGGTGTTAATATTACCTAAAACAGAAAAATTGCTATCAAGATTGTCACAACTTGTATGAACAATGAAAATATGCTGCACAAACAAATTTGGAGGGCACATGGTGGTAAAATACAGCAAATTTTTACACTAATAGTTTACTTATAACATTAACAAAAGTAATAACAATAGCTAAAAAGAAAGCAGTAAACAAAAATGTCAAAAAAGAACAACAACTCAAGTGATATAAGTGAAAAAATGTGATTTTGCAGAAGATTTTCTAAGAGGGGGGAGATTCAGTTGCGAAATCATTTAGTTTTCGTTTAAGGAAAATATTACCTGGAAATACCACAAAAGGATTCCATTTAATCAATGGCTTGGTTTACAATGTATTCCCTTCAATAAACTTCAGTGAATGTTTTTTATTTGTTTTGTAAATGAATGACTAATTTGACAAGGACCTAATATGTAAATCCAGTAAGATTGGGAAAGAGTAATTTAAAGTCTACTGGAAAAAAAATTCTTTTTCTGGTAGTGGATTCCAAGAAAAAGGAAAAGTTGAACATGGACCAGGATATGGTTTTCTATATGCTAATACAACAAATGATAGTCACTACATCCTGTTAACTTATTAAAACAGAATAGGCAATGGATTCTTTTTCAACTGCAAAGGATTCTTTTGACAACAAAACAAACTTCTTAAACCAATCAACAAATGGTTTTTCAGAGTGGTATATATGCACATAGGCATTTGGTGTACATTTCATTAACTTTAGAACATGTGTATGAAACATGAGCCACTGAATATATATCAAGATTGGAGACAAAGTGTTTGAAATCAAGTGCCTTCTGAAAAGTCATGATTCATTCTGAAATGATATCAAACATGCTTAGGATTAAGTGCTTGCTTGTTTATCACTCAACGGTAATTTTTTGCATACAAATTCAAATTAGACTGGGATCTACTGTTTCAAGCAGATTCCAAGCAACTACATCTATGCCTCAGGTGGGATTTAAACCCACAAACAGTTGAACTAAAGATTAGAGCGCTACCATTCTAATTAGATACCAAGTGAAAAGGGTACTCAAAATAAACACTCTTTTGGATAAGATTATATTGAAAAAGTGAGTTGATAACATTGGCTGGGATAGAAAAAGATGAAGAAATATACATTAATTATTCTAAACAGCAATTTAGCTGGCCAAAAAATGCATGTTGTATATATTTCTGTACGTCCTTTTAATAATCCTAGTTATTGTCAAAATATTATGCAGTTCATCTTATGAAAAACATGCTTGAAGTTGAAACAATACATCATAATGCATTTTCTTCTGATTTTAATCAAGCTTGTTTTCGTCACATTTGAATGATTCAAGGTCAAGCATTATTTTTACTGTGCAGGAGATTCCTTTCCTTCAGGAGTAGTACAGTCCAAACAATAACCTTTTCCCCAGCTTGCAAAAGAGATATACAATAATCTTAGATGTTTAAGACACACAATTTTAAATGCTTTGCATTATTTCCAGAATATTTTTGTTCTCTCATTTAAAACAATTGCTCCATTGGAACAAGTTTTTATTTTTTTTGTTTAGTATTCCATAGAAATAATTCTTTTAAAATTCTTTTACATACTTTTCCTGTAATGCATTTTGTTATGCAAGTACTATTCATTTTATGTTGATGCTTTGTCACAAAACAGTTCTCATTTTTTCTATTACCCTGACTTCTTTTAGAAAGCCAACAAATCAGCTTGAAATTAAATACATAAATAAGAAAGCATTGCTATTGAATCAAAAAGCAAATTTTTATACAGTTTAAATAAACCAATCATTTATTTGAAAAATGAAAATGAATTTTGCAACTTTGTTTTAAAGTTTGTTCAGTGATAGAAATCTGCTACGATAATTAGAAAAATCTGGTAACATAATGTACTTATAGAAATTCCAAAATAAACTTATTTCCTTTTGCAGGTTTACAACAAATAATCATTTCTTAAAAATTTGCATTTTTCATCACACTTTACTTTTATATGATTTATGCATGAAAACAAAGGAAAGTTTTAAAATTCTCTTGCAAGTGTTACTCAAAAACAGAACTTTCATAGAATATCGTAACTGAAATAAAAAAATAAAGAAAAAATAACAAAAGTTTCGTTATTTGGAACAAAAAAAAGCATTTCTCAAATAAAAAATAAAATTTGGTTTGTCATACAAGGTCACTCTGCCTAAATCAAGGAAGAGTGACCTAGGGTGACTATAAATGACAATGATGTAGAGAGTTCATATACTGTTAAGCTAAAAGTCAGAATCATAATTACTCAACTATTGCAACAGCTAACAAATATATACATTTGAGAAATTTTTATTTTAACAAAATATAGATAGATACTGTTATTAAAAATAATGAAAGCATAAAAAACACTTAGATGCAACAAAAAAATAAAGCAATATGAAATACATAATTAATAAGAGTTCAATTAAACATGATTTCATAGCAAAAATTTTATAAACAAATTCATCTATAATAAACTAAGAATACAAATATTTTTACAAACAAATCCATTATTTTTGTCCCTTACCATACATTAACACAGGTGATATTAAATTGCAAATTAATTTCATGAAATTCAAATGTAATTATTTCAGATTTTTTCAGTTTGTAAAACATTCATAGGGAACAGAACTATTCCTTTCTTCCTGCAGCTTGAGCAGCTACCAGGCGCGTCGGCAGGTGGTAGATAGCTGAACATCCTGTAGACAGAATAACCTCTGAATAACAAATAGGAGGTCGCAAACCAACTCCCGTAACGCAGGTGTTATACGACCCGTGCCTTGGGTGAATGGCACTGCGGTTATAGTGTCTTAACGGAGCCTCTAGTGCGACAGGCGAATCTCTAAAGTATTTTGCCTTACCCAGCATTTCAGGCAATACTGGGTGGAACTTTTCTGATCCTGAGCTTTTCTTTTGAGTTTAAGGCTGACAAAGCCACTGAATATATATCAAGATTGGAGACAAAGGAACTTAACTCATATCACTGCTTCTGCAGGTAAAAAACCCGAAGTAGGCCATTCTGTTGAAGAAATGGATACTAAGGGAAAACCAACTGAAGGGGAAGAAATGGACCCTTCTTCAAAAGAGGTCGAAATGACCTCTACACCATCAACATCCCAAGAGGGGCAGGAAACCATTAGTAGCATGACTGCCTCCAAGGAGGGGATTAAACTCAAAAAGAGACTTTCTGGAGCACAAAGAAAGAAACTCATAAAATAGAAAAAAATTGCTGAGGGCACATGGGTAGAAAAACCCAAGCAAAAACAACAAGGCGAGAAAAGATCATATCCAAGGATGGTACAAGACACTAACCCAAAGACTGCCAAAAAAGGATCTGAAGGTACTACCTATAAGGAGACTTTGATGGCAGTCAAAATGGCGGTGATTCTTGAGGGACATCCTTCAAAGCGGTTATCAAATGAACAGGCTTCAGACCTGGAGTTGTTGATAACCAACAAAATCACAAGAAATGATAAGGGCTTCGTCCCCACCTTTCTTTCTTGCAGACTAGATAATCGGGCACTTATTATCAATTTTTCAGATCTGGAGAGCTCTAAGTGGCTGGAACAGACTGTCAATCAAATAAACCCCTGGCAGGAGCAAACTCTTTTGGTGGGTGAGGCAAGGAAACTTGTCAGAATCACTAAAATCATTGCTTTTCTGCCAAAAGTCTGCAGCAAACTGGAGCCCAGAGAGCTCTTGAGGAAGATCGAGGCGCAAAATGGTGGGCTTACCTCTACCGACTGGAATATATTCCATCGGAAGAATGACCCATCAGGACAGACCATCGTCCTTAGCGTGCCTGAAATGGATGCGGCTACACTTGGGAGAAGGGGATATAAATTTTATATTGGACTTCACCAAGTTCAAGCCAAAGTCCTTGACAAACCTTCAAAAACTGATGGGGGTGAAGGTTCTTCAAGCCAACATCCACCACAGTAGAAGTGGCACCACAAACCTTGCTAAGAATTTTCTTCGTGAGGATTTTCACCTGGCCCTGATTCAAGAGCCCTGGCTTGTCAGGGAGTAGTAGAGTCAGTGGCCTTAAAGGAACAAAAGGTAAGCTCATTTAGGATTTTAACAGTGAAGCTAGAGCCTGCATCCTAATAGATAAAGATATTGAGGTTTTACCTTTAACCGAGTTTATTCATAGGGACCTAACAGCAGTGAAAAGTCGGTCTCAACATAGAGGGAAAAGATAGAGAAATTGTTTTTTGCTCTGTCTACTTACCCTATGAAGAGAAGGCTATACCTGATCCAACATTGCACAAACTCTTGCAGTTTTGTGCAGAACACAACTACAGAACACAAATTGCAAACACAATTGGGCTAGACTGCAACTCTCATCATATCGTCTGGGGCAGCACAGACACAAACAAAAGAGGTGAGTGTCTTTTGGAATTTATTCTTTAGCAATATTAATACTTTAGCAACACCGGCTATTAGTAAAAATATCACGAATTGGAAAGTTGATGGGAGACCATCAAAACATCCACTTCAAAATAAACTCCAGTATAAATATTGACTGCCGCTTCAGAGACCCCATGAGGACCAATTGGAAAAATTTCCAAAAGGATATCATGGGGCTAACTGAACTGGGGGATAATTATATTAGAGACAATTATGGTCTAGAAGTCACAGCAGAAACTCTGCAGAGTGAAATTCTAGGCTCATACAATAAAAATTGCCCAATGCGTACCAAAAGAACAAAGCCACAGTGTCCTTGGTGGAATAACTCTTTGGAAACTGAAAGGGCAAATGTTAGAAATCTTTTTAACAAAGCAAAGAAACATGGTGAATGGGACAACTACAAGAGAGCACTCACTAACTATAACAAAAATGTTAGGAAAAGCAAACAAGAATCCTGGAGAAAGTTCAGTGAAAAGGTGAATTCAATCTCTGAAGGAGCTAGACTCCAAAGAATCCTTAGAAGGGAGGAACCTATAATGGTTGGAGCCTTAACCCTTCCAGGCGCACTACCCTTTAAAGTTGAGATATTAAGGAAAATTTTTTATAGGCTGTCTATTTAGGCCCTAAATAGTGTACAGTAAAAATTTGGTAAAGATTGCACTGACCATTTCGATTTTGTGGGTGTTCCATCACATGGAACACTGCGCCGCAAAGGCTATGAAAAGCGAGCATTGCAGTGAAACACGCTAACGCGCAAATCTTTCATATATTAATGAAAAAACAATGTATTATGCCTGTGTAGCAGACTTAGCATACCCCAGGGTGAACCATAAGGAGGACTGCTACTCTACAACCCCCCGAAAAAAAGAAAAAAATGGGGGGGGAATGAAAAAGTGATTTTTATGCTGTAAATAAAAACATACATAAAGATTGGTTTACAAAAGAATAACTTCAATTAATTGGTAAGGAAAAAGCTCTAGACAAATTGAAAGGGGGCTTTTTTCGCACAAGTCATAAATATCTTTACTTTGACAACTTATTGGTGTAAAATCATGCAGCGACTTCTGCACAGTCTGTTTAGTTACCCAAGTAAGGTCTTGGGGCTGCATAGAGGGGCCTGGTTGGAATAAATCATCGTCATCATCTTCACTTGCATGCGATACATCGTAGCTATCAGATTGAGATTGTTCAAGTGGTATAGAAACATATCTCTGTATCACTATCTGCATTCTCAGATTCACTACCAGAGGACAATTCTTGAAGCATTTTTATTGCTTCAGAAAGACTAAGACCTCTCCGTGCCATTTATTAGAAATTAACAAATTCAAAAAATAAACTACAAATTAAATTTTATTTGCATAAAAAAGTACAAACTAAAATATATATATTCAAAAAAATATCTATACAGTAATATAAAATAAAAGTAGTAGCAAAAAGGAAAATTGAGAACATAAAAATCATGCACCTTCTATCTAGAGATGACGCGAAATAACTGATATAATCTTAGACCCCACTGAAGCTTCCCAATTCAAGAGGCCGAGAAAGGTGTATAAATATTTTCCATACAAGAAATCCTCCCCTGTAAATTCCTAACCAAAAGTTCATTTCTCCCCGAAAGAGAGAAAAACAGTTAATATAAACACAGATGTTTCCCTCATCATTGCACTCAAGGCTAATCCCGCACTGACGGCGTAAAAGAATACGACCGTTGCGGCGCAGTGTTCCGGGGATGGAACACCTTGTTTTTATTCAACGATTCTACGTATACTATATGCGTAAAAAATTTAAAGTAATATAGAAAAAAAAAGTTCAATGGACAGGCAACTAAATAACACAGAAAATTTTTTCCAAACATTTACTTTTATACCACAAAAAAATTTGCTGAAAATTTCTTAAAAATAGAGGGATTTATATAACATAAAATAATTAAAAATTATTTGTTGCCTTGTGTGGTGCTGCCATCTATTATCAAAGAAGAACGTTTAAAGAGCATTTTAAAAAACTTTTTATCCTTTTATCTCTAAATGCAATGGTTTGGTAACTATTTAAAATTTGGTGTTCCATCACCTGGAACACTGCGCTGGAAAGAGTTAAAGGATGAGGATGGCAAATTTGCTAGTACCGGAAAAGAAGTAATGGAAGTTACGGCCGAAATTAACTTTCCGGGAGCCATTAATAATGATAGCAACGAAGGGTAGCATTTCATTGGTTCTGTAAAAAGAATTCAGAGAAATCAATGGACCTATGCTTAGAGCATTATCAATCATGATAAAGACAGGTGGGCTATTTCCACCTTCAAACCTCTCAAGAGTCCTGGACCTGACGGGATCATGCCTGTAATGATCCAGAAGGCAGTTGATCTTACTATCCCTGTACTAACTAGAATATACAGAGCTAGCTTAGCACTGGGGTGTATTCCAAAGCTATGGCAAAAGACTAGGATTGTTTTCATTCCTAAACCTGGAAAAAACTATGACCAGGCTAAGTCTTTTAGGCCAATAAGCTTATCTTCATTCTTTCTCAAAATTATGGAGAAAATCATTGATAGGCACATCAGAGATTACCTGGGTAGTAATAGTCCCTTGCATAATCTACAGTTTGCCTATCAACCTGGCAAATCTACAGAGACAGCGTTACACAAGCTTGTATCTAAGATTGAGGACACCCTGGAGAGAAAGGAAATTGCCTTAGCTACTTTCCTAAATATCCAAGGTGAATTTGATAACACCTCTCATCTATCCATCCTTAATGCCTTAAGGGAAATAGGGATTAACCATGCAATTTGTTCATGGACTAGGACCCTGCTTTCGGATAGAACTATACAAACGAAAATCTTCAATGAGACATTTGAAAAGAAGACAACCAGAGGCTGTCGACAAGGAGGCGTATTATCACCATTACTTTGGAATCTGGTTGTAAATAGCCTATTAAAACATCTAAATTCTATAGGTTACTATACCCAGGGGTATGCTGATGATATTGTCATACTCATCCTTGGTGAAGACTTTAACATAACTTGTCAACTAATGCAAAATGCTCTAAGTTACATAGGCAAATGGTGTAAGGAAAGGAATCTGGACATAAATCCACAGAAGACCAAACTTATATCATTCACAAGAAAAATAAAAAGGGGGGATTCTTTATCCCAAAACTTTGAGGTTGAAATCAAGTTGCTTCTGAGGTGAAATTTCTGGGCTTAATTCTAGACCAAAAACTCACCTGGAATAAACATGTTGACTACAAAATCAATCAGGCAAAAAAATGTATTATGACATGCAGACGCATGCTTGGTAAAAACTGGGGTCTACAGTCAAAAATGTTTTGGATGTACACAGCAATTGTCAGGCCTACTTTTACATATGCATCTGTGATATGGTGGTGTAAGGTGGAACAGAAAACTGAAGGACAAGCTAGGAATTCTGCAAAGACTGGCCTGCTTGTGTACCACAGGTGCGATGTCCACAGCACCTACCAGAGCACTAGAGGCAATTTTGGACCTGACTCTAGCCCTGACTCCACATTTTTTAAAATTAAATTATATATAAAGGTACATAATCTCTTAATCGTTAAAGTACCCTCATGAATCTGACATAAAATGTTTATACAATGTTTTTAGTAAAATGGCAAATTTAAAAATTACACAACTCTCTATTTACAACTTTTTCATTAAAACAAGAATATTGCTAAAATAAACAATGTAAGCAAAACACTTAATGACTGAAATCAATTATTTAAATGAGTAAAATGATTCAACCTGTAAAAGATTCCATGATGAGACAAAAGCTCATTATGAAATCTTTTACAAGTACATAAACTTTTATTGATTGAAAGTTTCTAAAAAGGTTCAATTTATAAAATCATATAACTGCTATAAAATGTAATTTCTATAAGCAGAGAAATAGTGGGCTTAAAAGATTATTTAAGAATTAAATAAAAATCAGTAGTAAGGCTGTAAATATCAAACAATTTTCTTTTGGGCGGATTATCAAGCCCACAAAATTAAGGTCCAAGTACGGTCAATGTTACTTTCAGATGTACTTCAGACAGTTCATGGGAGCCAAGAAATTTCCATTCTATAACTAAAAAAGCCTTAATGTGCTATATAAGGAAATCGAAAATGTTAAAATCCACCCTTAAGCTAATATTTTTGCTCTTTAGAAAAAAATTCAGATGGAGGCTGATGATACAATCGTAGCTGACGCCAGCTGCAAATAATGGAAAAGTTATCTGAGATATGCTGAGATATCTGAGATACCTTACACCACGTAAGGTGGAACATAAAACTGCGAAGGACAAGCTAGGATATCAAGCTAGGAAGTGATGTCCACAGCACCTACCAGAGCACTAGAGGCAATTCTGGACCTGGCTCCACTAGATATCTTCATATGCAGCACTGCCAGAACAACTGCATATAGAATGAAATTGCAAAATCAGTGGTGTGAGAAGCCCTCTTTTGGAGGTCATACTACTATTACCAAAAAAATCAACCACCCAACTCTCAAAATGCCTTCAGACCGCATGGAAAGAACATACGTGTTTGAAAGACCATTCGAGGTAGTTTTTCCTACCAGAGAAGAATGGAAAAACAGCACGATTGAAATAAAAAGCAATGATCTTATCTGGTTTACTGATGGATCAAAAAAAGGCAACCTCTCAGAACTGGGGGTCTATGGCATGGCACCAAGATTCAGTCTTTATAAAGGGCTTGGGGAACATGCCACTGTCTTTCAGGCAGAGGTTCTTGCTATCGCCAACTGTCTGCAGATAAATTTAAAGAAGGTCTACCGAGGTAAGTGTATTCTTATTTTCAGCGGCAGTCAAGCTGCACTGATTTCTCTCTACTCATTCCAAGTCAAATCAAAAATTGTAATGGAATGCAAAAATATCCTTAAGAAACTCGCAAATGGGAATAAAATTATTCTTATTTGGGTGCCAGGGCATATAGGAATAGAAGGTAATGAAAGAGCTGATGAACTTGCAAAACAGGGATGCTCTATCAATCCAATAGGAATGGAACCCTTTTGTGGGATCAACAGGAAGATACAAGGAAGACCATTCAAAAATGGGAAAAACAGGAGATGAACAAAGTTTGGCGTGAATATCCTGGACAGAAACATGCAAAAAGTGTGATTTTCAACTCATCTGAGAAAATTGCATCTAAAATTCTTAGATACCCAAGATTGAAGACTCAAGCAATTGTAGGCTTCATTACTGGGCACTATCATTTCAGAAAACACCTTCATACAATGGGACTTTTTAAACAGGAACCAATTTGTAGGAAATGCCACGCAGGAGTAGAATCAGCTCATCATATCCTATATGAGTGTGATGCTCTTGCCCTTACAAGATTCACTACTATAGGTAACCCATATCCTAAAGAGTTACACCTAAACTCCATTAAAGGCCTATCAGACTTTATAAACAAAGTAGGTGACCCAAGACAATGGAACTAGGAAAATATTGGGCTTGGAGCATGGTACAAAATGCAACAATGCAGAGGTGCCACATATCTGACAAGCTCAAGAAGAAGAGGATTCCTTTCTTCTTTAAAGGACTTCAAATAAATATTATTAAATATTTCCTTAATTTGGATAATTTTTTCTTCAGTTCAATTAAATAATAATGAATGTTATAGCAATGATTGATTTTTATTTAGTTAAAAAAAATAAAATGCCAGAACTAATTTCTCCAATTCAAGAAAAGCAAGAATTCAATTTTCAAAAAATTAAACAACCAGAAAAATGAAACTAAAGACAACCTATTTTGTTATTTATTATTACAAATCTGATTTATTTACAGATCATTTACTTATAATTTTGAATAAAAAAAATTAAGCTATTTCTAGTTAGTAAAAAGTATTAATTTTGAATACAATGATAAGTAAAAATTATGACTTAAATGTAAATATGCTTTAAAAAACTTTTAGCTTTAAAAATTTAAAAATTACAAATTTATAAAAATAATATTTTAAAAATGCTTAGAATTATAAAGAAATTATATTTTTAATCATTCAAATATTCATTCATAATGTAGAATAACTGTTCATTAAAAATACCAATACAGTAATTTAATACTTATAAAAATTTATATTAATACTTTTAAGTAGACAAAACTTCTCTAAAGCACTTGATGTGCATGAAGTATAAAATATCAGAATTACTGACCAGTGCCAAATTTGCTGAAATCATGATGTGGATTACATGTAGCTTTTTCTAACTGAGAAAGTCTCCAAGTATCATTTTGCAAATTTTTTTCATGCTCAGAATCTACTGCATTTACTTCTCTTTCTGTTGCACTTTCAGTGAACAATGGACACAAAAAGAACTGAGCAAACCTATGATAAATTAATTTAATTGTATGAATTTTGAAAGGCATTGCAAATAATTACTTCACATAAAATAATTTTAAATTTTACAGATACAAGAAACAGAAATTAACAGATACAGGAAATAATCCTTCCATAAAAGAGAAATTTAAGATTAAATAGTTTGGAATGAATCGTTGATTCCTTCTCCAAAA
The DNA here is from genome assembly GCA_026290005.1 of Latrodectus geometricus. NCBI lineage: Eukaryota > Metazoa > Arthropoda > Arachnida > Araneae > Theridiidae > Latrodectus > Latrodectus geometricus. The sequence goes on from JAPDSC010039171.1 coordinate 670,488, forward strand.
TCGTTGATTCCCATTTATGAAAAAATTTAAGTAATTTAATTTGCAATTTATAATGAAAGTAAAAACATAAAACTTATTTTGAGACTAAAATCGAGTTTTTTTTTAGCAAAATTAAAAAAAAAATTAATGCTTTTAAGGAGAAAAACATGGCCGAAATAACCAATAATTTACATAACTTATTGTATAATTGAAATATTTTTGTTAGGTAGAACAAAACAAAACTTTTCTTCAAATTGAAATAAAAAGAACAATTCAAGTATAAAAGATAATTAATTGCTTCAAGTTCGGAATATATTAATTTGTTGCTCAAGTATCACTTTTTGCATACAAATTCTAACTCAAATAGGATCTAAAACATTTATGATGCAAATAAAATCACATTCAACACAATTTAAATCAGACTGGACTATAATTCTTGAACAATACAGAAAATCAATTAAATTGAAACAAAAAAATTTAGAAAAAATTAGTACTTAATAATTTTATATAATTTTTAAAAATAAATACAATTTTATAATAACAGAACAAAAATTTAAAACTGGAAGGGATTTTAGCAATTGATTTTCTCAAATAAACGATTTATAAACCAACCACTTAAGAATATCTCAAAAACTACAAAAAAAACAATGCCTAATCTTAAAACATTTAAAATCAATTTGAGTCTCCAAAAATCGAAGTGTAAATAATCAAGATAAAATTTTTTTTATATACTAGGTTTGTATCACAATACATTTTAGGAATTCTACCAATTCATTACAGTGTAGTGAGTGTGACTGTAATAAATACTAATTCATTTAACATAATGCAATTTTTAGAAGACATTACAATAGCACTTATAAATTATTTACATATAATATTTTGAATATAAAATAACAAAATTATTCACAGCAAATATTCTGAAGCCACATTACCAATTTTATTCTTATAAATAATTCTTCGATAGAAAAACCATTTCATTTATCATTAATTATTTGAAAATATTTTAAGAATGTATTAACATTATTGGATTCAAAATTACATTAGATGTTACAAATAATAATTACTTGCCATCTTGTCTTCATCACTGACACAAGAAGTTTTAAAGAAAATATTCATCAGTATCAAACATCAAATAGCACTCCAGAAAATTAGATAAATAAACTTATTGAAAATACTGCAAAAAATACCAATTTTTAGTGAAATAAGACTTTAATTTTGTCTACTTCCAAGTCTTTTACTCTAGAAAACAAAAAGTTGTAGAAACTTGAATAGTTGCAAATTATTTTTCCCGTGAAATTGAAATCAATCAAATGCTTTTTCAATTTTTCCTGTGTTATCAGAACTTATTTATATAGCTATATTAATAGAACTTTTCTCATTGAACAATTGTTCCCATATCATAACTTCATAAGGATTTCGAAACCACATTTTTTTCCATTAGCTTATTATTTTATAATTTAGACCAACATTCAGTGTTTAAGCCCTTCAGTTGTAAATTATAATGAAATATATTTGTGTGATGTAGATAATATTTATATATTTTTAAGAATTGTATAGCAAGGTTATAACTATTGAGTTACAATTTATTAATATTTTTTAACAAATTTATACATTTTTAGCAAAGTTGAAACAGAATTAAATATAGATGTTCTTTTTTATGAATTAATAGGAACTAATAAAATAGTTCCTAAACTCGAAAATTCATAAAACAGAATAAATTTTGGATATTGAAACTATTTTCTACCAAATTGCTCTCACTTTTTTGAATAAAATACTATTACAAAAAGCTATTTTGTATGCAATATAAAAGTATGCAAAATAAAATTTCATAATTAATTTCGATCACCCTTACTTTCATTTTATAGATAGAAAATTTTTACATATAAAATAATATATATACTATAGAAAATCACTTTAATTTTTTTGTTCCAAAATATCATTTTTAAAAACCTACTTTCCCAATTTCTTAAAGTAGGAAAGTATTTCACTGCTGTTTTACTCAAAAAAGTACTATGATGTTGTCAAAGCCCTTCATCTGTTTTGCAAATGGCATAGTAGAATATCATTTTATTATTGTATGATGTGATGATCTGAAAGTTTGTTTTCTCATCTTCATTTGTTATATTTTCAGTCATTTAATAATCTGATACTTCAAACACTCAAATTACATCTAGTCCACATCTGTTAATTCATTAAATGAAATTTTAGGTAGCAATGGGTTTCTTTGTCAAGAACATGGATGATTAACTCATATTCAAAAGTGTTGTAAGGTAATTATACTAGGCATTTTTTAGCATGCCAGAATGATCCAAATATTGGTTTTTCTGCAGCATCATTCCAAACATAGACTGAGAAATGCATTGCATCTAGAATGCCAATTTCATAAAGCAATTGAAAGCCATATACACTCCTTGTAAAGTATCTTACAATATTTTTACTTTGATACATGTGCTATAACTTACTTTAGGCAGGAGAAATCCCTATCTAAAGTAACTCTCTCCCCCCACACACACAAATTCTCCAAAAATGTGGGATTTCAACAGCAGTGCAGTTAATTACCTACAATATGAAAAATTTATGATTCCCCAACAAAAAAGTCAATTCAAGTTTCTCCACAATAAATTAAAAAAATTAGACAATAAACAATAAATATCGAAAAATAGATGCATTCACAAAAAAAAGAAAAGATTTTTAAAAATTTCAGTATATAAATGTCAATTTAAATAACAATGGCATTTATTGGATCATGTTAGGGACAAGTCACTAGTTCATAAAATCATGTGTGTTCATAAATTAGATGATCATAAAAATTAATACTTACAGTGCATACAATAAAAATTTAACTACATGTTCATTGAAGAAATGAGCAATTTAAATTAACATTAATAAACTGAGAATATCAGCATTATGTATTAAAATTACAAAGAAATATTCAAGACATTCATTTCCTATGAATCAGTATAAAGTTCAATAATAAAAAAAAAGATTAAATAATGCAATAAGTGAATATATAAATATATTTAAAAAGTCAAAACTCAATTTATACCTATGCAGAGCACCTTTCAAGGCATGTGGGGAAACATCAAAATAGAAGCAAGTACAATCACCAGCAGTAAATGCATTGCTGCTGCCACTATGGACTTGTAAAAACTAAAAATATTTTATGATTATTTCAATGCTCAAAGAGAAGTACCATATTTTCCTGTATAAAATCCACAGTGGTATATTATTCATAAAACCTTTTTTTCAAGTTAAAAAAAAAATGTCGCATAACCTGCAGCAATTTTTCTTTGAATACTCGAAACTATATACTGCTGATAATGTGGGTAATTGCATAAAATAAAAAATATATATACAGTATGATTAAAAATATAATAAATTCCACAGAAAAAAAAACATTTGTAGTTAAAAAATCTGTTTAGATCCCTCTTATCACAAAGTGTCATAAACTGAAATGAAAGCATGAGGTTGATCAAGGGTAATAATTCCAAGATTAAAGTATCGTTTGTTTCTAATAACTTTTAAAAAAAAGTTTAAAGAAATGGATTGTTCTCAAACTAAATATAGGATATATCTTTCTTTTGTACCGTGTATGCTTTGTTTTTCATTTTACATTTAACACATTTGTCCCCATTTTTTTAAAATTGAATCTCCTATAGCTTTTAATTTAAAATCTGCTGTGTAACTAAAAAGTTTTTGCTTCCGTATGATGGTATATGAATCTGAATATTTTCAGAACAAAACGGATCAAGTCAAGAAACAATTACGATTAGTGAAATGACATTAGCGAATTGCAACAGTAATATCTTTATGAGGAACCAAATACATTCTTAAACATGAATTGGACAAAGCTGATTATAGCCGAAATAAGTTTGCTGTGTCATGCCACCTGTTATTTATTTTATGAAATATAAGAAGTATTTCTTTCAAAACTTTTTTGTAAGCTTTTCTGATGAAGAACGTTTATCATATTATACATGGCAACGTATAATATGCACAATGAAATTCAAAACATTTTAACACATCTGAGGATTATACACAGGAACATACAGTAATTCAAGATAGAAATTACAGAAGAATAAAATTATAATTGCAATGAAGCAAACTAAAACATTGTACTTTTGAATTTGCAATTTTTGATAATTATAACCCTAATATACAGGGTATACAAATAAAATGTACCTAATTTGAAGAAGTGGCTATACTTAACAGTTTAGAAGCATAACAAAACTATAAAATCAGATACCAATACTTATAAATATGTAAAAAAAAAAAAAAAAAATCAGTATACGTGAGTTTCCTTAGTTGTCCTGAGAATAATATCCAGACAGCAGTCTAGTACTAGACATGTCCAGTGTAGCATTTCCATAGTCACAGTAGCAAAAGCCATGGTTATTGAGGATGGAAGTCTTCAATATCACAAATCAGCCTCGAGTAGACTTTGTCTTTCACATAGCCCCACAAGAAATCTGGAGATCTTGATGGTCAGGAAATTGGGTCATTGTCTGATCCATTGGTTAGGGAAATACACAAACAAGCTTACCCCACTGAAGAGAGGGATCATCTTGTTGGAAAATAACAGAGGGTTGCAAATGCTGCATTTGAGGTAGCTACTTTTCATGTGAGATAACATTTGCACAAATATTACATACTGTTGCTCATCATTTGGTTAAAGTTTCTGCATAATCAGCAATTTACAAGCATGCATCTTAAGATTTCAATCCAGGCCATAATGAATAGTTGATCATAGCATAGATAGTTCAGAAGTTGCCTGCCAAATCAACTTACAAGGGCTGCAAACAAAAGTTTGTCAAACATCTTAACTTCCAATTTTGAGAAAAGTTTTGAACCAATTTTTATTATTTTTTGCTTTCTGTGGATATTTTTCATAAGCTGTTTAAAACATTTTTTGCACTGCTATTAGGGATTTGTGTTGCGCATTCCAGAGAATAATTTTTGCTTTCTCTTGCGGTAAGCATCAATTTTCCATTTACTCATAAGGAGTGCAGAAGCATCAGGCGCAAGAACAAAATATTGTCACTAAAGCCTAAGCATTCAATTCCCAAATTTGGTGAATACCGCCTTCATAAAGCTAAAAATTTATTTTAAATCTACTGCTCAAATTAGATACATTCAGTTTGGGCACCCTGTATAATATTTATAATCAATTTAATACATTTTAAATAATTATAGACAGTGTTTACAATTTTCAATGTTTTAAGATTAAATACAAGGCATGTACTATTTACTCGAAAGTGATTTCAGTAAAGATTTGAGAGAGAGAACAATATCATGAATTTTATCCATATTTAATTGAATATTAAGAACATTTATTCAAATTTAAACACTTGAAAAAAATTAAAAATATTTTATCTAATTTGAGAATACCAGTACTTAAATATACACTAAATATTTCCAAGAAAATACACAAGAAATTTCTACTATAAATGAATTGAACAAAATTAAGAGAATAGAGCTCTCAAGATTATGTTCATCAAATATGCAGGCTTCAAGAACAAATATAGCCAGTCTACCATAGTAATTTTTACGAAGTAGTCTGGTTATTGGCAGATGTCATAGTAACAAGAGCTGTCCATTTCAATGGAGGTTAAGGTGATATGAATCAATAGTATTGGGTTACCTCACATTATTTTCACAGCCATACTGTAAGTCAAAGTTGGCACCTTTATACTGTCAACCTTTAGTTGAAATTGAAACAAGTCTTCTATGCAATGCAAAAGGCAGGCACAGATAAATTGAAGGAGCTGTTCTCGAGGCAGACAGACAGAAGTAGACTTTTTGCACAAGTTGCATAAGATAAATTTAGATTAAAAATATTTTTCTACTTTTTATTATTCCTAAAATACATTTTTTTTACTTCATTTATATATTCTATTATTTAATACACACAGAATATTACAGACCACACAGAATATTAAGTTGAAATATAATTCTAAATGAATCGTTCACATGCAGTGTGAAAATACACATAAATAGCTTTATGCACTATCTTTCAATATTAGAAATATAGATAGAAAACATGATGATTATATATGATCAATGTAGTTTCCAGATTATTCTTGCATTCATTAAATTACTAACAGAATCACAAAATTAAAACAAAATTTGTTTAAATGGCCTTGCTATCACCCAAATATTTTTATATACATTAAGAATGAAGCAAATATTTACATACTATGAATAAGGACCATAATCTCAATCAAAATTGATGCAAATAATTTGACTGAGAGTTTATGTAATACAAAAAGTTTTTTTTTAAAAAATCATAATTATTCAGCACACTAAATATCTTCAAGTTTTCTTAAAAATATTTTTTGAAAACCTTAAAAAAATTCAAAGGCAGTAAACCATTCTGAGATCATTTTAATTACATAAATCAACTAAAATGAACACTGGTGTCATGTGATTTAAAATAAAATTAATTTAAAAATTTAATAGAATTTTATCATATTAAGGAATTATTTGCAATGTAAAACTCATTTTGCCACATGATTAGAAAAATTTACAGAATTACCTTTTTCCACAAACATTTTCCTACATAAGATATCCTTTAAAAATTTTACACTTATTCACAATATGTAACAGTAGCACTAAATAATCACTTTCAATAAATAAGAATCCCGATAATATAATCAAGTATCTTATTTTATATTCTTATAGGAAAATTCAAGATCCTATTTTCCTGATGCCCCCTGACATCATGGAAAAGTCATACATGTTTGAAAGGATATTTGAGAGTTTTTCCAACTAGAGACGAATGGGACAACAACATGTTCGAAACTAAAACAGGAGATCTAATCTGGTACACAGATGAATCACTGAAAAACAGTCTTTCAGGATTGGGAGTACGTGGCGTGTCACCAAAAACCAGCTTATCAAAATCGCTCTGCCAACAATAGATACTTAAAATCCTTCAAGAAATTCCTACCTTGTAGACAGAAGTTTTTCAGTAGTAAAACAAAATGAACAAAAGGATTTTCAGTAGTAAAACAAAATGACATTTGTCAAAGTTTTCAAGATGCATCAAAGTGTAAACATAAATTTAAAAATATAGCTATTTTGCTGGGAAAAAGAATCATTAAAGCTGAAAATTATGATATTAAAATAATTTTGCCATATCAGTTGGAATATCCAATTCAATTTTACTAGTAATTTCAAAATTATGTTATTGTGGAGCAAATTCAAGAGGTGGGAAAACATTTAAAAGGAGTATAATTATTTCATCTTATATTAAGAGAATAAAATTTCTGAGAAAATTAAAAATTTCTTATAGTTCATTAAAGTTCATGTTGAAAATATTTCATAAAATACTTTTGAAGATAAACAGAAATTACTTTTATACGTGAACTCAAAAATTTTCATTTTTGAATTGTCAGACAAGTTGCTAGCACTATTATAACTTTTATTAGTGACAAGATTTTTGGAATTAATATAAAAAAATTTCAAAAATAGATAAAAATAACACAAGACAATTTTAATCAAAAAATATACCTTAAAAACACATTTATACTTACACGATGATTATTTTTAAATCTCAAAATTTTGCAATAAGATAAAAATTTTAGTTTTCTTTCTAATGAAATTTGCACCAAAGAGCAAGAACAAGTCAGTTAAAAGGTACTGAAAATACATCTATTTTGTTTTGTACTGAATAAAATAGAACCGAAAACATATGTTGGTTGCAGAAAAACCCACAAAATTTAGGAATATTATAGAAAAGAAAATTTCTTAACTAATAAAGCAGATGCAAAATGTCTAATAACAAATTAATTTTTGAAAATCTTATATAATTTTTAAATGTTTTTCAAATATTGGACAAACAAGTATACTCCCAAATCAGTAAGAATATTATTTTTCAGATTATCAATGGTACAATCAGTACAACTCAATTTAGATTCATCATTTTAATTATCTATCAAGACAAGCTAATGAAAAAGTACTTACACAGAACACATATTTTTCAGTAAAACAGATTTAATTTGTTTGCCATTCAAAAGTCATTTTTTTCACATGTGATAATTCAACCAGGACATGTTTGAAAACAGATTTCGAATCATTAAACATCCATGCCCAAGATGGGAAACAATTACAAGCTGTTAAACTGAAGGCTAGCTCAGCTTCAGTAGGAGAAAAAGCATATTGGAAATTTTGATTTATATGTAAAAGATGTTTTCTGCGAAGCAGAGTTAGAAGAAAAATCAAAGCTCATCAAATTTTTTTTCAACCCATCAAACTACACCACATACAAGTTTCAGCACTTAACTCCTTAAGGCATTTGCCCGTGTCTGACACGGGCGAATGTCATTGCCACATGCTTGTCTCACACGGGCGCTTTTGTTATTTCTAATGCCCGTCTCAGACCCATTCCAGTAAAACTAGATAGGCTAAATTATATGCCATCTATATTAATATTAAATCATAATTAAACTTTTAACATAGATGGCATATGGATAATTTTTGGAAGTTTTTTCGAAAAAAACTCGTGCTTTAAGGGGTTAATCAGATCCAAACTAAAATTTGTATTGTGTGTTGACTCAACATTTTCCTTAATCTTTCTGGTTGCTTGAAAAATATTAAATATGGTTTCCACAATATGAAAAAAATTAACAAACAAAAATACACACACTAACAAAAATACTAAAATAAATTAAATAAATGGAGCACTTCTCACCTTAGTATAATCATTTTCAACGGGATACTAAAAAGAAAAATTAAAAATTAGATTTTAATGCTAGTATAATTTTAAAAATATATATTCATACATAATTTACAGTGAAACTTCTTTAGAAAGGCAACAAACATAATTAATAAAAATTTGAAGTACACTATTATAGGTAAAAAGTCATTCATAAAATTTCACTAAAAATTTCATATATTGTATCAAAACTTTAAACAAATTTCAATTCTAAACATATAAAGAACTGAATAGTAATATTTTATTCCTTACTTTGAGTATATTTCACATTTTCAAATAAAACATAAAAAAAAAAAGTAACTACTTCATGAGATAATAAAAAATGGTTTGTTAATACAAAAAGAACCTAAATATATTTCTTTTTAATCTTGAAACATAAAACATTCATTTTATATGAAATTAAAAATTTTTGCTGCAAATTAAGTTATATCAGAGTGCCACTTTAATAGTAAGATAAAGAGAATGAAATATTTACAAGCTATGTTTTTCACTTCTAGACGAATGAAAAGAAAATGTATGAAAATCATTAATTTCAGCATTTCATATGGAAAATATGAATTTATAAACTATTAGATTTCTTTAATAATTAGTAAGCATTAATCACCGAAAAATTGTTAACAGATAAAACATTTAAAATAATAAGAAATAAATTTCAGAAGGAAATACTTAAATTTTCTCAATATGTTTCTGTTTCTTGTTAAAAGAAAAAACTAATTTTAACTCAACATAATAATTCTTTTCAATATCAAATAAAATGCACTACTGTCCTGACTGCTTGACCCATATACAAATAGCAAGAGGTTCTTCTATTCAAAAATTAAATTTAGCTTATCATATTTTCAAAATGTACTGATAATCACAACATTTCTTGACAATTCTGTTAAGTGTTGCTTAAAAATAAATTTTCAAAGTAACAGAGTGTCACAGTAATAAGAATTCAGGAGCAAATTGCAAATCTGGGGATTTCATTATCATGAAGTTATCTCAGTCTGGAAAATTTAAATCAATCAATGCAATAAAAAAATGTTTTTGACTAATATTGCTAAAACTTACTAGTGTTCATAACTCCAGTTTCACAAATAAAATTTTATTCTAAATTAATGGCGATCTTAAAGACAATGTTTTAAATAGATTTCCAGAAATGTTAAATAATATTTGTTGTCAATCACAAGACATTTTAAGACAAAATAAAATTTATGATTAAGTACCACTACAATAATACATTTTAGAAAGAATCTGTTAAAATAATTGAGGTGTACAAACTGATAGTTTTGTAAAATAGAATTCAGACATACTTTAATAAAATTAATTAGGATTTAAATCAAGGATAAATTGTAATATAACTAATGAGATAAATGACTAAAGTAATAAGATAAATGATTCAAGATTTTAAAACTAGTTTATATCCCCTATAAGTTTTTTAAAAAAAGAAAATGTAGGGTAAAAATGCCCTTACAAACAAGCAAATATTTTCCCATTAAATTCTGAATCAAAAAAAAATTATATATATATATATATATTTATATATATATATAATATGTACACAAAAATAAAACGGAATATAAAACTAATTATTTTGATGAATACATAAAATATTAACAACATTTTAAATGTTTCTATAAAATTGCTAAATACTTAAAAATCGCTCATGCAGTGAACAGAATATTCAGCAATTACAAAATAAATTGTCTGTTCAAAAAATGTTCATTATTTAAGAAAATAGTGCCTCATTGGAAAAGAAAATTTATAAAAACAAAATAAACATCTCAGAATATACATATAGATGTCATTAAAAAATGACAACTGTGCAAAAGAAAACAAAAAACATGGTTAATTTTTTGCATTTTAAAACATTTAAAATACATTAACTGAGAAATAAAAAATAATAAAATAAGGCCAGAAATTCAGTATGCATACAAAAAAAAATCACAGTTTTTTTAACAATGAAACCAAAGATAAATTCAGTTTCCTCAGACTTCTGAATACTAATTTTAACTTAGCTAGTCTTTGTAGAAGTAAAAATTTTAAGAAAAAATACATCATGAAGCCATAAAATTCTAAGCAGAAATCTAAGTGAATTAAAATATTCTGATAACAAACTTTCTTTGAATAAAAGAAAACTGAAAAACAGAACGACAACAATGAAAAATATACACAGTAAGCCGAAGATAGAGTGAGAAAATATTAAAATTGTATAACATTTTACATTAAAATTATCTATATTTAATTTATATTTAAATCCAAAATTAGCTACTCAAAGAAGTTAGCTGGAACAAACATTATAAATTTTTAGAAATCGCATGTGCCTCAATTTTTTTGATGATTAAATAAAAAATATACAAGAGTTATTTAATATAATAAAGAATTTCAAATATATATAGAGCATTTACAACAATATAAAATGAGCATTTCAAATTATATGGTGGAATTATTTTTGTTGCATGCAATAACTTATGCTGAATATCTTGCTGTATAGATTAAATATGCAGACATGTACACATATATATAGTTAAAGAAGTCTACAAAATAATTCCATAAAGCTATAGAAAATTTACATAATCAAAATTAAAATCAACATTATACAAAAAAATCATAAAAAAACTTAAAAAAAATTTTTTTATTGACACATTTCTAAATTTTATAAGAATCTTCTGGAATCAAAATTATTTCAAATTTATATGTACATGCAATGTGTATTTAAAGTTAAAATTGCAATGAATTTAAATTCCAAATTTATTACAGTAGAGATAATAAATATAAAATTACTTTTGTGTTTTTTTTTTAAATAATTTCAATAATATATTAAGTGTTCAATAATCTGCTTCAATAAAATAGCATTTTAAACACTAATATATGTAAAAAATCAGATAAATGTTAGAAAATTAAAATCAAAAATTAACAGAACAATTTAAAGTTCTTAACAGATATAGGGAAGGTTGACTATACTCTGTAGATAAAATTTGTAAGTTTACATTTACCCCCCATTAGTAAATAAGTTCACATAATGATTTTTTCTGTAATTGGAAAGAAAGAAATGCTTCAACTATCTAATGAAAATTAGAGAAAACTTTGTAAGGGTTAGGCTAAAATATTCTTGGCAGACAAAATAAAAAAACCAAACTTTCAAAAAAAAAAAAAAAAAAAAAAAAAAAAGATTACTGTTTTAGTTCCAAGAAACAACATATGTTCACAGAAATGAGCAAGTCCGGGTAATTCTGGAGGATCTGACATAAAACCTATAAAGGAATACGAGATTAATAAAACTTCATCAGAAAAATTTTAATATTAATGATGGATACTTAAAATAACCAAATATTAATTAAAAATGATTTTATTCTAATACAACAATGAGATTTTTCTGTATTTAAGAAACAAAATAGTCAACAAAAACTTATTTTCTTACTTCAATATTTTTTTTCTTTACTTTCTAGAGTGCAGTGATTAATTTTATGCATCCCAACTTTTATTAGGATATCCATTTACATATAATCCAAAAGATTACAACTACCTCTATTAAGCTGCCTATAAGTATCATGAATTTACAGACAGATTTCAATGAAGATCCAATGCTTTCTCAGCCAGAGAACAGTTTAGTTATGAAAAATAATGATTCCAAGCATACTAACTAGTGAATTTAAGATCTATGCAACAGATATTCAATAGCTATGAAGTTAATTTTCTTAAAATATCAAAATTCATTTAATATAACTGTTTTGGATAGTATAAAATATTATCCAAACCAAAAATTTCAAATCGTGATTAATAATTTGTTGAACATTCTCTCTCCTGAAATTGATACTTCAGTCACTGGTAAGCCAAAAAAAATTTCACTTTTGAAAATTTTAGTAAAAAAAATCAACAAATAATCAAAATTGAAACAAAAATCACTCAGAAAATCTTCACAAGATGAACTGAACTTTTAAAACTATGAATAAATATTTATTTTGCATGGATTAGCAGTTTAGGGTATTTTAAGTGGCTTCTGACAGATACGGCCAAGTTGAAAAGTGATAAAAATTATAACTGTTTTGCAAAATTAAATTTTAAATTCTAGAGATAAAAACAATAAAGTAAGTGTCTTGTTTATGTGGTAACATACTATCTGACAGGAAATATAAAAGGCCTCAATGTAGCATCATTTTTTGCAATGTCATCACTATATATTTAGCCTATTTTAGTTTTCCTTTGATATTTTAAAATACATGCAATATATTTTAAAATACTTTGCTCTAATAGCATATTACCCTTTCTTTATAGTAAGTTATTGGAGAGTGCACATAACCGAGAGAGCAAAAAGCAAAATCTGAGAGACAAAGTTCAAAATGAATTAATGATAATTGACTGCTTTCTATTTGTCCACACAAAGGAAAATATGACTTGAAGAGCTTATAAGAAAAAATATAAAATTTTGTATTTTACCATAAAAATGTACTTTTAAATTTGTTTAAACTGAACTTATAAATGAAAATGTAACACATACGGCTGCAACGGGTGCTTTTGAAACATCAACCACACAAATTTATTCATAGGAAAGAATTACAACATAAATTTACAATGCTTGCAATTTGTGAGAAATGTTTCTGAACAATTTGCATGTCTTACATAGACATGACACACATAAAATGTCCATCACTTGAAAATGGCATCCTGTAAATGACCCCCCCCCCCCTTTACATCACACACATTTCAAGTCTTCACAGAAGTCAGATATCACATCTTGCAGGGCTAGCACTGACATTCAATTAACTTCCTAGCAAATTTGATTCTTCACTTCCTAAGTGGTGTGTGGTAGGACACAAAAGAAGAAATCAGATTTCAAAAAATTCAAAGAAAAACACATGCTGTAAGATCAGGAGATCTAGGGAATTGTTCTTGAAGAAGAGATGACTATAAAAATTGTGTAGCCCATTAATTAAAACAAGTGAGGTATGGCATGTGTCCCAGTCTTGTTGGGAAAATGTGTTTTCAGTTACAGGAAGATATGTAAGCTTTGATGCTAATAAATAGTTCTACATGTGAACATAGCATTCTGTATTCACAAAAACAGCATTACCGCGATTATCTTTAAAAAAAAATTAAGTTCCAATAATTTCAAATGATAATATATTACAACACACTACCACTTTCTGACAGTGAAGATGCTTCCCATAAAGCATTTCACAACTTTCACATGAATAGTATCTAAAGTTTAACTTATTAACAAAGCATGACCTATAAAAATTGGTCTCATCACTGGTAATCAGATTGTAACACACGCCTGGGTTGTCAGTCATGAGTTCAACAATTCTTGGCGAAAGCATAGCTTCTTTGGGAGGTTGTCCACATTCAGTGGTGGTATTGCAGCTTCTTGTGCAATAATCTCTATACACAGCAATCTGATACACCAAGTTGAAGGGCATTCTTGCGAGTAGAATGCCTGGTATTTCAGAAAGTAAAAGACTAAAGAAAAAAGACTAAAGAATGATACAAGAGTAGAAGGCTTCTTCTACTCTTGTATCATTCTTTAGTCTGCATATGTGTTTCATACTTCCACACCTTTTATTAAATTACTCGCTTCCAATATGTTCCATATGCACAATTTGAATGCATGTGCCGACAGAACTGAGGCATCACACAAGAGATTGTAATGAGCACAAAGTATGTGCTGTGTGGCCACATAACTGTTGTTTTTGTAAAAAGCCTTCATACCAAAAGCGCATTATTCAACAGTTTACAACATCACCTCAACTATCAATATCAGGGTAAAATATAAAATGTTTGTTGTCATGATGGCACCATTCTCTTTTTCTGATCCCTAGTATAACCTGCTATTTTCAGGGTTTCAAAATTGCACACTTCACTGCTGCACCTGTTAAATAATTTAAAACTTTTCTATAGATATATAAATGAAACACTTTCATTAAATGCATATTGATAGTTAGAAAAATGCTAGAGGTTTGAAACATTTCTAAGCACACTGAATATATGTTTGAGGTGGATAAATTTTGATTGATTTCCATATTTCTTTAGGTTTTTACGTTTACAAAATGATGCATTTGAAAGATGCTTTTAAAAAAACTTCTTTCCAAATTACAATTTTTTTAATCGTAACATAAGATGTGGTTATAGATTTAACCTATTACAGAGATATACATACAAAAAATAAATATTAATTTTATAAATAAACATGTAAATGAGGTGAATTACATTAATATATAAGATACATACCGATTCTAACATTCAGTGCAGCAGCTGATTTGTCAGTCGATGGATCACTAATTAACAAAACCTTCATTTCATTGGTTAATTCTAAACCACGATATGAACGATTATCATATTCTGATTTAATAATATTGTCATATATTTTTGAGACAAATTTCATTTGAGGAGCCATTACTTTATTATTGAAACACCTGAAATTAATACAATACAATTTAATAACAGCATATTTTAATAGCAGGAACAAGAAACATTCTACAGCAGTTTAAGTAATTACAAATAATTAAATAGTAAAACATATACACAAACATATAAATTTTACCAGAAATACATTACGAAGAATATTTTTCCTTTATACTTAAACACCAAGTATTGGAGGACCTACAGATTAAGGCTGTTGTAAGCATTTTAATATTTAATAACATAAATTGCTTTCTAGGCACTTTTCATAGAAAATAGGCCCCAATCACACATCACAAGGAAGAAAAGCCAAAAAACTCACAAGTATACTTAAGTAGATATGAATCCAATGAGCAGAAGCACATCCATTTTTTATAATTTAATAGTTCTTAGGATCAAACACAGAAGCTTTCACTCTGAAGAGCATTATCCTCTTACTAGGTTGAAGAGAACCTACTCCTTATTTTAAAACTTTCAGGTGTCAAAAAAGTTTTTCGTACTAACATTGACTATAAGTGGAAAAAAATGGAAAATAACTACAAGAGTGAAATGAATTTCAGAAACTTGCAGTGTTCATTTAAGATGGGTGGCATGATTTATAAGCACCAATGTCAACCTTATATTGCACAAATAATAACACAAAAATATTAACAATAAATGATTTAAAGAAAAAAGAGGCATAAAATTATATCTACGTTCTAACTTTAAATAACATTTAATCAAGAATTATAATATTCAAACAATATTTTCAATACTAATGTTTTATTGACCTATGTAATTGATTTAAGTTTTTCATAATTAAATTATTTTTTGATAAACTTTACATAATAATAATAAATTATTTTTGTAACTCCTATAAATTTATTGTTGACAATTTCATTATGTCCCAATTTTCACTCTAAAATATGTAAATATTCCATTATTTTTAATTTGAAAGTTTCAATTGAAAAAGTAAAAGTTTTAACTGTAACTATTATAGCATGGACCCTTCATCAGTAAAACAAAGATTTTTCATCTTAACATTAATGGCAAAGTAATACTTGTCACAGCTAACAAAGAATGCTAGCATATAAAAAACAAAGTATTTCATCCATCACTCAAATTTCTATAAGATCTTGAGTATCCAACATCAGCCAAACTAGATACTAAAAAAAAAAAATACGATTCCATTGTTACAGCCTTACACATCTGCAAATAAGGTCTGGTAGTCAAATAAATTTCCTTTTAAAACATCACTGGTACTAGGAGGTGAATATGCAGCAACAAACTCACAAATTTTTTAAAACATTTGATTTCAGCTTAAGATTTTAAATATTATTTGATCTGAATTGAAATTATTTACACTTAAACATAATAAAAAAGGGAAATAAATTGTTATTCCTCAATTTTCTTAGTTATCATTTGTCATTGTTTTGTTTATATTAAATATAGAAACAAATTGTCATAGTTTCTAATTATCTATTGTTGCACCTACATTATTCAAATGAACACATTCAATGTAAATTATTTAACAAAATTGCAATTGGTAATTCTTTCAAATTCAACTTTAATTTATCATGGTTTTCACATATTTACAGTATTTTAAAATATATTTGAAGATGATAAACATTGTGGTAATACTAACAGCATCTATTAAAATATTATTGCAACACTTATTCAGTGTAGTTACATTTCATAATAACTATTTGTCTTTATGGAATTATACATACATATCCATCTACTGTTGCAGTAAAAAATACATAAGTATGAAATTACATACACAATGTTTTGAAGAACAAATACAAATATGTTTTGAAGAGCAAATGAATTTTCAAAGACGTGGCTCATATTACTGAGAGAAGCTAAGACCTCATATAAACTTGCACAATCAAGTGAAAGATAAATTTAAAACTGATCAAGTTTAATCCCAGCTTTGCTGACATTGTAAATAAGGAGATAATAAGAAACATTTTGATATTTTTTATATTATAAGGAACTAACTTGCCATACAACTGATTTCCAAATTTATTAGACTGGATGAATATGCAATCTAACTTTAGTTAATGTATTAAACACAGAAAGACAAAACAATATTATTAAAGATTTTATAATCCTCAGTAAAAAATGTCAATGAATTATTGTAACTCATAAATTTATTATTTAGTACAATTTGAAGCTGAAAATGGAAGAGCAATGTAATTGGAGGGAGACAGTAGATGCTTGTTTTTACAAAAACTCACAATTTTATGAACTATAGGCTGGTCCCTAACATAACCCCATAAATGCAATGATAATTTTAATCCTTATTTACAAATTAAATCTTTGAAAATCTTTTTTACAAGCACTTTTCATTTGTATTTATTTTTTATTAAAGCTTTTGTTCATTTTTTTTTTATGATTGAGAAACTTGATTTGATATTATTAAAGAATCATAAATCCTTTAAATTGTGTATGTCTATCTGCAGCATTAAATATTAATTAATTAGTGTCATCAATAAAAAGTAGGTCCAATTCTAAAATCGAGAGAAATTCTTTAAATTTAAATTAAAGGGAAATATTTTTATAAATCTTAGTCTGATTTATGTCAGCAGACTTAGTGCAAATAATAGGCACCAACCTTAAGTATCATTCACGGCAATTTTTTTTTTCTTTTAACAAATGCATGCTAAATTTCTCCAGTCTCATCAAACTTCCAACTTTGCATGCATTTTAGAATAATCAATCGCTTCAAGCGAAAATATTGTAGGATATTTTTAGTGATCATGTTTTAAAATTTCCTTATAAAATTAATATTCAAGGTAAAATGTTCTTGAGAATATAAGCTTGGTATTGTTACAGAAAAACGATATCTAAGTCATTTTGACTAGCATGCATTATTAAATAAACCACAAACTGAAGGCAAAAAAAAAATATATCATTTGAGTGAAGATAAGTTATTCATCCATGAGAATGGACAAGGAAACCTAATGCTCCCCAAATTTCTCTTATGGACATTTAAATCTAGATTCAGATGTAATTTGTAAGAATTATTAGATGATTAAAAGATTGCAAGAATAATAAATGAGAATGAAAAAGAACTTTCAGATATCAAGCATGAAGAAAATGATTTAATACTACAACCATCATCCTTAATCTTAGCCATTCATCTGCAAAACAAGACTAATGGCTAAGATAGTACTTTTAAAGAAAAACAGAGAGAGAGAGTCCATTGCTTTTCTATATTGAAAATTTTTAATAATGTAGGCTTGAAATAGAAAATGTGTGTGATTATTTAAACCAATTTTTCCTTGATAAAACAAAAGTAAGAATTGCTTTTAATTATGAATTTTATTTTGCATATATTTTTATATAATGCATAATAAATAACAATTCCTAACAGTACTTTATAAAATGAGCAGTATGATAAAGTTTTAAAATCTAAGTGTTATTTTTTTCTATTTTACTAACTTTCAATTTTAAGAACTATTTTACCAATCCCCACATGTTCATATAAAAATGAGCATGCACTGTATTTTATAAAAGTAAAACAGAATAGGGGTATCAAGAATTGCTGCAATATATATTCTAACTTGTATGCAATTTCTATTTGATGCAACTTTGATTGCAATATCTGCAATATAAAAATACCTGCATTCACAGAAATTCTCAGAAAATGTGTTACCTTTTTGCTAAAGACAATAGGTTCTGTCATCAAAAATAGCAATTTTTATTTATTTTGTATGTCGAGCAGCTGTTATTTTTTGCACATGAGGGTTAATTAGACAGGGACCTACAGACCTGGATTCTGAACCAATATGAACATTCAAGCCCAAGATGATTTGAACCCATAAACTGTTGAATCGAAGGCAAAAGCGCGAACCATTTAGTTGCCAGTTTAGCACAGACATGGCAAGGAGCCAAATTAGAAAAAAATACCTGCACCAACATTTAAATTTTTAGAACCATCAAATTATACTAATCTTACATTAATACTTAAAACATACATTTACAGTAAAATATGTGTTTCAATATGAAACAATTCTTGTATTTTTTTACTAAGAAATCTAAAACATTGTAAACACTAAAAAAAAAAAAGTTTTTGGTTCGTTTCCATGCTTAAATAATTTGATAAATTCCTTTTTGGATGCTGTGACGATTAAAAGTTAATTTGAAAGATTTCAAAGAATAATTTTTATTATAATTGCATTATTTGATATTGTTAAAATGGTATTAACAGAAATTTCATTAATATTTATGAAAAAATTATAATTGTTATTGTTTTATATTACCATTCTCCTTCTGATAATTTATAATTACCAGATTAAGAAATTTATAATGTTAATAACCATTCCCTCATTATATATATATTTTTTATTTAATAAACTATTTTCATGTAGATGCTACAATTAAAGTGTGAAATCCATTATTTAATAAAATAACTAGGTATTTCATGAAATAACTAGACAAGTATGTTAAAGTATATAAAATTATTAAATTCTATGATTTAACTAAATATTTTATATAGTTATGTTTACTTAATCCTTAAAGTATAAAATAGCATTTAAACATTTTAAACTGGTTGTAGCTGCTTTTAGTCAGTTTTAAACTGCTTATTGCTGCTTTGCAATGATGTATGTATGTGTGTGTGCATATGCTTCATTTGATTTTAAACACAGAATTTAGATGGTATATTTACATCAATGATTTATATTTTGGCTAATAACATATCTTTGCAAGCAAGCAATGACTGCTACAGGAATGGGAGACCAACCTATAAATAAGAAAGATTTTATGTGAAAGAAATCTGAATCTTTACTAAAGAAGCACAAGACAAAGGAACACTAGTATGCTAAATTTACACCTGAAAAATTAACTTTGATAGCTGAAGTAGAAAATGCTAGAACTGCAAAAAAAAAATTATATACCATGTGATTATTGGTTACTTCAGCATTATATATAATATCCTTGAAGTTCAAGAAAAAAAGTTAACTGTCAGTAACACATCCAAAACTTGATATGATATTTTATTAAAGTAAATTCTCTTTGGTATTTTATATAAAACTAGTTTGTGATGCACATAATGGTAGAGATTGCATGATAAAAGAAATGAATTATTTAACATAAAAGCATTACTCAGAATGATAAAACTGTTCTTGGAGTGTTTGTGAACCTTGAAGAAGTTCCAGTGTTGCGTGTGTTCTTTTATATAATTAATTTGAGACTTCTTACAAATAATAATGTTTATTTTTCCAGTCAATAATGTCGAACAAAAATTTTAGAACATCGTCTTACAAAATCGTCTGATTACAAAGCTCGCGTCAACTAGTCGAACTGCGAAGAATTAATGAGCCACTGAGTGCACACACTCGATGGCATCATTACAATGGTGTGACATCACTACAGAGTATCCCCCAAGTGACAATGTCACGATACCTAATGTGACAAAATTCCATTAAGTTTTCTGGAAAACATAGGAAAATGCAATTTTTGAAGAAAATACAAATATATACAATGATAAAATATATGAACAAGTTTGCATTTTGTTTTAAAAAAAAATTGAAAAAGTTTTATATATAGACACTGTTAATTGAAATTTTCATTAGATTATTACTTTATTACATATTCTTGTATTCAATGTTTTGGAAATCGCAAACGTCTTCCAGATCTGGTAGTGATAGATTTTGGTTCCAAATTTTGTGAAGGCAATGAATTGACTTTTATGATTTTAGAATTTGGAATTGGCATGGGATCAGGTTTAATCTCATCAGAAATTTTAAAAGCAGGCTTTATGCCATCAATCGAAACAGTTGTTTTCTTATTATTGAGATCAATTACAAATGTTTTCTTTTCTGAACGCTCTAATACCAGGTGTGGTCCAGTGTAAGGTGGAGTCAAAGGAGGACAAACCTTGTCTACTCGTAAAAATATGTGAGAGCATGTTTTTAAATTTGGATTTACAAAAAATTTTGGACTTCCATGCGTTGTAGTGGCTGTAGGAGTTATTTTACGCATGGTTGATTTTAAATTAGTTACATAATTTTCATCTATTGGAATTTTTAAAGAATTTTCATTGAAAATATCTGATGGTAGACGTAAAGTTGTTCCATAGACAAGTTCTGCGCTTGTAGCATTTATGTCCTCTTTCAACGCTGTGCGTATTCCCAAAAGAACAACCTTGTCAGCAAAAACAAAATATGGGGAAGAAGGGTACTGTAGCTTAGCTCATGTTTTCACGCATGAGTTAAAGATATTAAGTAGATTTTGTATAAATTTTCAATCTAAAAATGATAGAAATTAAATTTACTTTAATTAACCAGGATCACTTGATGAAATTTGTGATTTTAAGATTTCTCCAAACAAAAAAGTATAAGCATTTGCTCGATATATTTTTATTATCTGGTGCCCCAGTGTGTACTGGAACACAATGGAAGGGATTTCAGCAATAAAATTATAGATGACTTGAAAATAACTTGGCTGAAACTTGAGACTATACATTGCAAACCCAGACATAGTCAAAATCAAGGCAGTGTTGAGAGGGCCAATCAAGATGTTGAAAACACATAAACAATCTTGATGCGAAAAAAACAACCTATTTCATGGAGTCATTGCCTTAAATTTATTCAGTTCATTAAAAGCAGGGCCCTTTATATTGATATGAGAATCCTTATAAAACTATGTTTGGCTGTGCTTCTAGAGTTGGATTATCTACAAATCCTATACCAAGAGAAGTCTTTAATGCAGTACAGGATGAACAGTTGGAAAATGCTTCAACTGCTTTAACAGTATGTTACAAACATGAAAATATGCTGTTTTTACCAAAGAAGCATCTTTAAATGAAAATGTAGAAGTGCCTTTTAAGCATTATGAAGGTACACTTGTGAATAACATTAAAAATGTGTTTAAAAAAAAAATACAAAGATAGCTTATTTGGCTGAAAATGAGAACAGCTGACCCATATTTGATGTTCAGTAGGCTATTGCACAGAAGACAAAATTAAAACAGAAATTCCAGCTTGTTTCCAAATAAAATAAATATCAAGAAAGACAAGGAACAAAAGAACATTTGGAAATTCAAACTACAATAATAAAACCTGTCTGGCAAATCTTATTCAGAGTCATCTGTAAGCATTACATAATAAATATCTGCTTTTCCTTTTTATTTAACAATTAATCATTTACAATAGAGATAAAATTTATTGTTTAAGATTTTAGCTATTTATGTTTAATAATAGCTAATTGGTTAATGTTTTAAATAATTTATAAAATAATTTTGATATTGTTTATTTTTCACTTTAATGGTCTACTATTAGTTATTTCATAAAATTATCAGATAAGTATGAAATTTTTAGTCTTTATACCTTAACTGACTTGTCTAGTTATTTTATGAAACAGCTAATTATTCTATGAAAAAACTGAATTATACACTTCAAGTGTAAAAGATATGTAGTGATTACCAGTATAAAGAAGTACTACTATTAAAACACCACAGAACCATCTATTTCATTAATAAATCAATTGTAGAGGTTAAATAACAGTTTGTTATTTTTTGAGGTTTAATGTTTTTTCAAGATTTGCTATAGTGTATAAAAGAGTAGCTATATAATTATAACAGAGTTCTTAATTTTACAGTTCTCTGATATAAAAAGTATGTTTTTAAGACTTCAACATTTTTTTTATATACCTAATGATATGTCTTTGAGTTAATTTTAGAATTTCAATAGGCTGCAACTATAAATATTTTAAGTAAATTGAAATTTAAAACTAAATAAAAATCAAATAGTTGTTTTCAATTTTAAAAATAACTATTCTTATCAAAATATAACTCCTTGAGTTGTTTATAGGTGTTTAAATATTTAGAATTTAATTTTGTTTACATAGGAAAGATTACAAAAGAAATAGGTAAGTCAAATTGACCCTTTATTCTATATAGTTATCAGCTTTTTTTAGTCAATTTAAGAGTTCTACACCCACTATTGATTCTATTCTATGCCAAAATATGGCAAATTGGCTATGCCTGAATCGCTTGCTCTGATCAAATGATATCAAAGATGTGGAGTTAATTGTACATTGGGTGGAGATAGTGATAAAATTTGTTCATAACATTGTTTACACAAACTTGTAACAATGTTTGGTTGTAATTATCGAGATATGAAATAAAATTGAAAAGTATTTTTCAATAAAAAAACAATACAATTGATTTTATTATAGTGCAAATGAGTTTTGATTTTGCTATATAAATTTGTAATGCTCATACCTTGCAAATTTTGGCCTACTTATTATCAGATAAGTGAAAAGAAAATAAAAATTTCATGAAAAATAAGATGTATCATTTATAATGAAAAGTTAAAATTTTATGACATAAGAAACAAGAGAAATACTTTCAAACTAGTTTCTTTCAAGACTTGAGAATTTAATTTTATTGACACATTTTTACTGTCAAAATGTTTAATATGGTAATCATATTATAAATTATACAATATTAATAAAATTTAAATGTAGTCTAAGGATTTTCTTTTTATAATAATGCTATTGAAAAAATTATTTCAATGATATTCTCAAGAAGAGCATATGATTTCCTTAATAGCCAAATCAAAATTTAAAATTTAATGATGCATATAAAATAAAAGTTAATAACTAATACAAAATAAACTTGTATATATTCAACAAAAATTAAAATGAATAATTGAAAATAATCCTCATATGGCAACAGATGAATGATTAATATTAATGGTTAATAATAGTGTCAAATGAAAGATGTAGTCTAAAATAAGAAAAAAGAACCTTGAAAATAGTTACTTGGAAAATTAATTTTGATAAAATAAGTTAATTGCATTTTGCATTTTAAAGATAAAGCAACTAGAATTTCTGAGGGTATCTTTCTACAGTTGAAATGCAACTTACTGATAACACACAGTAAGTTTCATTACAAAAATAGACAATAAAATAAAATAGACCTTACACATGTTGCAAGAAAACAATGATTTAGAAAGAGCTTTAATAAGATAGTAGCTATTTTATAAAAGGTATATATATTATAATATGCTATTTAGAAATTGTGCAGATTATATAAAAATAATAATTTTATTAAACTTTGATTAATCATTACAAAATTTCCATTTTATCAAAGCCATATAAAGTTAATAAAGTAAGCATGTTATGCCACTTTAGTAACTTAGATTGGATAAGCAAAAAAAAAAAAAAAAAAAAAAAAAAAAAAACACACATTGATAATAAATTATGTCACAATATTCTTGCAGATGGTATTTTATTCTTTCTTTTTTTTTTCCTACATACATCTTTCTTGCTGTGTATTGAATGAACATGCTATAATGTAATGGCGCTTGTAATTTTTATGCACCATATTGAGTCATTCTGATCAAATACATACACAAAATTCAAATAATTGAAAACAGAACTGTTCTATTTGTTTTACCTTTTAGTACAGTCTCACAACCTTTAGATATATTGTGCATATCATCTTATATCACGCTCATTAAAATAATTATGATTTCCTTAGAGTTTAACACCCAGTAATAGTTAATTCATCATTGATTTATAATAATTTCATATATATTTTCCTTACAGTTGAAAATACAATTATTTATATTTTAGAATTAATAATCATATAAATATTTTCAGCTTAATTTTTCTAGTAGTAGTCTTGTATTAATTGATCATTCGACAATACTACTGGTGAACAATCCCTGAATTTGGAGCAAGGATCACTGCAATAGCAGATGAACTACATTATAATTTTTTGAATGAACATTTTTTATCACTATAATTATTTTTTCTTATTTGTAGATTTAAATTGGAGCACAAAATATCAAAAAGTCAGGGATCATTTCCAGGATAATAGAATATATTTCTTGTATATTCCAATCAACAGGTATACAGTGGTCCATATCAATCTTTCACAAAAATAAGACTAGCGTTTTGTTCAGCAAGGTAAAATATTTTTCAAGGGGCCACAAGATTTAACAGTTTTATCTTGAGGCCCCCTGAAAAATATTTTACCTTGCTTGAATTTAATAGTTGACTATTATTATTCAAATCATGTAATCCATTATCACATATATAAAACTAAAAAAAAAATACAATTTCTAGAAAGATCCATTCACTTTCTACTTTTAATAAATAATACAATTATATAAGAATCATTTTCTGTTTGACGAGGCGATTTTATGCTGAAAAAGTAATATTCAAATAACAGAAAACTAATATATTTAATTTCATACCAAGCAAATTTTATTATTCTCTAATTAAGAAAATTTAATATACATCTTTTCTTACATGATATAAGGTAATACAATATATAATGCTTTCAAATGATAAATCCATATTTTAAATATGAGTTTATCACTTGAAAACTATTATTTTAAAAAATCTAAGCAAAAAAAAGGTATTACATTTAAACAAATGAACTTTTAAATTACTAAATCTGCAGTTGATATTTGCCTCCTCTTATACTGTTGTACTATGCACTTGTTGTGAGTTATGATTTGTTATATATATATATATATATATATATAGTATTGTTACTCTTCACTTAAATATCTCATAACATTAAAATATTAGTTATTATTCAACAACTTTCATGCAACTCATTACAAAAATCTAAATATATATATATTTAAAATATTATAATTTAGCATATTCTTTAAGAAGGCTTAAACTATTCAGTATAAAATCACTAAGCCAGTGAAAATTTTGTAGGTTTTCAGATAGAAAAATTTATACAAACCTTTAATCATTAGAGATATTTAAAATTAATGATTTCATAATATAAAGATTTTTGATTTATCATTTTTTCATTGGCTGTTATAAATCACTTCTTGTCTGACCAAAAATTAAAGTTAAAATTTTAATCACTTAGATTAACTTTATTTCTTAATAATTTCATTCTATACATGGCTGAAAAATTTATTTCTCAAGCAGAATAAAATTCTGACTTCAAATATTCTCACTTAATTAGTTGAAAATTTTTCATGAAATTATATGTATTAACTAAAGTTTAATACATGAATTCAAGTAAAAATCATTAATTAATTATAAACATTAATAAGTTTAATTAAAACAATAAAAAAATTTTAATAGTTTTTAACATATCATAGTAAAATTTAAACATAGCTTATTTCATACAATTTTTTTTTTTTTTATGAATTCACAAAAATAATTTTGTTTATATGTTTTTGAATCTTGAATGTTTTTCTTTATTTATGCATACATTTTGTCATTTAATTAACGCGCTTGGCGCCATTTTTTCTTTTTCTTTTTTTTATTTTTTTAGCTAAAGTGGTTTTTACAAATAAAATTTCACATCTTCCCAATAAAATATTGAGTGATTGTATTCTAAGAATAAATATTTTTTTCAATTATTGCTAAGAAAGTGATTCAGCAAACTTATTGTTATGTAACTGTATTTTGCAACTTTAAAATTGAAATATTTCTCATTAATTACAACATAATTTTAATCTACTGAAAAAAAAATTCAATTTATATTATAAAACTGTTTAATTCTCATATTCTTAAATTTAAAAAAAATTTCATGCAATTATAATTCCGAATTTTGCTTGAAAGTTCGGGAACAACTAAAAATTCAATAAGAGTTTTGGCAAATTTACTTAGCTTAGGACAGGATTAGCATAGTACAAGAAAAAACACTAAAAATTTATGTGTAAGAAGTGGGCTGAAATACCCTTTTAAATGCTTCTTTAAACACACTTACCTAAATGTTCGAGAATAAAACAATAACGATCGGGAGTAAAGAGATACAACCTGGATTGACAAGGTGAAGCGGCAAGAAAACGAAAAGAAAAGTCCCGCCATTGCCATTCCAAGTTATTGTAATAAAAAAATAATTGTGTTTATATTTATATACTTACATATATTTAAAAGTACAAATTGATTGTTAATATTTATCTATATATATGGAGTTAACTACATAAAATTTGCCAAGAAAAATGTTAAATGTAAAAAATTAATGTTTTCAATTCATTTTTGTATGAACCCTGTTAAGAATATTAAATAGCATTGCCGTAATATCATTTGATATTTTAAATACTGGAAAAAGTTGAGCATTGTATAAATGTATAATGTATAAATGTAACATTTATATATAACATCATTTCAAAAAAATTCATCTATAATGGATACTGAATTTGAAAAGATTGTTTTATTGTATAAATGAATATTGGATGTTTTTAATTCAGAGTAATTTTTATATGAATTTAGTTAGTTTGGAATCAAATTTTAGAAGCAAAAATTTATGTTCAGTATTTGTTTATTTCATTTGATATTTTATGTGAAATATTGAGATTCTTATATCCATAGATTTCTGTAGATGTTTCATTCGCAAGGTCGTAGGAATAAGAAATGAAGTGGATACAAATTTCCTCTAGTTCACAATATCAGTTCATCTCTCAAAATTTGTTTATTTTATTCTGACATATTGAAAACCTAAATTCATTCGTATACTCTTGTTCACATTCTTTTAAAAGAATTTAATATGCCCAGTAATAAAAGAACTTTATAAAACATTATCCACAAAAAGTAAACAGAAATAAAATTTCGAGTACAATTGTTTGTTATGAATTGCGATCATACAGAGATCTAATTATATTAAATATCACTGTGATTCGTTTGTTACTCTACATTGATTTAGAAGAAAAATAATAATAAACTGTATATTTGTAAATTACTGGCCATTTTTAAATTGTGTAGAAATTTCTTGTGTAAATATTTTTTATTTCTGTATACATTGGTTTCATACATAAAAAAAAGTTTCTTTTCCTAGTTAAAGTTTATTATAAAATAAAAAGATTTTAAAGGAGGAGAAGTTTAATAATACAAAAATAATACCCTTAATTATCTAAATTCAATATCAATAAACGTTAAATCAATGTCATGAGTATTTTGCTATGTTCAAATGGTAGGGTACATATTTAGTCCATAAATATTCAAAGACTAATACTTCAATATTGAAAAATAAATATGTGCTGCTTGAGGAATGAATACAGGGATATTTCCAGCAGGATTGGGTGATGGTGCATGTTTCATTGCAATCCTACAAAAAGTTCGAAGGTTTGCTTAAGCACTCGTTCTAATAAGTAAATTCAATAATTTTCATATACAATTAAATATTCTTAAATTCCAATATATTTGAATAGTCGATATAAAAGTATGAAAAATCTTTCGTAGAAGCTTGAAGTAACAATGCCTGTATATGTGAAAATTAACTCAAAGAAATTTCTCAGCAACTGTGCACTTATTCACAATAATTGAGTAGTGTGAATAATTAAACAAAGAGCTTTTTTTCGCAATGAATTAAATCATATAACGAGCTGAAAAAAAGTTATAAATAATTTCCAACTGTATA
This sequence comes from Latrodectus geometricus, assembly GCA_026290005.1. Classification (NCBI taxonomy): domain Eukaryota; kingdom Metazoa; phylum Arthropoda; class Arachnida; order Araneae; family Theridiidae; genus Latrodectus; species Latrodectus geometricus. The sequence goes on from JAPDSC010039171.1 coordinate 698,896, forward strand.
AAAATTCGAAAAAAATGCTTGCATGACCAATTCGACATTGTTGACTGAAGTTTAAATCTCTCTTTTCAAGAAACATCCATTGAAGAAATTTACTATTAACAATTTTAGAGACACTCAGTGTGTATTTTGTTACGTTGAAATCAAACGAATATCAAGCTGGACGAAATCTCAAACTGAAAAGTTGATAAACGCAAATTGCCAAAAAAAATATTTTAAAATGAATTAGTAAATTTTCTCAAAAATTATAAAGAGCAATAAAATAATTTTTTTTAACTAATGTGATTCCAGAACTTTTAAAGACACTACTTTAGTATTAAATGAATATTTAATTTAAAAAAAAATTTGCATTCGTGATGGTTAAATGGAAAATTGCACAAATAGAATGGAAGAACTTTCGAGTTGAATTCATGTTAACTAGGGCTTAAGACCTTCTTGATAGAGAAAGAACCTCTTATATACATAGAAATCAACACACCTTCAACGTTAAAGAGACGGACAACCTACAAAAAATTTAGCTTCTAACAGAACAAATAAATGTATGAAATGTATATTTCATGTCAAATATTTCAATAAATTACTTTGATTACTCATATCAAAAATGTGATAAATTTTTATAATGAATAAAAAAGAGTATAATTAATAAATGAATGATTGTTTTGGCTTGATTAAAAAAATGGAACAATTTAAGAAATGAATAGACGCGTATTTTTACGAACCTCTAATTTACGAACACTCCGTCTTTAGGAAGTAATGGCTGATAAGATCCTATGAGCGCAATAATTTTATTTCCCTTTTAAAAACTAAAATCTCTTTAACGATTTCATTTTCAAGTCTCTTTCCTTTCTATTTAATTTGTTTATTTTAAAACGGTTTTTTCCCCCCTTTCCAATTTATAATTGAGAAACTTGGATTGAAGATTTCATGGAAAAATCACAAGCCCTTTCAATTGTTGATGACCAACAGCAATGGTTATGTTGAAATCTTTAATTGTTTAAAGCAATTCATGTGGAAATTTTCCTACATAAACTAACTCCCGTTCAGTCATCAAAGTATTATACAGTTTTAAGAGCAAATGGCGTTAAGTAGTTTTGCAAGTGATTATGGCTTTGAACGAATTTATAAAGCTGATATTCCAAGCGTAATGGATTGTCAATGTATACCTGGAATGATGTTGCAGATAAAAGGATATCTAAGTCATTTCGACATGAAACATTTATCATCAGTGTAAGTGAAAATGTTAATGACATTTAACTGACGATTTTAATGAAGATGAGTTACTCATCCATTAAGTTTGACAAAGAACCATACTATTGTCCAAACTTTATTTCAGGATTTTTTTAGTTGGGATTGAAATGTAATTTGTAAGCAAGAAATAATGGTTGGTTAAGGAGATTGAGAACATAATAAAATGAAATGAGAAAAAACCTTTAGATATCAAAGAGGGATATAAGTATTGTACTATTTGTAACACAAACAAATAAAGGGCTAAAATGACTGAGGTATTGTTTTGAGCAACATAATAAAATGCTTCGTTTCATTGAAAAAAAAAATTTAAAAGTAATTTTGAAACTGAAAAAATAGATGACTATTTTGTCTGATTTTTCATCAATAAAATGAAAGTAAGATTTTTTTTAAAGTATAAGTTAAGTATGAATTTAATTTTGTATGTGTTTCATAAATAGTACATGCTAAACAGTTATTTTCTAATCTTATTTTATGTTTTTAAAGAAGCAGTTTGGTAAAAAAAAAATCGCTCTAAGATCTAACGCTTATTATTTTATTTCACGAATTTTTACGGCTCTTCGAGTTCATAAAAACGTCCACCTAATGCATAATAGTCAACTGCCATCCTTGCTTAGAACGTAATAAGGAGGTCGTCAGATAAGAACAATATGAAGGAAGAATATCAAATCATGCCAATTCTCTAAAATATTAGTAGACATTTTTTCACTGAGTTACATAACGCTGTAGGGTTACGGGTTGACGGGACGCTGGCGGGTCTAACCAAAAAATACATGTATATATTTTTTGGCATATTCATTAAACCACATGCTCCGTAAGTACTAGTTATACTACATGAATGAAAACATGAAAAAGAATAGGCCTTTTATTTAGTTATAAAAACTTAAAAATAAATTTTCATTCTTATATTTCCATTTTTAATAAAATCAGAGTTCTAAAAGAGTTAAAAACTTTAAATTTCAAATTTTACATATTGAAAAGTTTCGAAAGCTTTGAACTGATTTTGAAATTATTTGAATTCTAACTTTAAAAGGGGAATAATATTCAAGAAACGAAGAAACAAAGTAGTCAATTGAATGCAAAATTTTGAAATCTGCAGGCCAGGAAATTCTATACTTTTAAGAACATTTTTATAGTACATATCAATGAGTGAGTGTCTTTTCCTAGTACAAAACCCAAAAAAAGTAAACACTGTGCTAAGCAAAAAGTTAAATGAATCCAGCAAATCAGACATAAAATGTGTCAATTATAAAAAACTGTAAAACACAAGATCGTAATAGCAAAAAGTTAGGTTTTCTCCAACTACAGCTTTTATATGTTTCAGTATTCGGAATGGTTACATTTGTTTTAGCATACTCTCACTGTTTTGGATCAGATTGAACTTTGGCAAAGTATCAGTCTTGCAAGCAAATTTTAATGAGTTAAGGTCCTCGTCATGGTCTGAATTTTTTGGAACCATGAAAAAGGAGAATGTTCATTCTGATCCCTGCCCATCACAGAACCCAATAAGGGAAGACAGTTACCAGTTTTGGTGACGACCAGCTGCGGTACTTACCTTAGTGGTACCACCAGAATACTACATGCTAGGAAGAGGATCCAGAGGACTTCATTTGACTGAGTTTGGCCCCCTTCTAACCTACCAACAACTCTCCAAGTTTCTAAATCGGTTAAATGACTTCAATGAGACATCGTACTCATCGAAACAAAGCATTCACTGAATGCCGATCATCCTTGTCTTCATTATCTTTTATTCAGTTGAATGTCAAATTTCATTCACTGCCGCTGAAGTGACGTTTTTGACGTCGAACTCAAAATTAGCATACTCCACAGTTTGAAAATCAGAAAAAATTTGCATTTGTGATTCTCTTCTTCCATTTTCGGCAAAAAAAATTTCTCTTATATCTTTATTTTATATAAAATTTACAATACCTTTAATTGTTTTGAGCAGTGTAGTTTCACTGTAAATACACGTCCATAAAGTAAGGATAATCAAGAAACACACTGAAATCTAACGTGAAAGGAAAAATGCCTCCTGTAGAAATATCATACCCACGGTCAAACATTATAGGCAAATTATTAGAATCACCTGATGACGGCTCATAGATGAAAGTGTAAATGAGGGGTATATAAGGACATGTGGCAAATAAACTTACTTGTTCACAACCGGTCTGGAGACCCAAAATGCGAGTATACTCAGATGGCAGTAGCTGAGGAACTCGAAATCCCTCAAAGTATCATCTTTAAGTTGTGGCGACGATTCAAAGATGATGGAAATATTAGTAGACGTTGCAGTACAGGTCACCCTCTAGTAAGAATGCCGAATGATCCCCGGTATTTGGCAGTAACCACCAAAAGAAACAGACTGAACACAACAGCGGACCTGTCGCGTCAAATAGCTTCAAGCATTGGTATGACTGTTTCAAATCAAACCTTGTATAAACCTTAAAGTCTATAAGCTTTCAGGCCTGTCAGATGTGTTCCGCTAGCAGGAACCTATTCTTGCCAGTGGTTGGTTAGCCTGGAATAGAGAACATGCGATGTGGACACCATATCAGTGGCTTTGTGCTATATTTTCCGACGAGTCGAGATTTAGCTTGTAGTTTGATTCACGCCGAACGTTCATTTTGAGAACGCAAAGTACCCAGTAACATTCAGAAATCTTCACTGAACGCCAACTTAACGGTGGTGCAGGAGTGCTCATTTAAGGAGACGTTATACTGAATCCGTATTATACTGAGGTCCAGAACAGATCTGTATGTTCAAATCGGAATCATTGGCAAGCAACATTTATCGGAACATCATTCTGGAGTAAGTCCGCTTAGCTGCTTTTGTGTTTATGAATAACAACGCTCGTCCTTATCGTTTGAAAATCATCAACTACCTTCAATTGGAGAATATCACCAGGCTGGTATTGCCAATTATCACTGGATTTAAATGTGATAGAACATGTCTGTCACATCCTTAGACATCGGAGAACATTGTTGAGTGGAATTCTTTGCCTTAAGTGCACCTCGATAGCGTGATCCTTAGAATACCTTGGCGTTGTACGGACTGTATTTCCTTATATCGGGGACATACGATGTATTAACCATCATAACAATTACCGTTCAATTGTTGTAAAGGCGTTATGTGTTGCAAGTTCTCCAAGGAGCTATAAGCATGGCTTATGTGCCTGATATCATACATGCACCATCTCTTTTGTTCTTTCTCATTTATTTAATACATAGGCTTTAAGAATAAATCGCGTTTCTTTTATTTCTGCATCTTTAGTTGACAGTTCTTGCGTTATCCTTAATTTATGGACATGTATGTAGTTTAAGGTTTAATTTTTTTAAAACAAAGTAACCTATTTATATATTTTTTTAAAGAAATCAAACGTTCTCAGCCAAACATACAATATAAATTTTTGATGTTTCTAGTTTTTCCAAAAAGCGACATACAAGAAAAGCAAATCTTTTTCAAATTTTTCATTGATGATTTCAGACTAAACTGTTAGTCTCAGTCTAATTAAAGATGTGCAAAAAAATTGGCAGTTGAGCAGTAAGCAAACCAAACCACGAATTGCAGATATTCAGACACAAGAAATTTTAACATTCATATCTCATTTTACTTTGAGAAGTTTACTTAGTCGTTTATTTTATCAATGATAAATTTGTACTTATTTTTGATATGTTTAATAAAATTATTTCTTAAGATTTTGTAATATATTTCTTCATTAAAGTGTGTAAGAAGTTATTTTTATTAAAATTACAGCTTTTTTTAATTTTTATTCTGGGCTATTTACGCATTGTTTTACGCATACTTTTCTTTTTCAGTCAATAAATTTATTACATTCAAAGATATTTTTTAATTTTTTCAATGGAGAATAATGATTATGGAAGATTTCATTGATTTAGAATCACTTCTTTTAAGTTAGTGTTATGTAAATTGAAATATAAATAGTTACAAAATAATTATAAGGAAACATTGCGTACTCAAATATAAAAAACATACATGAAAGGAACAAAAATACAAGTCAAATAGAAAGAAATTCCGAAACGCTTAAACTTTAAACTTAATTTTTAAATTATAATTTAAAACAAGCAATTTGATTTTCAATTTCACAGATAATTGGCAGTGTAAATTTAATAAATATTTACACTGGCTAAAAATCGGTGTTAAATTAGTAAATGTAAGTTTTTCGTGGTAGATAAAAAACAAATAAAACTTATAGTTTTAATTTGATATCAAATTTAATTCAATAATTATTTTAATATCGAAAGTCAAAATTTTAATAAGTTAATAAGTTAGTTTTCCAACGAAGTCTATCGTTTGTAGCAAAATAATGTTATTTGCTTAAGAACGAAAATTTGTGCAATTAATATTTGGAAATTAATGATAGCAACCATGTAAATTGTAACAAAAGAAAAGAAACTTAATTAATCTATTTCTCTACAATTCAGAGAAAATTATTTTTATATTCATAGTTGTATCCAATTTCGATTCCATGAAGACAGTTCTCTACCCTGGAAGTTGCAATCTTTTGAAAAATTCCCTTCCTTCCTTGTCGGTCAATTTGCTACTGGCCCTAAATATTTTAGACAAATTGTTTCAAGAGTACGGGACTATAACAAATCTTGAGATAAAAGTTTTTATCCGATTCGATGTACAATATTTCAGAGAAAATTTCTTTTAAGTTTCAATGACAGTAAATGTTTCTATTACGTTTCTTGGTATTATGAAGAGTAATTCTATGATTTTCTTGATTAAATTTCGATTAGCGACCGGAGAAAGTATTGGCATTCAAGTAAATTTTTATACTAATCTTGTTTGTATTTTGAATCTAAAATTTTTTTATCTGGTTTAATAGAGTAAAAAAAATTTCTTGGTGTTGTATATGTTTCTAAAATGAATTTCCATCAGAAAAGTGCATGATAGCAATATTTATAGTGCCAGGAAAATACTACGCCATTAAAGAGAAATTAGCAACACTCTATCTCCAACTAATATGATCATATTTCTGAGTAGAATTAAAATTTACAATCAATGGTTTTACAGCGAAATTCTTGAGTTTAATTGATAAAATTTTCTGCACAAGTTATTGACATTTAAAAAATATTTTTACATGTAAATATTTGTAAGAAAACTTGAACAAACTGTTCAATTGGAATATTTTGCCAACATTAGTTTTGTATAGGAATGTTTATTTAATATATTGTTAAACACCTTTTATATGTATCATATTCGAGATATGGGAATATTTATATTTAGCACATTAAGTTCCTACTTAAGAAAGGAACTGCATGAGTGTCTTGCGAAAATCATGTCTTTCCATCATCTAGCAGAGGCGGTGATATTTTGGCAGGAAAAGTGTCGATCTCGTATAAGGAAGATAGTAGGTTTGATATTTGATCCAGCATATAAAAAGTCAGCTTAAGAGGGCCTGTACATGTTAAAGTTTTGTAGTGTTCAATATCCTTCCACTGGTGTCACGTAGAGCGGAAGGTATCTAGTTAATTGTCGATTCCATCACATAATCATGGTTCAAAATTACGAGGTGATTGGCTGTGTTTAGTGACTTGACAAAAAAAGGCAGTTGGAAATTTATAATAGTAGCATATTTAATTTAATTTACAAGATCACTAAATGTCACTCCAATAAAGTATATTTAGATGATGTGGAAAAGTGTGTTTCAACTGTACAAGTTTTTTTTTTAATAAGTTACTATACTCAAGGCACAGAGTTTACTGCAGAGAGACATCCCTCTGTAATTTCGTAGATTCCATGGCTCAGCCAGTATTAGGTTTTATAGCTACCAGATTCGGTTACAATCTATTGAAATTACTTTTGTTGCTATGAGTAATATATATTTTTTTTCTGAATCTGTAATCATATATCATCTATAGTAGTAATATGCACATGACGAATTTCTTATGATAGCATATTTTTTCTACTATATATTTTTAATAATCAGTAAAGGAAGCAATGAAAATTCTATTCAAATTCTCAGTTTATTATGGAGAGGATTTTTCCAAAATAAACAATTTTTAGTTACCAAATAGAGATGAATAATTTCTCTCTTCAATTTCTTTCTTTTTGATTTTATTACTATTCATCCAGTTCTAATCCATCTATATGTTAATGGTTAAGTTATGATTAAGACTTACGCACTTCTGCCTGATAAGACTTACGCACTAGTAACTTTATTCCAATTTTTAATTTGGGGGAAAATGGAATATATTACAATAAAAAAAAACTACAAAAATTACATTTACCGTGACTTTACAGTCCAAGAGAAAAGGTTTGTGTGTGGTTTAAAATACATTCATCATACTCTTGATTTTTCAAAAACATCTTTGAGATTATTTAACATGAAAAGTTTTTAGAGAGCAAAAATGATCCTATAATTTAAATGTAAGTGAAAAATACATTCAATTTTTGGTAAAAATGGAGATTAATTATCGCTTGTGTATTTTTTTACTAACTGCATTTTCTTCTCGATATAATTATTTTAACTGAAAAATAGTTGCCATTATTAATTGATAATAAAAAAAGTTGATTTATGTAAATTTGAAAGGATTGATAGATCTTATTTTTTACTTGCGTTAGCAACATATTTATTTTTAAAAATCATTAATTTTACGTTACAGTGTGAAGGCGCTCTTACAAGAGATTTGGTTTATTTAATTCCTCTGCATTCATGAATGTAGAGAGGTGTCAGATATATTTACTACTGTAACTAACATTCTTAACTATACTAAATTTTAGATTATTTAGAGACTAAATTTTTGGTTTGGATGACACTCCATGGTCACACTTTTTGATCAAAAAAGCTAATTGGACTAAGGCTTATTATACTTAGAGACTAAAAAAATAAATTTAATATTTTTGAGTTGAAAAATCTTTTTTTCCATTCGAAAAACCAAACTTTATTTCATTGACTATTGAAATTTCCATATGCATGGCAAATAATTCTCAGGAACCGCTCAGAAATCTCAGGAACTGCGGCATTACAGAATTTTATTTTACACTGAAATAAAGTTTTTTAAATTTATTTGCCAAATTACAATTTTTCACATGAGAGAATTCAAGCAGAACCTGAGTTTGAAAGTAAATAACTAATAGCATCCATGCCTGAAACGGGAGTCGAACCCACAAATAGAACTGCATTAACCATTCAAATATCATCTCAGCCAATCAGATACTCATGACTTAAGTGTCAAAGACTATACGATGAAATATATTGAAAAATATTTTTTAATATTGCTCATATATTTGAAGAGAATGATATACATGATGTTTATAATATATCTGCTAGAGAGCTTGATTTAACTTTTCTGTATAATAATATTCACATAAGATAGAATATATATTTTTCCTGTAACAGAAAAATAACCATTGTGTGTTTGTGTTAACACTGTTAGGTTTTATCAAGAATGCTTTCCATGCTACTAGCCATAGAAAATAATAAAAAAAATACACAAGTCTAAAATTAAGGTCACAAATATAAAAAATAAGTCATTTCGACAAAAAAATTATCTTGATGAATAGAAATTTGATATAAACATCTTATGCTGTAAAACAATGAAGGGTAACAAAAAAATTTACACGAGTTTTAAGTAGGAGGAAATGCAAAGAGCTCAATTGATCAAAATAAGATCCATCTTAATAGGTATTTTTTTACTATTTTGCCTTTATTGTTTCATCTAATAAGAAGCATGGCCACCTTTTACAGCTATACAAGCGTCGCAGCTAGGTCTCATGCCATTAATAAAATTATTGATAAACAATTATGCAGTAAATCCCATTCTTCCAAAAGCTCTAATTTTAACGCCTAGAGGGAGTTATCGAGATATGCAATAGCTCTTTTTAGAACATCTAATTAATGCTGTATATGATCGAATTTTGGAGACCTCATTGGTCACACCAAATGGTGAATTTTCTCTTCCACATAATTGTCGATAAATTCAATTCTGCAGTGTCGAGGATTATTATCCATAAAAACTAACCAGACTTCCACAACTTCTGAAATAAAGTAGCACGTACTGTTTGAGAATCTTCTTGATTTGCCCAAGAGTAGTGTTCACGGTTCAAGATAGATGTGCTTTCCTTTGAAATTGCTTCAAGAAAACACAAACCGTTGAACTTCGGCCGTGAATTTTCCTCTCAGTTTTTTTTTTATTTACTTTGTTTCGATATCGTTACTTCAGATGCATCATCCCATTAATTATAGCTCTGTGTCGTCATGCATTTAAAGCCACACAGGACTCTTGGCCGAACTTGTTTAGCCCTCCAAGATGTTTGAAACTTGCCATGTTAATTGATGTTTGAACTTTGAGACCATAACGAGCAAGGGCTTCCTTTATTATTTTTCAGATTAAATTATGAATTTCTCAATCGTTATCATAGCTATTGTTCGCAGAACCAATCTGATTTCCATTAAATTTGCTTCATCAAATTCTTTCAGCCTTGAACTTTTTTGAGTCATAAGCAGTTTTCACATTACATCAATTTGGCGAATTCTAATACTTCATCGATTTCATTTTCTGAGAAGTTTTTTTTTTGGTTGACTGCAATATTGGGTGCGCTGCTCCATTTTTCCAGCTTAACCATAATTTGGTGTGGAGTCCGACTTCCTCAGTACACACGTGTCATAGGTACCCGTTTATAAGGTAGGCAACCATTCATACAAGGAAAGGACAAAGACAGGAGAGAGAGAAAGTAATCCTTGCCCGAACCAGGATTCAAACCCAGGACCTCCGAATCCGCAGTCACGCAAACTGACCACAAGACAGGGTGGGCGACGAGAAAATTCATTATTTTATCTATTTCAAATGAAGGTGACTCCCTCTTCTAGCGTGTAGCTAATATTGATGTATATAGGTTTTTTTTTTTAAAAAACGAAGGTACGGTATTGGTGCAGGCTTATTTAAAAATTGCTTCCATTACAATAAATGATTTTGAATCGGTTACATTTATAAACCATAGTAATATTTTTAGGTAATAAGTTCTTAAAACTTATTTCTATTGGTTGAAGCAACGAAGTACTGTGTTAGTGTTGGGATGATTCCTTTTCTGTGGGTGATATGGAGCAGTCTGCTTAGTAATATTATCTTGAAGATTAAACTTTTCTTCTTTAAAATTTGCCGCAAAACAATTCAAGCATCAATTCTTAGATTTCTAGATCCAAATATTTGGTATTGCTTTTCAATAGGCCGCTAATGCTTCTATTGACGACTTTAAATGCACAGGGGTTTAAAGATCTATAAATTAGGAAGGCTTGTCACATGAAATTCCCTGGTGTTTTATTGAATAAATGTAACACACATGACCTTTAGACACCTTAAATTGAATTTCTTTTTTCGATATAAAGATTTTACAGAATATTTCATCAAAATTTAGTTTCCTTAACATTGAAAAACTTCGTTTTATATATGTGTGTATCTTGCTTCTATTTTTGGCAGGTCAAGCAAAATTATTCATAAGGTGACGCAGTTGCTCCTTGAATGTTTAAATTTTGAGTTTCAAAACACTTAGAATATTTTGAGCTACAAAACATGGGTCAACAGAATATTTACGATTTTTAAACTAATTGTAAAGTGCTTTTTCTTAATGTCACCATTTAATGGAATACCTTTTCAAGTCATCATGAATCTATAAATGTCTTTCCCACTTTCTCAATAACTGAGGCAAGGGAACGAATTGCACATTTTAAGGATATCCTACGATAATCCTGTAGCACTTTGACTTACCTTTTTCTTAAGTCAATGCCACTTCTAGGCTCTAGGGATTGAAACGAAATTTTTCAAATATACAATTAATGATTAACCAGCATTTTAATAAATGCCACTTTTAGGCTCATGGGATTGAAACGAAATTTTCCAAATATACAATTAATGATTAACCAGCATTTTAATCTTAAAACTAAAATGCGGTATTCTGAGATATAATGGTTGGACTACTTGCTGAGATGCAATCACTAGTTATAAACAGTGATCGTGGTTTTGACTTTTTTTTTTCTTTCCAACATTTGTACGCAATAAAATAACTAATGACGTGTAGATTGTGATTGACACTATTCTCGATATAACATTGGAATACACACAATTTATGTTATTGATCATCATTCTATCTTTACTCCAATCAAGTAATTTTTAAACAAGTCAAACTAAACTCTTTGTACAGTGTTATCTTGAGTAAGACAAAATTGCGCAATTTTCCTATAGAATAAAAATGCTAAACGAGGGTTTCCCCAATTTATTCTTTTGTGTTGGAGTAAAAGTGTTTTCAAAAGGCTAAAAGTATTTTTTTTATTCTATCATTAATTACTTTAAGATTCCGGTGATTTAAAAACAGTAAAATTAGGTAATTTAAAATTTTTTTTATTGTTAATTGTTTTCTAATTTTTTAAAGCATAAAATTGCATATTTAAAACATGGCATGTATAATAGTATTCTGCGTTACATTTCATAACAAATGCTTTAAAAACATTTTGAATACTTTAAAATTTAGCGTACAGAAAATGCATAATTGCAACATTTTTGAAGAAAGGTCAGGTAAATCTCCCACCAAGCACCATAAAGTTAGTTACTTTTTACGAAACAAATTTTCTTTTTCTTTTTATTATTTAATCTAATAGGAAAACGGAGATACCTCTATAAACTATAAATACTTAGCAGAAAATTAAAAAAACGATTATTTCAAGAAAAAAATCAGTGAACGGATTTGGATATTTATATCATGATAATCAGATGTATAGATCAAAAGATTTGGTTTGCAGCTCACTATTTTCTTTTCCCATATGCGGAAGAATGAAGTTCTACCACTAAGCTCGGAGGTGTAGTGGTAGAGCTTCGAAGTCACTGATCGGAGATCCGACTCTCGGGCAGAGCAAGATGGACTCAGTCTTGCATCTCTTCAGAGGGTAGTTGGGTTTTGTGGAGCAAGGTCCAAAAATGGACAAGCTGCGCCAACTTCAGAAGGTAGATAAAACTGAGCACAAAATATGGGGGATTGTACACACTGGGGGTTTCGGATTAGGCTGATTACATAAAAAAGACAAGCTTCGCACTCCACAGGATCCTTAGTCAAGAAAACAGATTTGAGGACTACAGGCCTTGGTCCCATGGGGCCATCATGCCAGTTTTATTTATGACCAAGGTGGGAGACAAATGGTATGAATCAAGATCTAAAAATACATAAAATCAATGTAGTTTCTAATGTTTTACATAAATTAGAGGTAAGTATGAGATTCAAATAATGAACAAAATCTAAATATAAATGGAACACATCAAATATGTAGTTTCTTACAAGGCATCCGAACAACATAAAGCTCTCAATATTGATATCCATATATTGTCAATTATGATGATTCATTCAAGACAGAACATGTGTAGGAAGATAATTTAGAGTACGAATTTGAAATCAATTTTCCGCGATTATCAGGTCTATATACAATAGAATTCATTTGTGGTTTCAATTATAAAAACTGATTGTACACGAAAAATTATTTTCCTTTGTTCACTTCATATGACTACTCATTCAGTAATAATGATACTGCATATGTGTGGAACAATTGTGCTGTAATTTAAATTCTAGTTAAGCTTTCTAAGAATAAAAAAATTGTTAAAAACCTCTTAATTTAAATTAGAGTTTTATCTTTTAAAATAAACAGGTCTCCAGTAAAATATACATTTTGTTAAAAAGTGAATTTGAGTACAGAAGTTGATTAATTTCAGTTCTATTGATTTAAAGGATATCTGTGCTTTAAAAAGAGCTTCCAATAGATATTCCTTTTTTTAAGTAGGAATTAAAAAAACAAATCACTTTATGGGTTTCATTACAATTTTTAAAAATCAATGCAAAAAATGACAAAATAAAAGTCACTTGAAATATTTATTGAGAAAATAGCACTGGAAAATAATGAACTACATAGGTTTTGCATATTTTTAATAAATGAAATAAGCATTCAGTAAATATTTAATTTATTTAAATTAAATGTTTCTATTTTAATGCTTAAAGCAAGAACTTCATCTATTTGAAAGACTTAAAGATAAAATCAATAAAAAAATTTTTTTTAAACATTTTTATTATTTTTTCAAAAACTAAACATTTTTAACAAGTCTGAATAAATATATTTCATTTCCAACCATAATGCTATATTAATGAGACTTCACACATGAACATTAAATATAAGACACTTAACAATGTATGACATTATATATTCATAATGCATCTCCATCGGGAAAATTATTGCAAATGTAACTACAAATCACAATACTGGATCTTGACATAAGTGTCAGAAAAACTGTTAAAAATGATCACAAATTTAGTAATTAATAAAGCAAGGATGTTGCATTTCAATTAAGTTCAATACATCTTGTTCGTATAGAAATAGAAAGAAACAAGTTCAATGAAATATAATTTTATAAACTTTTGATTGAACTTTTATAAACAAGTTTTATAAAAGTTTCATTACACTAATACATATATATTGAAATGAACTCATATTTCAAATATTTAAACAATCTATAATTTCAAATTTTGTAATTTCTGCACTTATGTTACCTGTAGATTTATCAATGAATTTGTTTAACAATAATTGATAACTTATTACAAAATTCTCTTAGTTAATTAAGGAAAATTAAAATTAATTTTGGACATATTTAATAAGTATTTTTTAGAAATAAATTGCCTTTATAGGAAAATTAAAAAGTATTGAATACATTAAACAAAAAGCTTTGATACAATATAAATTTCTTTAAAATAAGATCTAAACATAGTACTGAGCAAAATAACAAAAATGCAGTTAATTTAAATTAAAATATTTCTATTGAGCAAATAACAGAAATTATGACACATAGTCAAGATCTTTAACAAAGTTATTCAGCAATTCAAGAAATTTTTAACACACAATTTTATTAATTAACCCGTACTTAGCAATCAGAAATCTTTTAAGTTGTTCAGTTTGAATATTTGCATAGTTGAATATTGCATGGTAGTTATTTGCATAGTTGAGTATTGCATAGTTAGTTATTTGCATTGTTAGAATTTTAACAAGCTCCTACATACATGAAATAAAAAATAATGTGGCCAGTTATTCTCCTCATTCATCACAAGCATTCAATCTCACATTAATGCTATTGATGTAAATGAGAAAGTCTGAGTATATTAAATTTGAATATTTGTCTCTGAGTAGTCACTTGTAGTATGTACATAATCCAACTCTGCATCATAATTAACTTCATTGGAAGTCCACTGGTTATCATGGAATGGAATAGGTGATAAACCACTGTTTAATAAACCACCACACACATCAACATAAGGCTTAGTCAACAAATAAATATTTTGTCGATAACCTGAAATTAAAAAAATATATATATATATAAATGTTTAAATATATTAGATAAAAAGCCTCATTTATTTAGAATTTTATCTTATAAAACTCTATTCATTTTATCAAATTTGCTAGTATAAAATTGTTGACTAAAGTATATATGTATTAAAGAGATTTCATTGTTAATCTTTTAAATAGATTATATGACATCTTCCTATTAAGCCTTTTCTAAGTATTTTCATTTACAAAAAGTAATTTTTTGTCACCTAAAATTAATAAATTTGGCTTTAAAACACAAAATCAATCCGAAATATCAAAATTTTAAAATAGGAATAAAATTACAATAGTCAATTTGAAATTTTTCCTATTCATTCTATAGGGTAAGAAATCTTTAAAATAATTTTTAATTCAGTCTTTTAATATGCAATGCATATATTGAAAGTGTGAATTAAAAATTAAATTTCATATAAACAGCCGAAATAAATTTTACATTTTTTTAAAAACTTATTCCAAATATAGAAAATCATTCACGTTGAATAAAAACTTTAATTTTCTTAGGAATAATTGATTAACGTTCAAAAATGAAAAATTCGAAATTTAATAATTGAAACAATGTGATCTAAATGACATTGCAATGTGCACAGTATAATTTATGTTTCATAAATTATGTCTAATTTTTTAATTAAAAAATATATGTCTAGTTCCAGGTTCACCTTCATAGTATTTATTCAACACATTGATATTTATAAAAAAGGCAAATACAAATAAAGACATACTAATCTGAACAACACAGTAATTAATGTAAGGAATAAGAAACAAAATGCCTTTACTTCCCCCAAAAATTTCTGTATTTAAAGTAAAATGAAGAAATATGAAAATTTTAAGATTCCTTCTTTCATAATTCTAAGGTAGCACATTCAAAATTCATACTTTTGACTTATTTAAATTTTTATACAAACTTGTAATATATCCCCTAGTATTTCTAAATGCATATTTATTTTACAGTCAGTAAGCTTTTACATAGCTTTCTATTTCAGACAACTAATTACTTTTAAGGATTTTTTTGAATGGCTGGCATAGAGAGCCTAGACTTTAATCTTATCAAACATCTACGAGATGAGTTACAGTACTGCTTTAAGGAGTGCCTTTATGCCATCCAAAATTAATGTGTGAGCCAACCAGTCTTTTCAACCAAATGGAGAAGATATAGATCACCATATAAATTGGTTGAGTTTTAAAGCATAAGTCCAAAAAACGGATAAGCTGAGATAATCACCCTAAAGATTTGGTGGTCAGTGTCTGCTACTGTAATTATGATACTTGGAGGCGCAATCACCTATCTCTAGTGAATAAAAATCTTTCTATTAACCCTGCTATTAATAGCTACTTATAGGTAGAGAGTATGTATAAATAAAAAAGCAATGTACTAGTAAAGTATTTTAAGTGTCTGAAACAAGGTTGGTTGGGTTTTATGGCACAAGGTCCAAAAGAGGACATGCTGTGCCATGACTAAAATTTTTATTTTGTTTTTATTTTTCTTTAATTATATATTATTTTTAAAAAACCCAAACATTAAAATATAATAAAAAACAAAAATCTGGGTAGATAATATTCTTAAAATTTAAAGTGTATATATTTACAATACTAAAATGTAAAACATTAGATAAAATTTAAAAAACCTATTGCCCTTAAAAAGGCAAATAGGTTTCTGTGGGGTGGTTCCCCCAACATATCAAATAAAGTTATAAAATCAGTTCTAAAATAAACGTTCGTTGTTAAAATCTTTACATGAAATTAAAATATGATAAATAGTATATGGTTTGTCACACGTTTCACAACATGGATTTAATTCACTCAGAAATAAGTGCCTGTGTGTGTCCTATACGAAGGCGGGTCAGGCGTACATCCGCACTTCGCAAAGGTAAAACCAATAATGTGGCGAGATATGGAAAAATTATACACAATTTATTGGTGACCTGCATGCTCCAAAGTTCCTGGAAGAGATCATTAACTAACTTTTTCACACCCTTTCTCAGATCTAAAAGAGGAACAGATGATTGAATTATAGGTGACCCAGCTTTAGCAGCTGCGTCAGCCTTTTCATTTCCCTCTGTCTGAAACAAGGATTTTAGTGCATTTTATTAAATATGTACGAAATATTTTTTAATAATCAAATTAAAATTTACTCCCATTAGAAGATTAATCTTTTATTTTTTTTTCAGAAACCATTAATAGTAAATTCTTCACAGTCACTTCAAACAAAATTTATTACTGAAAAAATTGTTTTTTAATCAACCACCAATATTAAAATGAATTTAAATGGATTTTTTTTTATTCTTTTGTTTGAAATTACCATATTTTCTTGTATATAATCAATCTGCAGTGGCATGTTATCAGTAAGACCCCTTCTCATGGAAAAGAGAAACAAGTGCAACAGTGTACGAAATATGAAACAAAGTATGGTGCATACTTTGTTTTTCACTTCAAATTAACATGTTTGTCACTATTTTTTTAAATTTGTTTTCACTATAGCTTTTAATTTAAAATTTTTTGTGAAACTTGAGCGTCATTGCTTCCATATGATGATATACAAATTTGAATATTTTCAGAACAAAACAGCTCACATCAAGACAAAATGCCAAATGACATTAGGGAATTGCAACTGTAATATCTTTCCAAGGAGCTGAATTCATTTTTAAACGTAATTAGAGAAAGCTGATTATAGCTGAAATCAGTTAGAGGTGTAGTGGCATCGCCTATTATTTTATGAAAGATAAACAGCATTTCTTTCAAAACATTCAAGTTATCTTTTCTGAGAGAGACTTTTTTTTTTAATCAGATTATTTGCTGCAGCATATAATAAACACAACAAAATTTTAATAAAAACAGTAATATTCTTTGTTTATCGCCTTTTATAAGCATTTGTTGAATAAATTTTATAGTATCACAAATGCTACAGTTTTAAGTTCAAAACATCAACATAAATTATGTGCATTTTTTTTATAAAGGAATGCATCTTTATTCCTCAAAAATTTTAATACTTTTCATTTAAAGGAGCAATCACAATACTGTAAAAAAGATCTAAATATCTGACAAATTGACCAAAAACATACTTAAGTATTAAGCTTTAAAAACCAATTCAAAACTTAATAAAGTTACAGCTAATTTTGCAGAAATTAAGAAATTAAGGGAGTAAAATAATTTTTCTTCACACAGAATATTTTTTACTTTTTCACTAGATGTGTAGCTATAGAATTCATATGGGATTAATTTTAAACTAGATTTTGCAATTAAACATTATGAATCAGAATGTTGATATATGAAATGAATTATTGATTTGAATAATTTTCAAGTGACTAATTCTAAAGGTGTTAATTTTTTACTACATGTGTAAACACTTGCTGCAAATTAAATGTTATTTTTTAGTAGTTTATAGGGTCTTTTAATAGGAACACCTCCCCCCC
Source organism: Latrodectus geometricus (assembly GCA_026290005.1). Taxonomy (NCBI): domain Eukaryota; kingdom Metazoa; phylum Arthropoda; class Arachnida; order Araneae; family Theridiidae; genus Latrodectus; species Latrodectus geometricus. Next base: position 716,917 of record JAPDSC010039171.1, read on the forward strand.
CCCCCAATTTTTTTAGGAAGCCATGATGTCAAAATATTCATTGATCTGTTTTGAATCGTTAAAAAGTGTGTGGAAGATTAAACAGGAATAATCTTCCCTGAAATCCTTTAATTTATAGACATTTAAGACAGTCATTAGAATTTTTGTGCTGCACACCAATACCCAATTATTTAAAAGAGTCCTCGAGTCATTTTTTACACATGAGTGCTAGTTATAGACAGGGACTTACAGTTTAAAGTGGATTCTGAACCACTACAAACATTCAAGCTTAACATGGGATTCGAACTAAAACTGTTGAACTGAAAGCAAGAGTGGCTATTTGGGTACTAGCTCAGCTCCCTATACTGAATAATCCAATGTTTTAAAACACACATAATTTTTAACATTTATAATTTTTCTTAAAGTTTTAATAGACTTAGAATCTTTTTTGGCTTTTACCCATGTGCAAAACATTCATTTATAGTAAAATTTTGTTAAGGAATGAAACAAAATAGTTGCATTTTGTTAGTATAAACATCAGTTATAATAAAAACAAAAGAAAGCTCATATAATATAAAATAGCTTCTCGTGTTAAAAATATATAAGCATACATTTAGAGCCAATAAATTACAAACAAAAAATACATAACTCAAGAAAATAATAATTTTGAAAAAAATAAATAAATGCACATTGAAATGCACTTTAAAGAAAAATAGTACTGCAAAATTATTTGTTTTAATTTAAGAAGTCTAAACCACTATGTATCATAAGAATTTTTCAAAAAAAAAAAAAATATATATATATATTTAGACATGTACAGAAATACTAAATCTGTTTTGAATTTAATTTTTTAAATGAATAGCAATGACCAATTTATTTCCTATAAAAAGTTTAGTTCTTACAAATTCCATTTTATAGTTACTTTCTTTCTCAGTGCCTTTAATTAAGAAAACCCTTTTTTAGTTTGGACTTGATAGAGACGATTTTTGTCACTCAAAGGCATTTTTGTGATCGGGGTCTAATTAGACGACAAACCATAGCTTACATATTTTTTGTGAGAAGGATATTAAATACTAGCAATAATAATAGTTAGGATTATGTATTCTTCAACAATTTAAGATTTTGCAATATTATTGAACTAAAAGTCTCCATTTTGTCAGCCATCTTTATGAAACAACTACAAATCATTTTAATTTGATTTACTGCTGAAAAAGCACTTCACGTTAAAATTTTAAAAAGATTCAGTATTCTGAGATTTTTTTTTTATATATATTTTAAAATTTTAACCTTTTTTACAAAGCATAATAATTTTTCAGGAAGCTATCCATATAAAACCATGTGAATTTAACTTTTTGGTATTTATGGAACAGTATAAAGAAAAGTTTAAAGAAATCTTCTAAGACATTAAATATTTTATAATATACCAAAAAATGTAAATAGCAGCAAATTTAAATTTTATATTTTCATACAAATTGTTTAGATAAAAATTATTTACCTTTTACATAATTGATTGACCTTCCAAGCAATTCACAGGAGCTGAATCCCACTTCACTGGATAATAAATAATCACAAAAGGAGTCTGGTCTCATTTGAAGAGAGCAGTAGGTTTTATAAATGGCAGGCTAGAAAGATACAAGGATATTATATAAGCAATGTTCATAATTGGGCAATATAAAAAAATTATTATATATAAATGCAGAGAATAGTGATTGGAAAAACACTAAAAATCGAATGCATCTTTATTTACATTTTCTTGTTACGTAAAACATTTAAAATTTCTAAAAATGGAGAGAGAGCATTCTTCATCATTAACTTCGCATAAAAATACATTTATAGTTTTACACCAAGAACAAAAAACAAAACGTTGCAAATTCACCGAAGTTTTAAATCTATATGAATCCACACACATATTATATTGTTATATTTTAGTGTTTAATATTTCCGATAGAAATCAAATTTCATATTTGATAGAAAATTTTGAAGTTTATCTTGACAGTGAAACAATAAAATACAAAATTTATTTTGGTGTAGATTTTGCAACCAATAAACTTACAAAAACTATACATAAATCCATTTTTTTCTATGCACACATACATGTAATAAAATGTTTTCATCTACTTATGACTTATATTAACCCTTAGTAATGGTGTATGTCAAAGTTTTGAAAATCATATGATTAACTTTAAGTACAACATATATTAAAACATATATGTAAAATGCTTTTTAATAAATATCTTTCATAAAAAAATGAAAATCTTTTGTAGAATTTGTCACTGAAAATGTGGTAAACTTAAAAAATTTCTTCCAGAATGGTAAATAAATTAATCTAATTAAATTTACTATCTACGTCACAAGAATTTTACAATAAAGTTTTTGAATATATTCTGTTAATGAAGATGTTTTTTACAGGCTACTATGGCAAACTGGTATGATTATTTTTAGCTATTAAGAATATTCTCACAGTACACTGTGTGTAATGTTTATCATTCATTGTCAAAGTGAATTTCAAGTCTCAAATTTGAAATACTTCTAAATCAATTTAGAAATCATATTTTTAAATATTTTTTTTTAATTTTTTAACTATATACTGCTGGCTATTAAATTTGCTCCACCATGAAGGAAAGAAAATAGAAGAATAGATTTATTGTATGTTAATATACAATATGAATACAAAAATGATTAAATTTACAAGTAGTTTGGAGGATTTACAAGAGTGCAAAGCTAGTAGTAACAGTTAGCCACTCAGTACTAAAATGGCATTTACCCAATTACATATAGAGTTGAATAACCTTAGATAAGTAGACAAGTAATTCCATGCTTTTTTGAGTCTATACCACACTTCCTCAAGCAAATAGATGGAGATGAGTGGCGAGTCAATCATCTCTATCTATATGCTCCAACTCCAGAATATTGTATTATGAAAACATGGCATCAAAATATTTTAAGCAATATAAAAACTTGGTAAAATGTGGACAAAATCTTTTAAAGCAGAAGGAGGAAAAAAAAAAAGAAATAAAGCAAAAGTTGCTTAGCTTTTAATTACTAGCAAAATTGGATAAAGAATAATTGAAATTCATAGATTCTAAATATAATACATTGTTATTGGAAGATAGTAATGATTTTTCTCACTATCTTCCAATAACGTATATTTTAATTATACTTAAAAAACCTAAAATTTTCAATTTTTTGTATTTTGGAATGAATTTTCAATTTAAATACCAGATAAGATTTGATAAAAACAAATGCATATACTTGTTTGTAATTACCACTTTATATACATAAAATAATTCTGCAAAATACAGCAGTCATTATTACTCATCTATATTAGCAGTAATAATTTAGAGAAATTGAATTCAGGTTGTTTTCTTAAAATCTAAAATCTTGATTTCATACTCCAAACTCAGCAAGTGATTTCTAATCCAACAGAAACACTGAGGTATTTGTTCTTGATAAAGGAGAATAGTAAAAATTACTTTCACCTATTTGCCTAGCTAGTATAGCTTATTTTGTTTTGAATGATTTTTCTACTTCCATGAACAAACTATTCTTTTCCCTGCAATGTTTTTCAGTTTATTCCATTCCTGAAATATATCTGTAAACATCTGTCACTCCTCAAATTTTATTTTCGCAACAAAATCATGCAATATCTCCTTCACGTCTAAAATTAAAAGGATTTCATTCTGCAGCGACCAATAATTTTATCACTTTTCTCAAGTTCAAACATCTCACACTGTACTAGTAAATTTAACTTTCATACTATGCCTCCATATTCTCAAGAAAAGGTTTAAACTATTGATGTTAGAGTGCCAATGCTCTGATGTATTCACAATACTAACAATACGATTTACCAAACATTTTAAGATCAGCCCAATTTTACAAAAACTTTTCCGATGTAAAATGCTAAGACAGAATATCACTGTGATGTGCATGTAACTTCTTTGAAAACTTAACCATATATTTTTTTCTGAGGAAAGCTGCTCTGTTTGTAATTTTACTTGCCTTTTTGCTCCAGGACATTTAATTTTCTCCACATCATTCACAGCACACTCAAACAAGTTCTGACAAGTGTGCCTTTCTTTTATTGATTCTAAGCAAAGTAATTCTTCAGTGATAGAGGTTATAATTATTTCCCTTGATAAAGATATAATTGTGAAGTGTCTTGCTATCTATTCTTTTTAATCTAATGCAACTAAGTACTCAAACTAATTTTTCTTCAGTTTTCAGCAATTCTGAGAGTTCATTTCTAAATCAATACACTGCAATTATCCTTGGGCAGTAAAATATTTTCAAATTTCTCATTTGAAGGCAAAATATATGCTTGCATACTTTTCCATATCCCACTTAATAAACTTATTATTCGAAAGATTTGCTTGTTGGTCAAATCATTTTTTGAGCCAGGTTCTGCAATTTAATTAAGATTGCAAACTATTACAAATATCCAAGCTTGAAGTGAGAATAAAATCCAAGAACAGTCAAACCAAAGGCCATAGAGCTAACCATTAGGACCATGTAAAAGGTTTGCATTTAGCAAGGTAGGCAAGCTACTGTGAGAATTGTTTCAGTAACACAATTTTGAAATAGTTGTTTTGTATATAAACATGTGGTTGCTTTTCCAGATTTTTTCAAATACTGCATTTTTTTGGGTTCATCCTTGGTAAGCTTGTAACCATATTTGCTAAGTTTAGTTTCATGGTGTCATTTCAGACAGTACTAGTTAGGGACTTTCCATGACACAGTAAATAATGCTTTGTTCCCTGCATTAGAAAAGAAATTTGTCTATTCTTCAATAAACACACAACACTATTTTAATGCTTTTTTTGCAGAGTTCATGGCTATACTAAAGTTATAAAAACTTTCCATTGCAATGTTAAATTGAAATTAATGAGGTCAACCAGAAAATCTATGCATATTTGAATCAAGAAGAATTGATATATTTGAATTCCTCGCTTCAAAGTCCAAAATTTCTTTCATTCAAATTTCATTAATATTTTCAAGTAAGGTTTGCTAGGGTCTATTAATTTTTTGAATTACAGGATTCTTAAGAAAAGAGCCATTGATAGAATTATAGTAATTTTGTTTTTTCCCTTTTGAAAAAATGTAATATCAATGGAACACAGAAACTGTTTAGATTTCCATGGATTGTATGACAAATGACAATTTTTGCAAACTATTTTCTCTTTCTCTGATTAGCCAATTTTAACTTTACAGTAAAAAATGTGGTAATATTTATTCTAATAAAAATGAATCACCATCTAGTTGTGGTGGAAATGCTATCATTTGTTTGTGCTTTGTGTTAAATACTAGTTACTTTTTTCTTTATTTTTACTTTTTATAAGGGTTTTGCTCATTCATGTGCATTGACATGGTTGCCTTAATGGAAAAAAATGAGACTAATCTTAGCTGTCACCAAGGAAAGAAATCTGGCTTCAAGATAGATTTTTTGGACTGCCTTTGTATATCAGTAAAAAAAAAAAAAAAAAAAAACTTAGTACACAATATATGTGCTATTTGCCTATCTCTGGTTAAAATGGAAAAAATTGTACAGGAGGTTCCTCATATGCAAATTGCAGTGTTACTCGCAGAGGTTGAGATTTCAGGACTGTCTGTATAATACGGAAAAAATGGATTCAGGACAGTCATATAGAATGCCATGTTCAATCTCTGAAACCCATCATCAACAACAACTAAGAAGTCAAGCCTATTACTTGCTTGGACTTAATCGATTTATAACTATGTAAAACCATGATTTAAGAAATGTCATTTACAAGATAACATTTGCATGAACAGTTAGGTAACAATTGCACCAGAATGGTCTGTTTACTCAGCGATTATGGTTTCGCCTTCATTTGACATTCCATCAAGAGTGCTTTCAGTGGTATGACATTCTCAGATGAAAATACCAATTCTTAAAGTATTATGATAATCACATCTGTATTTTCTGACATGAAGAACATGCACACAATATTGTCATAATGGCTTTTGTCCTGAAGAGTCTAAGATGTTTAGGATAGCCATCTTAGTCAACTCTTATTCACATTGGAAACATTTTTTAGAACAGCTGTTACATTTTCTTCTGCTAAAGTTTATAGCTTTATCCTTTATTTGAACCCAGGGGAAAGTTATATTTCAGCAGGACAATGCATGAATCATATTTCTAGCATTGTCTGAACCTTCCTTGATACAGAAAATGTCCAAGTACTGCATTAGATAGTACAGTTTCCACATTTCTCACCAATAAAAAAACGAGGTCAGTGGTTACCAAGCTAATGGCTCGGCACCAGGCGCCAATCATTGATCTATTTGATTGGCGTTGGCTTTGGTGTTGTGTTGAAGATATTTAGGTAGTTGCCCTTTAAAATACCATCTATTCTTTTTGCATTCAATCTCCAGTTGTATAAAAGTTGTCATTGATGTGAGAGTTGGTTATTTTGCATACTAATTTCTCAGCATTTATTATTAAGAATTTTTTGAAACTTTAATCACTTACTTCTAGTATATGATCAATAAACCATTCTGTTCTTTCCATTTTTCCCTGGCATAGCACTTTTACCACTAGTTTTATACATAGATGAAATGTGCTATTACTTAAGACCTGAATAAAATTTGCTAAGACTTATACTAAAATATCCTCTGCACATAAGGATTGTATCAAAGTTAATTAAATTATAAAATTATTAATCATGCATTTTTTTCTTCACAAAACTTCAGTACTGTTGACCGCTAGTTTCAATTAGCACATTAAGTTTTTTCTTAAATATATCATAAATCTTTCAAGCTGTCATTAATTTCGAAACCAGATTATTTTTTTTTTTAAATATAAGGACACATTTTCAAACGTGTATTAAGAGTCACTATATATCATGATTGATATCCTATTTGCAAATCTATTAACTGGGTAATATATAATCACAAGAAAACTAAATATTTTTGAAATACTTGAGTATACTCATTATAAAAACATTGTCAGCTATTCTTTGGAGGTAGCGTATAAGACGCACCCAATTTTAAAGGAGGCAAATCTAGAAAAAAAAGATTATGAACCAAATTCTGTAGTAAAATATTTTATCAACTGTATAGCGTGCACGATAACTCCCCGTGGAATTGTTTCTTTTGGGAATGTTTTCCTTTTAAAGATCAACATTTGCGGCAGTTTGCACAGCAGGACAGCACAGCCAAGTAGTGGGTTTTCTCATGACCTGAGGTGTTTACGGTTATGCTTTTGGCTCCCTTGTTATCTACGGTTCTGTTAGATGGCACATCAAACGTTAGCGGGACTTCATCCATGTTCCCAATCTGGCTCATTTCAAAGTTATTCTTCCTCGCATCAATAACAAACTTATGAAAAGACAGATTCTTTGATTCGTATTCCTTGCCATGGTGGGCTTTTGTATTTGCCGTATAAGACGCAGGCACCCCCCCCCCCGATTTTGGGGAGAAAAAGTGCGTCTTGTACAGCGAAAAATATGGTAATTTTTTATTCAATCTTGGATCATGATTGGTTAGCTGCTACTAAACTCATGAGTGGATGGTTTGTTAGCTACTCTATTGGCTTTTGCACAGGGACTGGATTGAAATATAGTTTTAAGTGGATGCTGAACACTAAACCAAATATGTTTAAAATGGGAATTGAACACAAGAATTTTAAAACTAAAAGGGAAGAGCATTAATTTATCAGCTGCCAGTTGGTACATTGAACTATTTTTCATTTTGCATAAAATCTATAAATTAAGGAGAGAAGTTATTTAATCTGTTTATTATTTTGTTTCCAAGAACACAGGATTTCTTACTGTTTAAAATATTGTTATATTTTCATATTTTTGTCAGGATAGTTTTTTGCTTGTATGAATAACTTTTACTCAACTAAATCATAAAACCTTATTAAAATCCCATTTCAAATAATTTTAATCTTTTTCACTATAAACTTTCATTTTCCTTGCAGATATGGAGAAAAACTTCATGAATTAGGTTCAAGAACCAAGGAAATAATATAAAAGTCCTTAAAAAGAAATAGTCACAGATTGTGAAACAAACATAAGCAGTGTAAGATTTATTAAAGAAGGATAAATAATTTAAAGGAAAAAATTACTTATAAACTTAATGTTAAAATGATTTACTGCTCTTGAAATGATTGCAATGACTAATTAATAACTTATTAATTGCAATATTCAATATTCTTCAAATTACAACTAAATGTTATTAAGAACTTAGTTTAAAAAAATCAATAATCATACCATTTGGAAACAAATACTTTGTTTTTGAAATTTCTAACCCTTGAAATCAAAAATGCAAATCTGTAACCAAAGATTTAAAATACTTAAGGCCTCATTCTACAAATTTAGTTTCCTTAGTCAAATAAGGGAAGGAAAATTTAAAGGAGAATGAAGACATTTGAAAAGGTCTAAGCTGTAAATTTGTTCAAGTGTGGTTGGGGCTGAAGATCTGAAAGTGAGGAAGTTACTTTGAAGACTATGACGAGAAATTTCAAAATAAATTCATCTCCTTTTTTGCAGGGCCTAATTTCATGGCCTAAAATTCTTAATAAAACTATTAATCTTGCTAAAAATATTGTGTAATATCTAGTATTTAGTATGACAAGTCATTAAATACTAAATATTATATAATATTTAGATCTATCTTTTCCACCCAAGAGATCAAAATTTTAAAATATGCTACAATGTTCAAATACAGTTTGTGGATGAAAAACATGTAAATTTACTCATTTTAAATTCATGAGTGTCACAATCGGCATCTATTTTGCATGAATCCTGAATAAAAGAGTAATATTAGGTTGGGGAAAAAGAAATCCATTATTTTTACGTGAACTTTTTGTAACTTCTTTCAGATTCGCTTTGTAGAAAGGTTTAAAACAGTTTTCATGTAGATTTTTAGGTCTTGTGCGAAGCTACGACTGCTGACATGCTGTCAAGTTTGATAATTTTTGATATTTTATAGACATTCTCGACGATGTTGTATCCATACGAGGTGCATCTTTAGCATCCAAATACCCAAACGGAATCAACGAAACAAAAATTGTACGTAACTGGTTGTTGCAGTCCTATATAGGACGATAAACACCTTTCACAATTTTAGCCACCTGGCTATCTTTTTTGCCGTTACAAGAGAAAAACGAAAATGTATCGAATTTTCTGTTTGTTGTCTTCCATTTTTGAAACCTTGTACTCTTAACTGAATAAATCAAACAAAAAACCACAAGAGGATATTTTAGAGTCAAATGTCACCTTTCCAACGAACATAAATCTGAAATTGTTTGATAGATACCTCACAAGATAGCGATCACTACAGACGTCTACCGAAAAAATAATGGATAACTTTTTCCTTAACCTAGTATATTAAAAATTTAGTTCAATGCCACATCACATAAAAATTCATTAAGTCCTAGAAAAAGCAATTTTCTAAAAATAAAAATAAGCGTTTACACATTAATATATTACTAACTATTTACAAAATAATTTGAATTAGAGTTCATATACTTAAAAAATATTGTATTTTATTAATAATCTTGATCCATGAATTATAAACTTATGAAATTTTTATTAGGAGGAAGTTTCTTCAAATGAGTCGTATATACCTCACAAAAGACACTTGTTAGCTTGAATATTTAAAGTTTGAAAAATTTTTAATCTTCATATTTTTATAAGATATCTAAATTAATAGATTATATTGTCATATCTTAAATTTTATAAGGCATTACTTTTCTTATAAAAAAATAAACTCTGGGAACAGTTTTTAATGAGAATACACAACCAATTACTTCTTCCATGACCATTATTTCTACAGTGAGCCAAATTTGAAACCTTTTACTAAATATACATTAAGTAAAATTTAAGTATCCTTAGTAAACACTCCTTAATAAATCAATAAAAATTATTAAAATTCTGATATTTATAGAGAATATTACATTCTTAAAATGTGCAAATTGTAAAATATTGTTATTCCTCAAGTCATAGTGAGATGTTCTCAGAAAACAAAATTTGAGTGAGGTTGAAATAGAGTGTACATATGAGAAAATGAGAAGCTATGTTTAAAGATAGATGTTTATAATAATGAGCAAAATATAATTTAATATGTAATATACATATTATACAAAATCATGCAAATCCAGCTTTGAGAAGGTAGAAAAATACACTTAAACAATTGTTTTTAATTTTCTTAAGACAAATTGTTCCAAGGCACATACTGAGACACATACTGAAACATGATACATTCAATTTCATAAGTTTTTTTTAACTCCCCTTAGTCTATATGGGGAAAACAAAAAAGTACATAGTATTATTTAAAAAAATGTTTTTGTTGATATTTAACAGTAAATTTCGAATTAGTTATTTTATATGAAACAATTTTTATATAATTGTATGTTATGTGTCTCATTCTAAAAATACTATACCTAAAAAGTTTATAAATGAGTCAAAAGATTTTCAAAAATAATTTAAGAATAAAAATAATGAACACCAAAAAGTTTATAATATATATATATCCCTTTCAAACAGAATTTTGAAATTATAAATATAATTCTAGACTACCCAAAAAGCTATTAAAATTAACATTGTAAAAATAAATACATGATCAAAAGTATTTTGTAAAACTGATATATTTTAGTTTTTCACAATTTATGCTTACATGCTGTGTAAATATATGTACATATTCATAAATACTTTACAGTACTTTTTGGAAAAGTAAATTTTTATGCCAGATTTCTTTTTGAAAGTAATAAGTGGGTGCAAACTGTATGGAATTTAAAACTAATTTTTTTTTAGTTTATCACAGTTATATTTTACAAATGAATGATTGAAATTTAAAGAGAAAGCAGACGCTCTTAAAAATTATCTGGGGAGTAATATTATACATATTAATTCTGTAACAGAATGTATCTATAGAATTCTAAAAATAAAAGCAAGAAAACTATCTTTTATAAAGGGTATTAAAAAGAATAAAGGACATCAAGTTGCATGTTATTCTAATGCACATCTACTTTAATGAAAGCCTTCAGTAAAGCAAAGTTAGAAAATGCTAAAATATTTGTTACAATAATCTTATTTTAAAAGTTAAAAATAAAATTTTTACTTTTGATATTCGGTTAGTCTTTTGTCATTTTTAACTGTAAGAAAGGTTTCATAATAATGTTTCGCTTTTGAGAAAATACAGAATTAGAAGGAAAGCAAATCTAAAATAATTAAATAGCTATGAAATGGTTTATCCTTTTTTAGTCCATTATAAACACATAAAAAGAGTAAATTTAATCAGATAACAGTTTAAAGTAAATTTTAAATATATAAACAATGCTCAAAATGAGACTAGTGATAGATCCTAATTAAATTATTCTCTTAGGTTTATATTTTTAATGATTAATTTTTTTTTCATTCCTAAAATATTTAAAAAATTGAAACAAACTGGGATACCCAGACAAATGCACAATATAGAATGCAAAAGTTTATTTCAAGAAATTATTTTCAATTAACATATATTTAACTAAATAAAACATGAAAAACGTGTAATAAATCATTTATAATTTTTTTCCAAACAACTGCCACTGAATTAATTTGTATTACTTTAATTAACTGTTTCAGACACACAGTAAATTATACAATTAACACTCTTAGACCATAAAATACTTGAAAAATCAATAGAACCAGAGTAAGAAAGTAAGAATTAAGACTTTCATAGCATTGAACTTGGTAATTTTTTTTTTTTTTTTTTTTTTTTTTTTTTGGAAAAACATGAACTTTGTTTACACTTATAAATAAGGTAAGATTGAATGAACATTAAGTTTTTTCTAATCAATTATGTAAGAAATATCTTGGATTATACTTATGTGTTGGGAAGAAAAATTATCACAAATAACTATCAAACTAGAATTATATTTTAGAAGTAATTCATTATGTTTTATAGGATTATTTTTACAGATTATGAACTATGCTAAAACATTAAAAATACATATTTGCAAAATTGCTTCCCTAAATGTCTGTTTGAATTATGAATACAATACAAAGTAAATTTTTAAATTACAAAATAAGTACTTTGTAATTTAAGATTTTACTTTGTATTTACTTTGCAGGGTAACTTACAAAGCAAAACATTAAATTTAATAACTAAATTCTCAAATCAATTTTTAAAAAAAAAAAAAAAACTGGAAGTGCCTTTTAATTTGTATGATCTTTACTTTTATAAGATAAGTGCTTTACATGTTCAAGATATGACTAAGAAAATGTGGATTCAAGCCAATTGTTACAGAACAAAGTTGCAAACAGTCAATTAGAAATAATAACCACGGAGAATTAATGATTTTTTTATATTAAAATATAGCACAAAATTTTCACTTTTAATACTACTTGCAACAAAAACTAAAGATGCAAAAAGCTGATTCCTTTTAAAGAGACTAAAAATGACCTCAATTGTTGATGGGGATGTGAAATTTATACAAGTACAATGAAAATCCCAATAAATTAAAGATTTTCAAGAAAAAGATATTTTTATGTTGAAAGTTATTGTCACATAACAACCAGGAAAGCTTCCAGATATTCATAAAAGTAATCTAAATGGCTTTAAAGCTAATTAATTATGGAATACTGTTATTTTACTTGACCAAATGTTTTTAACAATGAAGCTATTTTACTACACTAGATACAAATGCAGAAAACTGAATTTTGTTGACAAAATTATGCTATCAAAGGAACAATTTGTAACTAAAAAATAACCACTCGCTGCAGTTCCTTACAGTAAAATTCTATGATACATTCTTTTGATTTATAAATATTCTAATGTACACTAAGGTACACAAGTAGAGTAAGATAAATATTGGTAAGTGTTATCTTGATGGAAATTTAACTTGCACTACTGATGAAACAATCTGAGTCTTTTGAAGACTGTTCAAGTTTGAAACAAAAGATTAACATGAAAACAGGCAGCCTAATCAGATCTTTAATGTTCATTAACTCTAATTTCCAGGCTATAACCCATTAAAGTTCTCCTGAATTTAATCATAATTCCAATATTTTAATAAGAATCATTTCTAACTAAAGTATATTCAAAATTCTGAGTAATCACAAATATATAAACTTATAACATTTAAGCTTTTCTGTTAAAAATTAACAAAAATGTTCCAACTTCCCAAATTTCTATAGACATAAATTCAATTCTGAAGTATTGAAGTTTTCTTTATAACTGAGTGATTGTTTTAAAAAAATTGTTATGGCAGGTTACAAAATATATGTGCTCTCTCTCTCTCTCTCTACTCTATCTCACACAGCAAAACACATTTTTCTAATATACTTTAAGTATGTTTTTTGACAACTATTTTATATTACAGAAAAATAATCATAGTCACACAATCGAAGAAAACTAGAAAGATTACCGGATTTAATTTAATTTAACAATACCAAAGTGAATGCATTTATAATAAGAAAAATTTTGTTTTACAATAGTCATAACAAAATTCAAATTGTTTCTAATATCAGAAATGTGTGATATATAAATGAAAATAAAACACACATTTAGCTGACGCTCAACAGTCATTTTTTGCATTTGAGGGTTAACGTGACAGGGACCTACAGTTTAAAGTGGAATCTTAATCACACAACAAGCATACATGCCAAAAGTGGGATTTGAATACATAAACAAAAGGTCAGAGCATTGACAATTTGGCTGCCAGCTAGGTGAAAACATAGTTGATAACCTAGAAAATGAAGATTCTAATATTTTTGTAACTCAAATAATTTTGTATTTATTTTTGAATGAAATGCAACATAAAATGTTTCAAGAAACAAAATGTATGTCCAATTTTTCAAAACTGATATATAATGTATTGAGATACAAATAAAGGAAAGTATAGCAAAAATATTTCTTGTAGTTACTTAACAAAACCACTCTTTTTACATATCAGAAAATAATTTTTCCATAATGCATTCAGATATACATTACAACTAAAATTTTTCTAACTCAATTCGTTAAAAGATTATCTTTAGCCAATTTAATCATGAAAAAATGTTAATTAGTGAATTCTGGTTTATTGCTACATCTTCTCTAAATGCTTTTAGTTAGTAAAATAATTTGTAACACACATTAGACAGTTGAGAAATTATGCTATAGATTTAAGCATATTATATATGTATATCAAATGTTATCTAATAACTGATCAACATAACATTCATATGATCTTTGAATTTATTGTTATAGTAAAACTGAATAAATTGTCTAAAAACTAAAGTCAATTTGTTCCTTTTTATAGTTAATATAAATAAGAATTTTATAAAACCTTTCAATGTATTGCTTTGTATGTATTCAATATATTCAACTTTTGTATAATTGTATGTATTCAATATATTCAATATATCAAACTTTCAATCTATTCAATGTATCAATGTATTGCTTTTATTTATAAATTTTAATTAAAAAACAAATTGCTGTAAAACCTTGGATTTTTCATTACTAAGTAAATATTATTCTTAAACTAAACTGCAACATTGAATTATTTATATTCTTTATAGAAATGAACTTAAATTTTTTTTAAATTTATTTAATGATTCTTATAAAGTAAGATTTTCAACAAAATAAATTTTCAGCAAGTGAAATGGTATATACCATGTTTTCAATACTCTCATATGTGCACCTTAAACTGAGTATATTTTTATTTTAAACAAATCTATATTAACTTAAATCAATTGCTCATTAATTATTAGACAATTAAAAGTAGATGGAAATGTAATTTGAAACCAAAGATTAATGTTAAGAGCATGAAGAGCTTTAAAGAAATATTAGACCAGATAAATCGCCTTCTTCTATTCGTATAATATCTTTTTATATATGTACAACATATATTTTATGATCACTACAGATGATATTTAAGAAATTGAAGCTTTTATATTCATATTTATTTTGCAATACAGTTAATTTTACTACGTGGCCATAAGATCTAACAGTTTACTTTAAAGCCATACATGTCAACTATGTTTTCTATAGCCTAGATTTTCTAATTTTACAAATACCATACAAAGTTTCACATTTTATGCTTTTAGAATAATGCTGTTGAAAAAATTTCAATACAGGTTAGGTACAAATTAGGCAAACCTTATACTGCACATAATCCAAACATTTTTTTAATTGTGAAAGAGTGTTCAATGAAAATATAGGTTTTCATAATTACACAGATAAGTTTTTAATCACTTAAAAAATGTACATAAAATCTAATAAAAATATAGTTTCCAGATAAGAAAGGAACGGAAGAATTTACACTATATATTTAAGAAAAAAATTAGTGAATTACTTTGAGATAACTAAATAACTAGATTTTTCACAAATGATTGATCACTTAATATTAATTTAAAATGACCAATAAAAAGTTCTGTTCATTAATATTAATTTAAAATAACCAATTTAAAGTGCTGTTTTTTATTCATGTGTACATATTGAATCAACATATTTCAAGAAGCTTTCTACCTAACTTTTAACATCAATTTTATCTAAAATTTAGTATTTTTATTGACAAATTTAATATACATTTCAGTTTATTATTACTAAACAATTGCTACTGAACTACCTGAATTCTTTACATAATCATTTGATCAAAACGCCATGCTTAGATTATCTTTCATATGAAAAAAGTTTTTACACATTTGATTGGTTTAGTCTGCTTGTAACTCAGCATTTTTCTCACATGAGGGATGATTAAACAGGGACCTACAGCTTAAAGTATAACTGGGACCAACAATTGCAAACACAACTTGTAGAAATTCAGAGATTAGAAACAATCAAGCCTAAAGTAGGAATTTACTCCATAAGTTGAAGGCCACAGCAGTAATAATTCAAATGACTATAAATTTAGATCAGTAACTACACTTTTAAATTGGTCATGGCTGTCTTATCGCATGGAATTTCAATAATTGTATTTTATAGCTATTTTTTCAATAATATTATGAAGAACATTAATTGTAATATGTTTGTAAATGGATTTGGCAGTAAGAATTTCCATTGCTAAAGCTGATGCAACATTCAAATTTCATTTATTAACACTCAATTTGGAAAATAGAATTGCAAGTTTTTAAAAATGGAACAAGTATTATTCTTGCCAAAACAAAACATATGGAATTGAAAGGGTGCTAATGAGGATATACCTAACAATTACAGTTCACAAATTGAAAACTAAAATAAAATTAAGAATTGCTGAAGTGATATCATCACAATGGTTAGACATTATATTTATTCTAGTTTCATAACTAGATCTTATTTTATTGCATCACTTAGAGCTCTTTACCCCCTATTACATCTTGCTTTACCCTGAGGATGTATTACCTGTCTCAGTGTGCCACAGGATTACACATTCAAGAAGTAGAGTTATTAAATAGTTAAGTTCTTGATGAAACATCACTACATTTCTTACTCAAAGCTATGATCAAATATAGTACCAGATTTGGTAAACCTCAATTTTTATTGACATATATGATACTTTAGCTAATTATAGGAATGCCTCTGAAATTTTCATGACAATGTAAGATGCAACTCAAAAATGACAAAATTTCATCATAATTGCATTTTGTTCAAAACCTAGATGTATCTGCAAGCTTTTTTGTAAGATAATTCCAAGTATCCAAGTTTTAAGCAAAAATGTTTTCCTATAATATTTTCAGAAAAAGACTTTTTTCAGTTTTCTAAAAAGCATGAACTCTATTAAGATAAAAGATAAATTATGATAATCAGACAATCATGTTCAGGAACGGTTTTTGCTCAGTAGAGTAAGATAAATTAATTTGGCAAAAATCAGCTAATATTGTCAAGAAATTAGAAACACATGGCACCATACTGTTTGTCACTGTTTCTATTTCCTACAATAAAATTGCATATCGTCTGCTTAGAATCAATGAAATTGCATAAACTCACATTTTCTTTTTGATTATATCAAATATTCAAAACTTATTTGAGAGGAATTGTTTCCTTATAAGTTTATTTATTTATTAATAGTATTTCGTTACAGGTTTATATATATAATCTTACAATTCAACTAACATTTGTACATTCTTTGGTCAGACTGTATGCTTGTAGCTAAGATCTATCTTTGGAAATGTCTGCAAATCCATATCATTTATAGTGATATTTAAGAATTTCATGTGCTACATAGGTAGAAAGACAGTACTACTCTACTTTCTTTATGTAGCACATCTAATACCTATGTAACTACACGATTCGCTTATTTTACGACAATAGGGAGTACCACTCATGCTTATGTAAGATTTAAGAAATAATAAGATTACAACAGAATCAAGGACCAAGTGACATACTTAATATACAAATAAAGTGGGTTTGGTTTGCTTGATACTTTATGATTCCATTTTACAAACAAAAGCTAACCAACAATTGAAAGATACAGAAGCCAAGGATTAATTCCATGAAATATTGAGTAAAGATCACAATACCAATTATTCTGCTACCAACTTAGCAAGATTTAGCGAAGATAGATTAAAAAAATAACAGATTAGTTATTGAGTATACATGCATCTAAAAAGACATAACAGAATACTTGAATCAATACTCAGAAAAACAAGTAAAGAAGGCTCCTAAATATATAGCTAAATTTTATAGATGGTTTTCAGGTCTATAGACATAGGTAGAAGGTTTGCATAAAGGTTAAATTCATCAATTAAATTTTACAAAATATACAAAATAACTTATATGCATCTTTCCCTTTCAAAGAAAATTATTAATATATGACTCAGATGCAAAAGATGGGTAAGAAATTGTATTGACAATATATTTAGCAAAATCATGTTATGTATCATATGCCAATCTAATTCTATGTAAATTTGTCCCAAATTTTTTTTTTACTAAGAAAGTTGTCAAATTTGATTGGAGTCAGCCTGAAGAAAAAACCAATTTTGCTGTAACTAATACCAAATTGCTAAACAAAACAGAATAGTTTGGTGATGTTAGCAATAGCAAATCACTTATTTGACAACAATTAGGTTATTGGTTTATTGATTAATGATACCTTTTATACACAATAGTTAATTTGGCTTGGATCTATAATTTATAAAATGGTTTCAAAAGAAAGGACCTACAAATTAGAAATTTCAAATCACTAATTGCATCTGTACCATATAGAAGGATCCAAACCATGAATTGAAGGCTAGAGGATTAAATATTTATTAGCATAGCTGTTGATGGTGAAAATACATTCTTTCTTCAGATATTTGGTCTCTAATAGAATCAAACCTTGAAAATCTCCCCCCCCCCTTCATTTGAAAGCTGAAACTCTTACAAATTTAATAATATTTTATCTTTTTTAACTTACATATTTTTAGATTCTTTCTTATATGTATACCTTTTAAAAATAATTTATGTATATTCTCAATTTATCATTTTTCATGGCATTCTGTTCTCTTTTATAGAGTTGTATTTTCTTTCAGAAATTCATTGAAATAGAATAAATGAATCAACTCTAAAACATGCAAATATATAACAATCCTTTATAAAATTAAGTTAAAATCAGAAAGATAAATCATAAAAAATTAGATGAAAATAAATAATCCAATAGGACAATTTTGATTGTTTTGAATGTTTCACATCATTTGAAAATGTACTTTAGCATTTTGCAATCTAATCAAGCAATCAATTTCAAATATATTTTTAACATTTTAAGATAATGTATATATATATATTCTAAGAATAACTCAGGCAATAATATTTCAGCCATCCTAAAATTGTAGCTCAAAAACATTTAAATTTTCAAGTCATTTTTAACCATTATAACTGGGCCTTGGACCATTAAACATATATTGAAAAAATTGCAAAGAATGGTCTGTTTACAAAGTAATGTTTCAAAATGAAAAAAATCAATGCTTTTGAAATAAAACCATTTTCTAAAATTATAGCATTTTTTTCTTTTTAAATTTTATTTTTAAGAAAGATGGGAAATTAATTGATTATGTCCATGATTAAATATATTGGGTCATTTTTTTAAATACACCTAACACTGCATATCAGTTTTTGCATATCAGAACTAATACCATAGGGAATTATGGTTTGTAAAGTGAATTCCACACAATGATCAAAGTCAAATGCATTAATTATTGAAATAAAGGCCAGAGCACTAACCAATACCCAGTTCTGATGCACATAAGAGTGAAATTTAATCTCTGCACTATACTTTTGCAATCTGTTCAGCAAGACTACAAAAGTTTAACTTCTTGATACATTTTTTTCTAAGCAAAAACATTCAAATCTTTTGATACAGTGAATCAAGTCAAAAGAAATTGATACAATATATACAGCAAATACACCAAGAATTTGAAGTTAGAAAAGAAGTGGTATCCCACATAATAATGTGAGGTCTTCTGATTCTTTGTTCAACCAAAAATATGGAGGATATTTCATATATAATATTCACATTCAATTTAAACAGACTAAATTTTATATTACTGATATATCAAGAAACAGAGCAAATAGAATCAAAATATTGAAACTGGAAGTGAAAGGCAAAACAAGATTTTCTGAACAAACTCAAGTGTACATAAGATTCTATAAAATTACTCAATAAAGTTCATTTAAATTTTTATGATGAAATAAGACCTTTTACTTTTTAAACAAGAAATATATATTATAAAAATATGCCTACTTTATTAAATAAAATTCATACAAGCATTTATAATATTCAATTTCTAAAGTTAAAGGCTTAAAAAAAATAATAAATTAAAATTCATTTCATTAATTTTCAAGTTTGATTTTAGATTTGATGAGAAGAAACATAGCAAGGTTTAAAATCTGCTTTATAAAACGAAGCTAAAAAATAAAATTTTGAAGCAACAAATCAAAAATATCATTCAACATAAAAGTATTTTAATATTTAATGAAATTTCAAAGTGACTTAAGCAGTTAAGAAATTAAATTAAAATGAAATTTTTATTGAATCAGATAAAACAAAATGATAGTTTTAAATAATACATATTAAAAAAATTAAGAGTAAAATACAGGTAGAAAAATATATAATAAAAATTAATTTACATTTTTTAACTATCAAATTTTATGTTTTTAACAAAAAATTCTGAATTTTTTCCTTGAGACTGAAAGATTTTTATTTATTTATTTATTTATTAATTTTTTTTTTTTATCTAACATTATAACTTATGTTTATACAAAATACTCACTGTTATTCTCTTGCTAGCTGAATAAGTGAACCATGGTTGTGGTTCTAAAATCAAATGACCACCCATTTGTAGTTGGGCAAAGATCCTTTTAAACATCAATTTTAAACCTTCATCTCCAAAATTCAAATGAATCCATTTTGTCACTCTTAAACATAGAATTGTATCATACTCGGGCTTTTGTGTTTCAAGAAAGTCTTCACTGGGTGGAACATAATTAGCCTAGATAATGAAAAAAGAGTTCTTAAGAAAAAATCTAACGAACACTAATTTTTAAAGGAAATATTTTAAGACCAAATTCGAAAATGTAGAAATTCTTGTATTGCTCATCCCACTAGAGAAAGTATAATAACCATTATGAATATACCACAAGACAGATAAATTTTCAAAAAGTTTCAGGGACCATGTATTTTGAGATGTGTTGAATAAGTATTCACAGCATTTTGCTTACTAAAATGCTTTCATCTAGTTTCATTTACATTTGGAAGACTGCTAATACATTCGTTGTATCTATAATTATATATGAATGCCAATAATTATTACTTGCATTTTATGTTCATACACATCTTTTCAGATTTATATAAGATGTCGTAATCAACACGCAAACATATATTGAAATATCAAACAAACCCAGAAACTAAAATGTTTACAAGTGAATAAAATAAATATTAATAAGCATTTTTTATAACTAAAATTAAAAAAAATTATTAAATAATTAAACCTTAACTATTGTTTTTTTTAATTTTAATTAATTATAAAATACATTTATAAATAATATTTTTATATTTCAATTTTAATTTAAATATTCATTTTTAATTAAACTTTAATTAAAAGTAATTCATTAAGTATGCATTATAATTATTCTTTGATTTTTTCATTATAATCCTGGGTAGAGACAATTATAATAAATATTTTTTGAACAAATTTAGTTACCAAAGACTGAATTATTTTGATATAGAACTAATCATTGTTAGTTCTATATACAGGACAATCCACAGTTTGTATCCACAGCCCTTATGTAGTTTATCAGAAAATCACATAAACTACATATCTAGTTGTACAACCAAAAAAACATTGAAATCACAAAGGAAAATCCAGGTCTTAAACTTTAAAACATTAATAAATGAGGTTAGAAGTGCTAGGTTACAAACAATATCTTATCAGTACGCTGTAATAAAATTAAATTGATTAAAAAGGGATCAAGTTTTAAATGGTAAAACTGTGTTTTTCAGAGTGAAAGTCCAAGTTCAGTCTTAACCACTATTGAAAAATTGGAGACAAATATTGTGTTTATTTTTTGCATGCATACAAAACTGAATGAATGCTTAGAAGTTTTGAGTTTTTAATTTTAAAAAATATCTATACAGATCATTATCAAAATGAAAGTCTTCAAGAAAAAAATAAAGTAGATGGTTATAAAGAGAAGTCTAACACCAGCTTTCAGCTGTTAAACATTCATTACAGTATCCAAAAATATATATATAATAATTTGAATTTTATTAAATTTTACCAGTTTTAAAACAAATATTCATTATCTTATGACAGGTAAATGAAGAAATAAACAGGTATGAAAGAGTAATCATAGAACATTGTTATACTAATTCTAAAGCCAAATCAAATTTTCTCTGAACTGTGTCCAATTTTTTATGTTATGCTTATATTTGGAGACTATGATCAATATTACAATTCCACTTTTCATGATTCTCTTAGAATACATTAGTTTGGAGTACCAGGTGTTTTAATTTATATGATTACCTTAATAGAAAAAACATAATTGTATTATTGATTCATGCTATATTCAAAAAGGATGTTACTAGAGTATTCTGAGCTAAAATTGGAATTTAGGTTCTTTCTAGACAGGCAGGATAAGAAATAATCCCTTAAATGCTTCCTAAATCTCTTACTAACAGGCCAAATGCTATTAGAAACATGTCAAGTCTTAAGCAGACACTATATTCTACTATTAAAGAAAATATTGAAACTTAGAGAATATACAATGTTTTAAAAGTTGTTCCAAAAGCTTAGTAAAAAAAATTTCTAAGGAGAAGCATAACAATTGTTCAAAACAGCATCATTAAATTTGTAAATATTTAACAGAACATTCTTTTAATTTTAAACTGTACTGCAAGTATTGATAAATTTATTTTCATTCAATATTTGTAACCCCTTTTAGTGACATAATTTCAATGTCTTATAATGACTTTCTTAAAAAATTTAAAATAAACCGTATTTATATACTGTACCTAAAATTTTAAAATCACCTGTACGCAAAATCAAATACATTTCAAATAATTATCCATAATTTTAAACAAATTATAAGCCCTTCATTCACAAAAATATTGTTTAGTAAAAGAAAAAAAATGTTAATTTTCAATTTAGAAAATGTGACTTTAAAATAAAAAGAATGGAAGCATAAAATGTAAAAGCATAAAAATAGTTTCTATTGAATGCTGATTTATAAACATTCTAGCAAAATTCCAAAGAAAAATTAGATGACAGATTAACAATATTAAAAAAAAAACAAATTTACAAATTATAATTGTGATTTTTTTCCTAAGCTTTATAGCATTAAATTAAAATATGGACTAAGTTTTTCTCAACTTCAAAGACTAATAGATAAAAACGTATTAGTATTAATAGTAAAGGGTTAGAATTAGAATGACTCAATATTTCAAAAAGAAATCCCATTTTTCTGGGATTTTTTATTGAAAAATTCACTTTTTCCCACAGAAAATTAAAATTTATGTTCATTTTAAAAGTGGAAAAAATTAAAATTTATAAAATATGTTCATTTCAAATGTTTACCATGCTTTTTTTTTTATAAGTAATTACAAAAAAAAAAAAAAAAAAAAAAAAAAAAAAAATTAAAAATTATTACAGAATGTACCAATTAAAATCAGTATCAAATTTAATGTTTCATATTTTTTTTTTAGAAAATTCCAACAAATTTATGAGGAAGGTATGTTTATGCTTTCTTACACAAACACATTTAATTTTTTACAACAGAATGAAGGGGGGGGAATAAAAACAGTCAAGCATATAATTTACACAAATTACTATCGGCACATTACTATTTTGATTTAAATCTGCATTTCTCCTATGGCTTCATTTACAGGGATGCAAAATCCCTCTTTTTTTAAATCAATATTAACTTCAAGTATCAAACTATACTTTGCTTCTCCTCAAAAAAACCTTAAGAATTACATTGCCTTTTCTATCATACATTATACTGTAAATTTTTTTAAACTTTATTCCCAAGAAACAAGTAACAAATTCAGCAAAAGAAAGGACATAAGCATCCTATATAAGGAAACTTTATTTTCTTCTTAGAAATTTGAACAGATAAAAAATTGATGAAATATAGTCTAGTATGGAACTTCACAAACAATATCAATCAAAAGCATTTCGGAATTAAGATATAAAAACTAAGAAATTTCATTTAAGCATTTTAAGAAATAAGTGAAAAATGTAGCACAACTAGCAATACTATTCAATAGATTTGTTTTAAAAGTCATGTCTATAAAAATTATTCACAAAATATTTTCAAAATTAAGAATTGTGTTTTACTTTTATATAAATTCAATTTATTATAACATTTCTTTCATAGATGAAAATAAAAATTGAAGATAAAAACTGGCTACTGAACCTGATAATTTTCATTTATACATCAGTTGCAGGAATGTGTTATGGTTATTATTGAAGGAGTATTTTTAATATTTAATGTATCTAAATATTTTTGCTTTTATTAGAAATATAAATTGATTTCCTTAATATTAAAACATGCTATGCTTTTTACACACACACAATTCTGTCTTAGTTTTCTAACTATTATAAATAAGTTTTTTTTAATTACTATACAACTTACTAAAATTTGCTGTAAGTTAGTAATTTTTTAAGCAGAAAACAGCCATTAGCTATGTTAGCAAATCATTAAATATTATGATATATAAATTAGATTAAATATTATGATATTACAAACATTTTGCTAATTCTTCAAACTATTAAACAAAATACTCTTTAAAATTAGCCTTATGCAAATTGTTTTAAAAGGATAGCTTGCAATAAGAAAAATTCAGAATGTAAAATTAAACAATTTTAACTTATTTAAATTATTCATTAACATATCTTAAAACTTTGATAAATAATTTTATGTTAAAAATATCTTTTCTATATCCAACATAAAATTTTTAAAAGTCAATGACTTCATAAGAAATAGTGAAGCAAAATAAATATAAAACCAATAAATATATAAAACCATATACTACTGATTTATAATAAAAATGCAAATGATAAATTTTTAATTTAGAAATTATATAAATACATATGGCAACATTTTTAAAAATTATATCAATTATAAACGAAAAATTAAAATTGAATTGTAAATTAGAACGAATTTCAGAATGACTATCTTGAAAACAATAGCAAGCAAGGAGGTAATTAATAAATATTACGCAAATATTTAATTAATGAATCGTAGGAGTCTTTACTTACTCAAAAAATTTAAAACTCAAATATTTGAGGTAGAAAAATTCCTACCTCAAATCCAAAATATTATCTTACCAAGATTTGCTTCACGTGCTGTGTCTTCAAACGAACACTAATATTTTTCAAATAAAAGCATAAAATGTTAATATCTTATTGCAAAATTAAGAAAATAAACGAATATTAAAATCATTACGACTTTCCAAGGTCTTGATCAATGACCGTAGCATACATGTTGATAACACATCTATCAAAAACTAAATTCAAAATAACTGCTAGACATTTAAAATCCAAGTAGATAATATAAAACAAAGTGATTTTCAATGATGTTAAATGAAATGACGAAAAAAGTGACATATAATGAAAATTCAAATTTATTAAGTTATTCGGAAGAAAATCAAGATTTGAATTAAAAATAGAATTAAATATGTTAGGAGAAAAAACTTGATGGAATAGAAAATAGAACAGTAAATTTGGCTCAACTAATAAATCAAAATTATCGTTGCAATCCCGTTCGATTTTTAATATACGCGCTTGATTTTTTTCAAACTAAACTTTTTGTAATTTCTTAGTGATTCTTAGTGGTAGGGCAGATAAAGAGCCAACTCCTTATAATAACTTCCTCTAAAAAAATATACAAATATTTATGATTTTATTCAAAGTTAATAGGTTATTATAAAATCGTCAATTATCATTAGTATTAGTCAAAATGTTTGATTTCAGCCCACACAAATGAAAGTTTACAACGAAAGCGATCGCATTTTTCACGTTATTATATTAAAATGTAAAGGTTCGTACGATGAAAATAGGGAAAAAAAACATGAATTGTATAATTAAGTATCGTTTTGTGCTACAAGATGTGAAAATTATATCAAAAATAATTTTATTTCAAAGCCAGATGTAACTAAATATTTGGATAAAAAAAAAGCCTATTTACAAAAACTGTATTTTTAAATATTTTGTTTCTCGATTTTGCTGAAAGATTTATTGAAACTCTTACAATAATTTAAAATTCTTTCAATTTCCAGTTGGAATCTACTAGCTCTACGAGTCCTTAAGCTTGTACAATACATACAATGAATTTTAGCACCTAAAATCCGCTAATTACTGATACATAATGGAATACATGTTGCACTGAATTAGTAAATAATGCTAATTACAAAACTGTTGCACCTTCATAAACGCACCTTTGATATTAAAAGACTTCAATAAGCAATTTTTAAAACTTTGAATAAGCAGACAATTTTAATTTTCGAAACTAATAAATTAGTTGGAATAACGTTTGCAAACTAAACAGAAGAGAATATATTGGCAGTTACTTTTAACATTGTTTTTACTATAATACGAAACCAAGTGTTTTGTTAGCATAGAGTTTTAAAGATGTTAAACGAAAATGAAACACATTCATGCTCAAACAAAATAGCGAAGATAGTCATTTGTGTTGCAGATATATTTTTAAAAAAAGACCATTGTGAGGGAGGAGAACTTCACGACACCCCGAGGGTTTGATGTGTACACCATAAAAGTTATTTTCAGACTACGACGTTTTAAGTCAATACTCTAAAATAAGCCTCAACGTCGAGTGAAAACTAGGAAGGCAAAATTATTCACTTTCCAAATATACGACAAAATGAGCACATATGTAACTTACCTTAAATATCAAAAAAATACAAACAGGTATTAAATTGTCAAACACTATAATGAAATGTAAAATTAGTAACAAAAATTTTAAAATAACAATTCAAAATATCAACCAAATCACAAAAAATCTAATTCTGCTTTAGCATGAGTATGTTTGGAAAATATTGCTATAAAATTACGATAGTTGAGGCAAACTAATATTTCAATTAAAAAAATAAAATCAATCATGAAAACAATACATTTTAATTGTTAAAATTTAAAAACACCTATACAATAATTAGATTCAAATACATATAAATAAATAAAAAAATCTAGATATAAAATAATAAGTATTGTTTTCTATAGTAAAATAAGAGTTCAACAAAAATAAACAAAACCAATTTTAGGGAAAATATTCAACTTAATTCATTCATGTTTTGATTTCCTGCCCTTACAAACGGCATGAGAACGCTCCCAGACGTGAGACGAAAACTGATGAAGAAAAAAGCAACGACACGGAACATTGAATAGAAATAGCATTATACTGCGATACAATGATAAGAAGTCTTGTTACGTCCCAGCAACGCGAATATCTAGGTCCAGAAATAAAAACTGCAAATTTTATCTATAAAGGTATTTCGTTACAAAGGGAGAAAATAAAGCAGCGCGATGTTAAAAGATTCTTTAAATATCCTTAAAATTATACTGAAACAATTTAGCGAGGTAAAATAGATTAAGTGACAAAAATATATGCGTAAACAAGTAACTAGGTTGTAACACAAACATTGCTAATTTCCTTTTCAAATGAGTGTAAACAGAGACTGGAAAAATGCTTTAAGGTCAAGAAACAGGTTTCGGAGAGTGATCTATATATTTTTCACCAAAGAAATACTAGAAAAATGAAGAATGACTCGCAAAATGAAGGTATCAATAACAGATTTGCAGGATTAAATATAATATGCATCCGATTTGGATAAATAATAATTCGGTAAGAAGTCAGGAATAGAAGCAAAAAAGAAGAGAAAGCATTAAGTTTTAAAAAACGAGTAATAAGTTCGGATTTGCGAATAACTGTCGCTCAATCCTGAAAAACTTTTATACGTTTATTATTCTTAAACACATTATACATTTTGAATACAATTTTCCGAATGAAGTTATGGAAGAGTGACGTCAATTACCAAAAATGAAAAATTTGAAAATTATAGTCAAAATTTTCTTTTAACCTTCAAAAAAAGTATTCATGTTGATTTTTGATATTTAAAAATAAAATATTTTAAAAAATTTAATGGTTGTGTAGATCTTTATTTCATATTATATATATATTTAAAAAAAAAGTATTTAAGAAAGTTTAAACATTATCGAAAAAAATTCACTTTGTAAGTTGTGTATTTTTATATTTTTAACTAACTAATGTATATTTTTCTAAAAAATATACATTACTTTCAATTATAATAAAGCACGTAATTATTAACGTATAAAAGTTAATAATTACGTGCTTCATTATAATTTCATTGAAACGCTGCAGAGAAATCAACTTTATATATATATATATATATATATATATATATATATATATATATATAT